>BCIA01000001.1:1286933-1623573 GCA_001599815.1 Furcasterigmium furcatum
ATTCACGTTCAGTGCTTTGACTGCAGATGGATGTCCATTGAGTTACCTATTGCTACGGGTTTAACTAGAACCTCGACGACGCACTGGCATACTTATACCACCAATGCTCCTCGACGGTTCATTGTTGGCTCCTCCACGCTTCTCTCACTCACATGTGCTGGCAACATGGTCCCATCATCCAATATGCGCTATCAGCCAGGCCCCTCGAGGCTCACTCTCGGCCTGCTGGCGCTGGCCGTCATGTCCTCCGTCACCATGCTCGCTCGTGAGATCGAGCCCACCACCACCTCGGCATCATTTACGAGTAGCTCTTACACGCCAGCGGTCCCATCGAGCTACGACTGGGCGCGGCATCCTCTCAAGTATCCCGTCCCCGAGGACGAGATGGCAAGGTTGCCAAGGGGTGAAGCCCACCATCTCCCTCAGGTTCAGTACGGCTTCTATTCCGCCGCCGACCTGGCATCGGATCTCAAAAGAGACACTGATCGTCATTCAGAGACGAATCATCGCCAACAGACTGTGAAGGAAGCTTTCACGAAGACTTGGGCTGCCTACCGCGAGCACGTCTGGGGTTGCGACGAGCTTCGACCCATCAGTCAGTCTTGCGCCAACTACCTCAATGGCTGGGGCGCTTCCATTGTCGACTCCCTCGATACTCTCTGGATCATGGGCATGCATGACGAGTTTCAGCAGGCCGTCGACTTTGTGGCCCGTATCGACTGGAACAACTCGACTCAGTCCCGTGGCAACCCCTTTGAGATTAATGCCCATTACCTCGGGGGCCTCCTCTCGGCCTTCGACCTCAGCCAGGACGATGTGTTGCTCCGGAAAGCCGTCGAGCTCGGTGACATGCTCTATGCCACCTTCGACACGCCGAATCACTTGCCCCCTTTTGCCTTCAGCTTTGACGATCTCAGAGCAGGCAAGGTCATGTCAGATCCTTCCCAGAACACTGCTGCGCTGGGCGCAATGTCCCTCGAGTTCACTCGTCTGGCTCAACTGACTGGCAACGATAAGTATTACGACGCCGTTCACAGGATCAAAACCGTCTTTGCGGAGATCCAAGGCTCAACCCTCCTTCCAGGCCTGTGGCCCGAGTACATCAATGTCCGAGATGGCTTCACCACCCCGAACAACATCTTCCGCATGGGCGGCGACAACAATGCCCTCTATGGGTATCTGCCCAAAACGTATTCCCTTCTCGGCGGTCTCGACTCGGACTACGCGCACATGTACCGACGCGCCGCCGCGACAACCCGCAACAACCTCCTATTCCGGCCCATGGTCCCTCCCACCGACGAAGGCGCTGAGTCCCAAGACATCCTTTTCCTCGGCAGCGCCGTAGTAGACGAAACCGCAGGCACCCTGACACACGTCTCCGAAATAGACCACACCAGCTGCTCCCTCGCCGGCACCTTCGCCCTGGCAGGCCGGCTCCTCTCCAAGCCCCAAGACGTCGCCATCGGCGAGAGCCTCGCCCGAGGCTGCGCGTGGGCACACACCTCCACCCCAAGCGGCCTCATGCCCGAAAAGGCTGCCCTCCTCGCCTGCTCCTCCCTCGAAGATGCCTGCGCCTGGGACGAATCTCAGTGGCTCGCGACACAGCAGCACCTCGACTGTCCCTCCGACCATCCCCTCCCCAGGGGATATGTCCGCATCGACGACCCGGGAGCGCTCCTTCGCCCGGAAACAGCAGAGAGCCTATTCGTTCTCTACCGCGTCACGGGCAACCCCGACCTCCAAGACGCGGCATGGGACATATTCTCCTCCATGGCGCGCAACGCCCTCACGCCCTCGGGCGACGCATTCGCTGCGCTCGCGGACGTTTCCCGAGGGGGCCAGCTGGACGAGATGCGCCCCTTCGTCACGCAGACGCTCAAGTATCTGTACCTCATCTTCTCGGATCCGGGGTTCATGAGCCTAGATAACTGGGTATTCAGCGCCCAGGGCCACCCGTTCCGAAACCCCGTACCCGGTTGAAGAGGATGTTGCCAGAGCGGATACGATCGCGTTCTCGACGGAGACGGAAATCCGAGGGATTCCGTGACAGGAGTTGAGCCATGGTGCTCAACGTAGACCGGGGTAATGCCCGTGGCAGGAAGCGTTCCGTTCGACTTCCGTTCAGCTCTGGCTGGAGCCTGAGATCGCACGATACCCTGGTGTCCTGCCCAGAAAGTCGTCCGTGAGGACATGAAGAGAACGCCGCGGCCAAGTCTGTGAGGGAACTAAGAATAGCCCAAGCCTGTCATGGCGAAGTATTCTAGACCTCGAGGTGATTTTCACGGAACAGTGGCTGCCTCGTCGGTGAAGGGACCTTCTGGATTTTAGATGGCTCGAGAGCCCCGTGAGAGCTCTTCGGGCCATGGCATATGATACCCCCAGTTCCTTTTCATGTACAGAGTCACCATGACCAGTAAGAGTCACCATGACCAGTAGTTGGAAGCCCATGGCACAACAGACATCTCCACCTCTGCCCACCTACGTACGGAACGTGATGCACCCATCTCCCCCCTTTTGCAATGCACAGAGGCTGCCTCTTGCTCCGTGATGCAGCGCACGAGGTCACAGCAGTGCTCCTGGTAGCGTCACACCAGCCCGCCGAAGGCTCGGACGGCGGGACACGAATACGACGGTCCACGCAGCCGCCGTGACATGTCATCCAGTGACGTACCGGCGATGCGAGGTTGTCACAACAATCCGTCCTCGGCCAGCCTCGTCCCAAGCGCGGCCGTGTATGTATTGGGAGTGGGCATCCATCGGTCTTCACCGACAGACAACGCGCCTGCGTGCGTGTGCCGACATGCTGTCTGAGCGATACGCCCTCTGTAACCCACACAATGTCCTCTGCCCCCACTGGTTGAAGAAGTAGCACCAAGATTCGCAATAATACCACGCGGCCCCCAAGATCCATCCGCGATGTTTGGTGTCCCTGCAGCGAGCGGTGGGCGATACGCCGGGCTGGACACGCCATGTTTGTTTGGCCCACTCGAACTGATCTGCTGGGCGCTTGCAATGCAACCTCGACCGGAAGTCACAACCACTCCAAGGCATATTCGCGAGACGAAACCGACCAAGCTGACCGGCGGATTGGTTTCGCCTCCAGTTTTGTTTAGAATAGCTCCGGTTACATGGGGAGCCATGAATGTAACGATGATGCACAGGGCGAGGCCGCAGCACCATACAGCAGCAGCCAGTCACGCTGAGGGGAGCAGAGAGGCTCGCTTATCGCTACCTTCTCAATCGGCAGTTGGACGAGCGGGCTTTACGGGCCTTCCGTCTCGACGTGTTTGATGAGGCCAGGGCGGTTCAGCTCAGGCGCTCGAAAGAGGTCGCATGATGCGGCCGCCGGGCCAGACATGGGTCTTCATCCATCGGCGACAGGTTATTTCCATGACGTCGCTTATTGTTTGGATTGTCGGATTGCGGGCAGGTGTAAGTTCCCTAGACCGAGTCGCCGTCGACGTTGCGTCGCTCCAGCACGCACAGGCCCCAAAGTGTTGGCGGGAGTGACAGAACGGCAATGGATCGCACCGAAACTGTCCGTATCTCGGAGAATTTGCGGCTCCTCGTCTGCATCGGTGCAGCGGATGAGGTCCATATCCAGTGGTTCACTGCATTGGAGCGCCTGTGTCATGTAAGACAGAGCGTACAAAGCGCGGTCGTTTTCCTCCTAGGCCACCAACAGCCGAAGAGGCCGAGAGACCGGCCGAAGTCTTCTCTTCTAGGAATACTTGCTTCTTTGGGAATGGCAAAGGCTCATGACTCGTCAGCTTACATCACGAGGAAGATATGTACCATCAACACGGTTGCGAGACTGCGCGAGGCTACGCATCTAGTCCCAGTGTACAGACGTTGTCCCGCTGCGCCGGATCCTCTGCGGTCGGAATCGCCGGTGACCCTGACATTGGGATCGACAAATTGGGAACGCACGCGGACCGTGAGGTCCTGTAAATCGTCGTATGGTATCCATCCGCACAACACGCTTCCCGCGCTAGAATTGCAAGCCTGGCGCTCCGCATGGACTCCGGCCCATCGGCTGGGTTGCCAGGTGGTGGACTTCCCTCGTCTTTGCATCGCTCGATTTTCGACATCAGCTTAGCTTGGAAGCCAATCGGTAAGATCTAAGTTTCGTGATTTCCCGAGAGGCGTCAGGGGAGCCGCCGTGGAGCAGTCATCTGACCAGCAAGGGCGAAGTTTCGGTCGGACAGGCACAAGCCGCTGGTCGTGACAGGAAACGGCCGTTGCCCTGATCACCGTCGTTGCACGAGCTGCGGATGTTGGCGCGAGACATGCTTGAAGTCGACTCGCCGGAAATGGCTTGCGTCTTGGTTGTTGGTCGAAGCTCCCAGTGAGTCTCAGTCGAGGGGACGTACATATGATGCCAGCCAGGCCTTATCCCAGTCCGAGACAGGACAGGCTGCCGGGGTACGTACTGCAAGTCGTAGTAACGACAGGGATTGTTACTAGTTTGATGAAGGTTCCTCCCAATCTTGTTGGCGAAAGCAGGCCGCACGGCGTCGAAACGGCTGGGTCCCGTCCCAAGCTGTCGGGTCGTCGCGAGCAAGGTTCAGGGTTGCATGCACGCGCGCCTGCAGCCTGGCAAAGCCCTGGGCAATTCATCTCGCAGCGACGCCGTCTGACCAGGAAGATGAACTAATCCGTCTCGGCCACCAAACCCATGGAAGCATAGATGAAGGGGGGCACCGCGTGACGACAACCAATGCGGCAGCCTCGTCAGGGCTCCCTCGTGTCCGTCGAAAGGGCCGGCCCCAGGAGATACATACTTTAGCAACCATCGGCCGAGTCTTCGCAACCACGTGGGAGAAAACGGGTGTGATATCGAAAAGCTTGGACCGGGGCTTCGCTTGGGTCGCTGCAAGACTGCTCGTCAGCATCTTGTGTGGACAGCAAGATCAGGCGCGTATTGTGTATACGATGGCAGCTGAAAGGTGTGACGAGAAGAAGGGTTGTCTGGTCGGGAAGAACGAATGGCTCCCGGAACCCTGGTACATCTCAGCTCCGGGTTTGTTGCTTGGTACCAGTTGGCCGGGTCAAGGAACTTTAGCTTGGTGGTCAGGTCGACATCCATGGCGTCCCATGGCATCCATCCATCTCCCCCATGTTGCCAGAAGGAGAACGACGAACCATCGAGCAGGAACTGGTGATTGATTCCATTTCCTCCACCCACCCATCCATGTAAGACGAACGCTAACCGTGACGGGCTGGTGGCGCACTCTTGGGCGACGGCGAGTCGTCGGTCGACAATGGCGGGTGTTGGTTCACTGGTTATTCGGGTAACACCTGACTCCTGAGACTGGATTGTTTGCGTCGGTTGCCCATCCCATGAGCGGCGTCGGATGCGTGTTGGAGATCGACGAGAGCCTTGGTTGTGCCCCGGACCCTTGTCTGCGGGAGACGTGAGCTGGCGAGATGCAAATTACGGCGCAGGGTGTTTTCGGTTGGGACGTTGATGTGATGAGCCGGCCGGCAGAGGCTGAAGAGATGAAGAAGACCTGAATGGGATGGCGGCTACCAGGTATGACGTCTTGTCTGGGTAGCAAGGACCGGAAGTGAGGCGTTCAATCATATGTTTGCATGCAGGGCACGAGTAAGCGCACAAAGCTTGAGGATGGATTTGGCTGTGCCGTGTGGCAAAAGGCAAGAAGAAGTAAGGTACCGAGTGTTTTTCTGGAATGAATGAGTGCCTTCCGAGACGATGTTTCAAAGACCTCAAACTCTATCTGCCCGGCTCGGGATCGCGTACCGTGGAACGAGGTCCTGTCCGTCCTTCCTGCAGTGGGAGGTCATGCTTGTTGGAGGGCAGGAGGGAGGGTGGATGGGGTCCGTCGTCGCTTCCCTTGCAGGGGTCTGATAAATTACCGCTGTGCAACAGGAGAAATCCCCTTGCTCCTTCCTCATCTTGGCCTAGCATTCCCAGCTGGTCATCCCAAATGAACTTCCACTAGGAAAGGAAGGATGGACGGGCCTAGCGGGCACTAAACTTCAGGGACCGCCCGCTGGGTACGCACTGTTACTGGCTGGGCCTCCCTCCGCTTTTCCGGCTCCGTGACGAGAAGGAAGCAGCCACCGAGCCTAGCCCACACATCGCTTCCAGCGAGGCGGGATCGAGGAGGGAAGGGGCATGGCACCGAGGTCGGGGGGCAGCTGCATGGAATGGGCAGCTTCCAGGTTCATCATCAGTGTCTTTCCTGTCCCGCTGCCGCGTTGAGACTCGACTCTGCCACCCGTCCCGTCATCACAATGCATTCTTCTCCCACCGGGCTCCAACAACGATTGCCGTCCGGGCACCTGTCACTTGCGGCCCCGAGACATCAACCCATGGCTACCGCACCCGACAGGACCTCCACAAAAACTTACGTGCCTGCTGTGTATAGGTACTTCTGCGAGCGTTGGGACAAACAATCCCCCGGCCCAAACAGGACTCGAGTCTCAGGAGGTGGCGGCGCCAGTTCGAGGAATGGGGAACACCCCCAATGGACGGCAACGCGCGCCTCTCCGCCTTCGGTCCAGCTGTTCGGTGCCCAGGACCCAACCCATGCTCGTCATCTTCCATCGTTCGGGCTCCCCCGGCCCAGGGGGGGGGGGTGATCCATCGCTGCAAGGATGCGCCAACAACGCTACCCTAGCCCCCGGCACTGCGCTAGCCTCTGCATCGCCCAGCGTCGCCGCCATGGACCACTCACTCACTGACACTTTGGACTGGGAGGAACAGTAGCGACAGGTTGGCTGTTGCAAATGGAGACAGGCAACGCCAACTGCGACAGACAGACAACATGTGGCACCTACGCACTCCGGCCCAGTGGGTGGTGACCTGGGATGCTAGGCTGCTAGCTCAGTCCTTAGCACACAACAAGCCCACACCCCCGGGAGATGCCCTCACTTTCTAGGAGCATCGAGGGCAAGGAACCCGCGTGGGCTGGCCGGGGAGACTGACTCCAAGCCCACATAACTCCCCAACCTTCGTCCGCCCCCCGTCAGACAAATCAACTCTCCTGACGACCTCCCGTCCTTGCCGATGCCCACGGTATATAATTCTCAGGCTGGTGGTCCGTTTCACTTCCTGTTATTTTTGCGCCTCCCGGCCCCTTTCCTCACTCAGCCCGCCGCTACTTACTTAAACTTGCGCCGTCCCCCTTCTTTGCCTTTGAGACGCCATCGAAACCATCTCTAGAATCGCAGAGCTCTTCGCATCACCCACCTACCACCTACCTACCTACCACCCGGCACCTGATCACACCACCTGCTGCCGCTGGTCGAGGACAAGAGCTCACTCAACAGACTCTCACCCTCGACTCGACTCGACGACCCTAACCCCCGGACTCACGGCTTCCGCTCGTCGGCCTTCCACCCGCACAGCCGGCACACGGCCTCTGAGCATCGAAGCTACGCTGCTGTTGCATTGTCACCGAACGGACAACCCCACGAGCCTCGCGCATTCGGCCAAGCCGCATTGACTCGAGACGAGCCTTCTCTCATCGAGGACTCCCGCTTAGCACCTTCGACCCTCAGCACCTGGGAGCGAGCGCCGTCCGTACCCAGTCGACACCGACCCCGCCAAAACCGTCAGGTATCTGGCCAAAGCCAGACTGCCACCCCGCATCCGCAGGTAGGCACCTCAATTTTTCCTTCGTCCTCCGTTTTGATGATGGGGGAATCTCTGTCTTGTTTTCTCCTTGCAGCCCAATATTTCAGCGTCTCGCGTCTTTTGCTACCTAACTTGGGGACGGAGATCCAAAAGCGCATGCAGGATCGACCAACACAGTCAGGCAGCGGTGACTGCAAAAGGGTCGTCACCGCTCTATGCAGGTACTGGGTTTCGGGCCAACAACGTCTTGTCCTTGTTCCCCATACATATTCGTCCCGCAAACCGACGCACAATGCGCCGTCGGCATGCAAGAAGCACACACAGCGCGCTTTGGCGGCCTGCTGCCCTGGGCTGGCTTGGGGGCTGTCCGGCCCGCACCACGGTCCGCCGGCCGACTCGGTTTTGTCCACCAACAGCTCCTGCAGGTTGTCGTGTCATAGGTGGCCCTACTTCCGCGCCCAGGACCGGCCGCCTTGTTCCCACCCCGAACGTTTGCATGCAAGCCCCCCCGTGGTGAGTGAGCAACGGGTGCTGGCGCATGAAACGTTTACGGGCCTCTTCGACGGAATACAAGCCTCGCGCGCCATCATGGCCTGCACTCCTACGCGCCCTTGCTTCCAGTGTTTCCCCCAGTCGTTGGCTCTAGTCATCGTCGCGGAGTCTCCTCCACCATGCTGCTCACATACATACCCATCCATCTGCCCCATAAAAGGGACCTTTGCTCTCTTTCCATGGAACCATTCCCGGCGTACATGACCTGCTGCAGGCTGTACCGCTCCCTCGCAATTTTCTTGTCCAAGTCCGTCCTGCAGTCACTCACTCACTCGCTCACTCACTCCCTCCCACTGCTGCTCTCTGCTTGCCCCCCCTTATGCCCTAGTAGGGATCTACATTGGGACTGTACTATTACCCTTTCAAACCCGGAAACAACTTCTTGGGACCGAGGACCTAACTTTTCAAAAGAGATCTACGCTGGGCATTGACTCGGTGTCCTTGTCTCCAACAACGACGCATGAGAGTGATTTTGGGGTTCCACCTCATTTACTCCGACGCTTTCTCTGCGGCTCATCCCGACGACCACTGGCCAAAGGCATTTGCCCCCTACATTCTTCGTTGCCCGGCTTCATGCCCTCAACCTCCGCCCAAGACGCCACACGTCCCGCCAGACACGGAATATCCAGGCCGATACCTTCCGTTCTCCCTTTCGCCCCCATCGAGTCGAGCACATTGGGTCCAAGCGCCTCCAGCTCATGACCGTCATGGCGCAGAACGGGTAAGTTGGCGTGCTCCCATCATGAAAATGCATGGAAAGCGCACGTGTGCTGATGCTACGCGCCCTTCTTGCAGCACGGCACCAGGTGCCTCGTTCTACGTGGAGAATGGTCGTCAGTACACTACCTTCCGTCGTACGAACTATATGTTCCCAATTGATGAGGTAAGTTATCATTTCACGCCTCTTCGCTGCACACTGGCTGAATTTGGTACACGACCAGGAGGAGAAGGAGAGGTTAGACTGCTTCCACGCAGTCATATTCGAGGCAAGGCATAAGAGACACTGGGATCGCCCTGTCCCCGAACGGGCACGAGTCCTTGACCTCGGCGCCGGTACTGGAATATGGGCGATCGATGCTTCTGAGTGAGACCCCCGCCAAATGTTGACGTGTGCAAGGACCATATGCTGACAAGTCCCTCATAGGGTCCTGTGGAAGGACGCGCAGAACCACGGCCGGATTCTCGGACTTGACATTGCTTATATACAACCCGCAACGTAAGTGGCCGGACAGTGAGCAGTCTCGAGTTTGATTCTGACGCGTGCGCCAGGGTGCCATCCACCGTGTCATTCCTTCAGACCGACATGGAGGAGTCGTGGCCGCTGCCGTCCGCTGAATACGACCTGGTACACATCCAGATGCTTTTCGGCGCGATACGCGACTGGTCCGAGGTGTACCGAAAAGCCCACAGGTGCGTTCCATGTCCCGACAGCGGCCAGCACTCCGCTCACCGCTTGCGCTAGACATCTAAAACCCGGCGGCTTCATTGAACACGTCGAGGTCGAGTGGAAGTTCTATTCAGATGACGACACCGTGCCTCCCGAGGCAAACATGCACGTCTGGAGTAACACGCTGCATAGGGTCATGCAAAAGGCGGGGATGCCAATTGGCGTGACGGAAAGGACCAAGCAAGACCTCCTTGCTGCGGGTTTCACGGACATCACCGAAGAGATTGTCAAGTTGCCTGTCAGTCCCTGGGACAAGGATCCTGCCCAGAACCGTCTAGGCCGAGTGTTCAACCACGGCGTGACAACCGCCCTGGACGCCCTGAGTTTAGGTCCGTTTACGAGATTGGAAGGCTGGTCACCAGACCAGGTTCGCACGCTCACTTCGCGCGTCAAGCAAGAGGTCTGCATGCTCAGGCATCACGCATACTGCAGGCTGTAAGTAATTTCCGGCCCTCGCTCGCTGTCCACGGGTCGCCAAGTCCTAACTGTCATGACAGGTTCGTCTGGACGGCACGGAAGCCTACTTAGCCAACGAGCAGCTGGAGGCGGTTGTGCCAACTTCAAGAAGTTATTGCTGTCTTTCTGACGACCCCCTACGCGAGTTTGTTCCACGCTTCGCCTGCCGCTGTCCACCCGCTGCGGAATCGTCGTACTTCCGACAGCTTCTCGTTAGACATGAGCATTACCGCAGGCAGATACCCTCGGTTTGGAAACAACCGACATGTTTTGATTGAAGCTTAATATAACACTTTAACTCATGCTACCTACGTTTCGCCCGGCTTCTTTCTGGCTGCCCAGGGAACTTGCTGGCCGACGAGGGCAAGAGGATGGACTCAAGAAGAAGCACGACTGCTTGACGGAGACCTCGGCTTGCGACGATCTTACATGGCGGCAGTCGTGTTTATCGCAGGGTCGACGAGGTGGGCCAACGGGCCTCTCGCCACGAACCTAGCTTGGGCATCGATCATTGCCCGAGCAGATGACGGACGGACTTCCAGAGGCCACGGTCTTCGAGGCAGCCGGATAAAACCACCGGCCGGCACTACGTCAGATGGACATCCGTGAACCTTGGCGCGGTCTGCCCCCTGGCCTTTCTGCAATGCGGCCCACCAAGAAATCACCTGCGACCTCCTGCGACCTTCGCAAGCGTAGAAAAACAACATCCAACGAAACATCAGCAACAGCGAGTCGTGTACACGCGACCAGGGTTGCCAAACCCTGGGACTCGGCGGATTCTGCCCCCTTTTGGCGCGGGCGAGCAACTCCTTCACGACGAGCTTGACAAGGCCTCCTTTGGCTGGTCACGCCTGTAAGGTGCCGCAAACTAGTGTAAACATATATCAGCTTGGCCTCTGCAGCACCAGATACTCGTCTAATATGCCTAACTCGACAAGGGAGAGGCCCGGGAAATGTCCTCTTACGGGCCCTTATTCTGAGGGATGGGCCGACTCTCCATATCCGGTATCTTGGGAAGAGTGAGATGGACCACGAGGGAGGCAAAACTGCTACAAGAGTCGAGCAGGATGGCTCTTCTATCGAGTCTATTCCTCCAGCCATCCGGTATCGAAGGCCAACGGAGAAGCGGTCGACTGCTTTATGGCCTGAAGTCGGGTGGCACCAAAGACAAGCAGACAGCCCCTGCTCCAACCGGAAAAGGCAAATTACTTACATCTCTATCAGTCTCACTGGCAGGTCTGATTTCCCTGCCCCCCTTGCGCGAATCCCACAGGCGTCAGCATGGGGCGCCTCAAAATAACGAGGTACTCTGGAAGTAAAACTCGAGGGCTCCGGATCAGGTTGCCATGAGCTGGGTACACCACCACTTCGTTCAATCCACTCCCTCGCAGTGGGAGCCACACGACGAGGATCACGATGAGTCGTGGGAGGTGCCAAGGAAAGTTCACCCAACACACCATCTTGGTCCCGGTAGACTGGGAGAGGAGGTGACTGGACCGGGATGTCCGGTAACAGCACTCTCAATGTGGGATCAGGGCCGGTGCGGGATGTCACGTTGGTCTGGACAGAGATGCCAGCGGTCCCGGGCACTTCGCCCAGCCTAGGGCTGTTCTGGAGAGGCTGGCCTGTCACACGACGGCATATGCAGTCCAGCTGGCAGTGCAGGTTCAAGGAGCACATAATTTACCCCTTGCGAGGTGCGAGTGGTCTGGCATAAGCGGGCTTTGACAGACATCGAGGCAAGCGAGGAGACTGTGGTCATCCATGGATGTGGCAGCTGACCTGACTAGCGCCAACAACATGAATCTGGACATGTCTGTCTTGTTGCGGATGTCCACTAGAAGGATAGTCGATGCACTCAAGTCGATGCAGCACCCCTGGTGGTGGTGATAAACATGCGGTTGGTGATGACCTTGCTGGTGATGGTCTGATCGTATACATGCAGAGGGATGACTAGCCTCCAGCTGCCACCAACGGCATCTCCAGCTCATAACATTCCTCCAATGTGACAGGCATCGATTTGATGATCTTCCTTGATGGTGTGACGTCGTGGACGATGGTGTTGTTTGTCGAGGACCGAGTCGGGTGGTCACATGGCTGCGGCCATGCGCGAGATGGACCTGGAGGAGACCTCCTCTGCGGCCAGCGCCTTCGTGGGTTGAATGGCAGGCCGTGTTTCGCTTGGTTTCCCGCATCAGAGGCAACCGGGCTGCGGGGTTTGTTTTGAACGAGTTTGTTCAACCGGTGGATGAATACGGCCACGATAATGAGGCAGCCAGCCCCTTTTTCCATCACAACTCTGATGCCGACGCCCGGCACAAGCACCGAGGGCGGTCACGGCCTGGGCAAGAAGGCGACGTGCCCACATCCTGTCAAGGTGAGGTTCATGTTAGGGAGCAATGCATCCTTCAAAAACCGGCACATCGGGACATACGCGGCATCAACACAGGGGGGGACGCATGTGCTTTCGTTCAGTGATTCTCATTCTCTCCCGTATCGGAAGAAAGGCAGCAACCTAGACCGCTGCCCATGGGGCTGTTGATGTACAGTGTCTACAAAAGAAAAAGAAAACAGACGGAGACCCGCGGGGGACTTTTTGAGCAGAAAAGTCGAGAGCCCTCTATATCCTCCTCCCCATCATCTCCCGTGCCCTGCCGGGCTCGAGTGGCCACATGCTCGGGATGAGCTGGCCCCGGTCTCCTTCTAACCAAATGCTGCCGTACCTCCCCTTGCATTTTTCCGCCGCCCGGTGCAAAAGCGTCTGTCTCCCCGTCTATTCTGGTCCCGGTCCGGGGGAGACGGATGCGCTGGTACGGGCTGGTGTGTCGGGCGGGCTTGCACTCTGGTGCCCATTAACCCAGCAAGAGACGCCGTTTCCCGCTAGACTTGCCGCTCACGATCCCTCAAGGGGGAGATTTAGTGGTGGGCGGCACCGGTCTCGCCGTGGTAGCCGACGATCTTGAAGCGGCCGATCATCTCGCCGACGGTGAAGAAGCCGAGGCACTCGGCGGCGACGACGCCGGTAGCGACAAGGGTGGCCTTGTTCAGGTTGCGGAGGCGCTGAACAACGGCGGAGGGCTGCTGGGCGGCGGTGGAGGCGGCGGAGGAAGCCGTCTGGGAGGCGGAGGTGAGGAGGGCGCCGGGGTTCTTGACGGTCTGCAGGGCGTTCTGGAAGTAGGTCTGGAAGGTGGACACGGGGCTGTGGAGGAAAGTCAGCGATGCTCTTTTTTCCACCTCGTCGGCGTCTGGTGCCCGGGGCGGTGCTTACGGAGGAGCCATGCTCTGGCCGCGGAAGACGATCTTGGCGACCTCGGCGCCGACCCTGGAGTAGTAGATGACGAAGGGGACTTGTCCTGCAGAGCATTCTGTCAGCGATTGCACCCACGGCTCTGCCCCGGGATCTCAGTATCCGGTGTCGGGTCTGGCACGTACTCTCGACGAAGCCGATCAGGCGACCGGTGCGGCCGCCGACCTTGCCCAGGGCGTTGCTGACGCCCTTGGCGGCACCGGCGATGGCAGGGCCGGCAGCGCTCGTGACGCGGCTCAGGCCCTGGGATGCCTTGGAGGAGGCCTCGGAAGCGGTCTCCTTCGCGGCCTGGGCGGCCTTCTCGGTCGTCGTGGACTGGAAGCGAGCGCCGAAGCGGGCGTGCTTGAGGGCGGACGACCGCATCATGGGGCGGATTGCGGCGGCAGACATTGTGTCAGTTGTCGGGGGCTGGGAGAGGCCGGAGACGAGGGAAGGGACTGAGAAAACCGAAGGATCGTCGAGATCGAGACTTCGTGGGCGAGCTCCGGAGGAAGTGGGCGGTCGGAGCTTCGGCGGGCGGCCAATTGATGCGTAGGGGGGAGAGGGTGGTTGGTGGTGGTTGAAGGTCCGAAGTGAGGTGATTGAGAAAAAAAGAGCTCGGAAGATTTCGCGTTCCATTTGGCTGCTGGACCTCGCTGTGAACCCGACAGCACTGAGGCGCCGCCGTCCAGTCCGGTCCAAGGGCGGCCCGGGAAACAGCTGGCGCCAGGGTCTTGCCGGCCGGCCAATGAGAGGACGCCAATTGGAGGGGCGAGCCCAAGCTCCGGAGTTCAGAATGGCGAGATGAGGCATTAACAGGTTCATGCGACAATGTGGTGGTGTCCTGATAGTGCTCGAACTCGGAAAGATTTGGATTCCAACATCACCAGGTCGACCAGATGCATGGAAGGAATCAGTGACGACTCTCCGGCTGGCAGGCACACGGTCTAACGAGAACACCCATCCTGTACAAGAAGCAGCAACGATAATTCAGTTGTACATGTCGTTATGCATATTCGCGGCCGTCCAAGAAAGTTCACGCCCTCGCCTAATGATGCAGCCCTCTCCTCTGTTTCTTCCTTACTCCAGGCTCTGGATCTGGACCTTAATAGCACCCGTCTTGGGGTCCTTGGCAGTCTCAAAGGCCTGCAGCGCATCCTCCAGCTTGAATCGGTGCGTGACGAGCTTGGTCAGATCAATGACGCCGCTCTCGACCAGCCGGATGGCCCGCGGCCATGTGTTGCAGTACCTGTACTGCAACTGGATGTCAACCTCCCTGACACTCGCACGCATGAAGGGGATGTTGATTTCGTTCTTGCCCACGCCGATGATGAAGACCTTGCCGCCGAACTTGCAAGCCCAGATGGCCGCAGCAATGCTACTCTCGACACCCGTGCACTCGAGGGCGATGGCTGGCTCAATACCACCGAAGGACTTCACAATGGCCTTGGCAGAGTCCTCGGCCGAGGCCCGCTCGACCTTGTGAGTGATAACGGAAGGCACCAGCTCCTTGGCGAAGGCCAGGCGACCTTCGTCGATGTCAGTGATGACAATGGGGCACGCGCCAGCCGCCGCGCTGCAGATCAGGGTGATGAGGCCGATGGGACCGGCACCACAGATGAGCACGGGGTCACCAAGTCGCACGCCAGCGCGCTGCATGCCGGCCAGAGCAACGCTCAGAGGCTCCAGCATGGCGCCGCTCTCATAAGGCATATCGCCGATCTTGTGGCACCACACTGCGGGGTGGTTGACGTAACGGCGCAACAGGCCCGGGACAGGAGGCGTCGAGAGGAATTCGACCTTTTCGCAGCCATTGTAGCGACCGGTCAGGCAGGGCTCGCAGGCGTTGCAGATGACGTTGGGCTCGATAGCGACGCGATCTCCCACCTTGAGGTGCTCGACGCTGTCGTGAACGGCAATGACCTCACCGGCGGACTCGTGGCCGAGGATATGGTCGCCCTCGACGATCATGGGCCCGATGCACCCGTGGCACCAAAAGTGAATGTCGGACCTGGACTCGAGGTGTAAGCGGACCAGTCGCGCAACGTCTACGGCTCAGGGCGCACAAGGGAGCACTCACCCGCAAATACCTGTGCTTCGGATCGCGACCGTGACCTCGCCCGCCTTGAGGCCCTCCTTCGACTTGACCTGCTCCAAGGTCGGCTCTGCCTCCGTGATCCAGAGATCATGCTTGGGGTTGGTAAAGACGCCAATATTGGACTGGGAAAGTGTCTTGGCAGGTCCATTGACACCGTTGGAGCCATTGGCACCGTTCGCCACGGCGTCACCCTCGGTGTGCGGAGCAGTCATTGTCAAGGTAGTGTGATCTCGAAGCCGAATGCTTGCGCTCGAAGTATGAAGCTATGAGGGAGCAGGGGCTTTGCTCAGGTCCTGGTTTGCGGGAAGCGTTGCGACGCTGTCGTGTGGTCGGGTGAGACAGTGAAGGGCTCGCGGGAAGAAGAAAGGAAGACAAGGGGACGGGGATATTTGGAGAGAGAGCGAGAGGTGAGGTTTATGACCAAGGGACGAGAGGTTCCAGAAGGCTCTGGGCGCACTTCATATTTGTCGTACACGTCCTCGGTCGCCTCTCGGGCGCTTTTGCGCAAACTGATCAACCCCACACTCGCGGAGTTTCGCAGACCTTGAAGCTTGTCGCGCTCGAGGTGGGGGGCGCCGCCAATATCTTCGGTCGCTGTAAGACCGACCTGTTTAACGACAGCCTAACGGTCTCCCGCGCCAATCACGGCGTGGCTACCGTCTCAACCCGCCCATCGCGGGCAGGTATCCCACCGGAGCGCCAACCACTGAGGGGCAGCCATGCCCGGGAGGAAAGGCATGTGGACGGCAAGAAAAGTAGAAGGCCCCAGGCTTAGATCCTTGTCGTGGCATAGTAAAGCTACGTATACCTAGTGAGAGAATTCTTCGGGACCGTCTGGGCTGGTTGCCCAGGTGCGCATCTTGCTAGGGGTCCTTGTTGAACAGCTATCGTGGGCTCCGCTGCGGGAGGAGCGCGTGACTGAGAACAGGCCAGCCACACGGGGAGTGCATGCCGGCCGTGTCTTCTGTTTCAAGAGCATCCCGCAGTCGAGCTCCACGAGATTGGAGGAGAAATGCCTTTGGTGCAGCGTGGTTGGTTGCGAGGTTGGCTTGCGCAGCTGTTGACGAGATGAAAATGCCGTCCTGCTGGAGATCAACCAACGAGGGGCAAGCCCAGATTCTCCAGTCGGCCGGGCGTGCCAGAGGGCTGGAAATGGAAAGACGGCAGATGGCAGACACTACCCCGCCGTTGCTATTCCAGGTGTGCCGTGATCGACATTGTGCAAGTCCAGTCCAGGACGACGCTGCCACGAGCCTTTTGGGGAGCTCGTACAGGCGAGGGGTGTCGTCCAGGACGTGGGGTTCTTCATGCTCGTAGACATGCAATATCGTCGGCGCGGCTTCCGAGAGAGATAGTCCGTCCTGCCCCGTGGAGAGATTCGCTGGCTGAGTTCGGTGCATCTGAAGGGTGGGCTAGCTCGATAAAACAAAGGCGTCCGCCCGCGTCGTCCAGACTGGCGGGTAGGAAGGCAATGCAGCATCCATCCGGGCTAAAGTCCCTTGGATGGATCCCGTTGCTAGCGTCGAGATCCGGCGAAGCGCCACGAGATGCCGCTGAATGATCTCATGGGGCCGAGTCACTTCTGCGTAGGTACTTGTATGCCGCGCCAACCAGGATGCAGTATTGGAACCGCCGCTTGCCCGACAGCTTGCTGATTTGGCCCTTGAATCGGATTCCTCCGTCGGGGGGACCTCGGTTTGGTCGAGCGCAGAGACAGGAGACGACGATGTAGCAGGGTCAGAAATGAAGGTTTGGACCGGAAGACCCAGTCTCCTGATAAATTGTCCTTCTTAGTCTAAGAAGGTGTCGCTCCTTCCCAGGACGGTGATAAGGATTTCACTGCAGAAATCCATGGCAGGTGCGACTCACTCACTCATGCGTCGCAAAAACCTCGGATTAATGCCCACCTCACCTCACCTCATCGACAGGGGTCCAGTCCGTGGACTGAAGGGTCCCTGCACCAAACAAACATGCCCAGGTCGCGTTGACTCGGGGAACCTCTCAGGCCGTTGATTCTTGGCACCGCTCCCTTGACCACATCCTCCCATGCCAGCTCCTCGTTCGCGACACCATTTCGCGGGAGATTTACCCGAGACTATCCGACGACCGACCAGAGTTTGGCTGCCGTAGACAAGCCGTAGCAAGCGCCACATCAAGCAATTGTCATGGTTCAGGGCCCGACGCCGTGATTCCCTCAACCCGAGGATCTTCCTTTGCCGACCCTGCGATCTCGCGAACACCCTCCTTCCGAAGGGTCAGGGCCTTTGAGCCCACGGCACCGACATGCCGGACTTCTTCCAGTTCACCCAGGGCACCGAGTCCCGTTCCCGGCCCCAGCCCGATGCCTCGCCGTTGCTCGGCCGCTTCCGCGCGGTCCCGCCTCCGTTAACGCGACGACCTTCCGCCGGTGCCCTGGGGTTGCTCTCCTCCGCAATTGGCAACGGCCGGGGAAGCGTACACATTGGTTACGGGGCAGTGCTTGCGGCGGAGCTGGACGATCAAGAGGAGGTTGAGGCGGCGCTCGAGGATGACGATGGCGATGACGATTCGACTGGAAGGTGGGAGCGGTTCTGGTCGAAGACTTGGCGCAAGACGATGGATTTGTGGGTTGAGCCGAGGCAGGTCGCTGTGAAGAGACTCGTCGACGTGTGGTGGAGTCGTTATGGCGTCTTGGTCTTCATGCCTGCTGCCCTGGTGCGTCTCCATGTTGTTGAGATGAAAAAATACGGAATACTGACCCTCCATCTAGGCTATAGGCTGGTGCGCCATACCCTTCCCGCAATACCCCTTGAACAATCCGGATAGCGATGAGCCCTCAGACAAGGTTCCCGGTCACGGTCAGCCGCGGGTGCGGGTGAACTTTTGGTTCTTCCTCTTCGTCTACTACGGCTTCTACAACCTGACGGCGCTGATATATATCACCAAAATGTTCAATCTCTACAGCTTGAACTGGTGGCCCCAGTCGCTCGGCTTCGTCTTCACGATTTCCCTCATTGCCGTCATGTCCATCGCCGTGCCCATTCCTATACACTTCTCCGAAAAGGCGCGCTGGATGACCGTCCACAACACCGCCTGGATCAGCTGGTCCTTCCTCGTCATGGCCGCCCCTGTTGCCATCGCCTTCATTATCCTGATGACAAGCCAGCGCCACCTCGGCCTACGCAATACCCTCTCTGACACCCAGCGCATATTCACAACCTCCTGGTGGACAGGCGACCCAGAGGCAACCCCGCCCAGGTCGACAAACAGGCGGCGTAACATGCCCGCCAGCGAGCCCTGGGATCCAGACGCAGCAGCTCATCTCATCGAGCACCGGCGAAGACCTCTCGCGTCAGTTGGCGCTGGCGTTCGCATGCGTAGGAGCTGGCTTCCCTCCAGCTTTGTCCGGTTCATCTGGTTCTGCCTGGCGCTTTTTGTCGGGTTGATGGCCTACGTCATAGGAGAGGCGTACGCCGAGATTTACCTCCGGACTCTGCCTCACGACAACTTGGAGACCATTGTCTACGTCTACAGCTGGGTGATCACCGTTCACTTGCTTGATGCCCTGACGGGCTGGCTGCTCGGCATTCGCGAGGGCGAGCGAGTGGGAAGCTACCCCCTGAGCTGGGTCTTCAAGCTGTACGTGCCTCAAGAGCCCCTACTCGGGCTATGTTGTCTCCTCGATGGATCGCTGACATTTCCAGTTACTTCATGCTCACCTACCAGACCTACGTTCGCGCCCTGTACGCCCGTCTTCGCTCGCCCCAGCAGTTCTTGATCCTCCAGGGAATCTCATCCAGCATCCTCATCATCCTCACCCCCATCACCATGTCCACCGTCTGGCACCGCATCATACGAGCCCTCGGATTCACTACCCAGACCTACGCCTCATATCAAAAGGTTTGCACCCGCAACGTCTTTATCCGCTTCCTTGCCGAAAACGTCTCCATGGCCACCTTCCTCGGCAGCGTCCTCGTCCTCCACTTTGGCGCCAACAAGGATGTCTACCCCTACTTCGCCTTTGATTTCGAGAAGGACACCTCCGAGCCCTACGATTTTGAGCTTACGTTCTACGCCTCCTCGGTCACCTGGGGATGCGAGCTGGTCGCATCGCTGGTTCTGCGTGGCCTGATCCGCTGGATCTACGGCGTCGATGTCGGCATGGAGGGCAAGCTCGACCTGGCTGTCTGGCCAGAGCTACTCCCGACAAGCGTCGCAGTGATGTTGCACGTGCTGCAGAACATGCTCTTTTCTATCATCCGGCTGCAATTTTGACGAGCGCATGTTCAGGGGATCAAGCAACCCTCAGTCAGGAGCAAGATTCAACTCGTCGCTCACAACACCACCTCGCGGATTGAGCGTCTCACAAACGTCCCTAATTCGCACCTTATCAAAACTTTCCCGAGAAGATGTTTATCTCCTCCGGTCGACCGCTCCTATTAGCCGCACGCCGCCTGGAAATGGCCGGTCTTCGGTCTGCGATGGATATCAGCGGCAAACCTCGCAACCATGATCTGGGACACCACCCCGCGTGCGTCATGATACGACGCTGGCCCCCATCTCCCCACCACCGGGCGATAAGAGCTCGTCTGTCGACTGCGCGGGTGCTGCCCAAGGGGGATAGCCGACGACATGGCCGGCAGACTGATCTACACCGGTCCCGCTGCGGAGGGCGCTCAGGCATCGCGTTGCCTCAAATTTGCTTCTTGCACTGATTCGACGTCCCGGGTTGGGACTCATAGATTGCATCCTGTCGGGCGTTCTGCTGCGCTGCTTGCCGTTTTCCTCGTTACATCATACCCAGAGTTGCTCAAGGAGTGGTCATTCAGGAGAGCGGGGGAGGAGAGGCATGAATAATGGCGAAGATACCCTTTTGTTCTGTTTAAACTCGGACGCATATCTGAGCGAGCGCTGCAGCATTACATATTAATTTAGAGATACCTAGATGTCTCGCGGCTCTCGAGACCGAAGCACATGGATTTAGTTGTAACCAAGCCTCGAAATTCTAGCATCGGAGTGATTCGTTTTTCTGGCAGCCATCCTCGGGTCACCAATATCGCACGACGGCGGAGGTGGCACGGAGACACAACAGGCACATGGCCGACAACCGCATGCTGACTCGTGCAAGCACTACACATACACAAAAGTAGGGGGCAGATGGAGCGTGCGGATCTGTGATGCATGCGATGCGATACACCGAAGCAGGCGGGCAGGACAGGCCCAGACCAAGGCGTCGGTTCAGATGGGGGGCGTGTTTGCTGAAGGGGCCGGTTGCATCATGCCGTCCTACCATGCGGTGCGCTCTCAGATTACATGACCCTAGTACCTAGCTGCCGCTACCCTTTCCGATCCAGGCCGACGATGGCTGTATGGAGGGCTTGGGGCTGGTCGGTGAGGTGATACATGAGAGAGCTTCGACGTGGGAACTGGCGGGTGCACTAAGCGATGCGCTGGTACCACTGGAGCGCGCAGGCGAGGCAGGAGTCGAGTATAATTTGGGCCAAAGCCAGTCAGAAAGAAAGGAGCCGGCCGCCATGAGGCAGACCGCAGGGCTTGAATCGTGGTAATGGCGGTGAAGCCAACCAAGATGACAGTGACTTTGTGGTACAGATGGCGAGAGCGCGGAAACGGGCTAGTTCAAGCCTACCGAGGCCAGGAGAGGCCTAGAAGACGCGGGTGTGGTGGTGAGTGTCCCGTCGTGGGATCGGTCAATAATGAAGAAGGCAGACGAGCGCTGCGGGACTAATGCAGTCCATCTTGGAAGTAGGTTGAGTGTGGTGGTGATTTGGCCTGCCGCCGGGCTGATGTAGCGGCCGCATCGATGATGCTAGGTGGAAATAACGCAAGAAAAGGCGCATCAGCTTCGCCATGCCTAAGTACCGAAAAGGAGATCTAGGGATGAAGGACTGCATGAAAAGAGGATATCGGGTTTGTCGATAAGGATGGACAAGTGGGCATGAGTCGCGGAGCATCAGCGCCCGGCTGGGGCGCGTTTCTGTATGTGTGTAAGTCGCCCAACTCGTCGAATGTCGGGGAGAGCATTCGGAACGAGGCATGCATCCCAGGCGGGATACTGCTTTTGGTGACCAAGTTCCCGCGATAACCTGCTCCTTTCCCATAATAAGGTACCATATGTCTTGTCTCTCGAGCGGTGAGGTCAAGCTCGATGCAGAGGTTGTCCAGCTCCGCAGACATGCACACGGCACCCTCCAGCAGGCCTCGCGATATGGCCGCCGAACGCGGCCGGCGTTGCTGATTCGACGGCGCACCGAGGCGAGCGAAAAGGTGCACCATCGCCAGTGTGCTAACCCCACGGAGATGTCGTCGGTCGACAGACTGCTTCGTGGGGTTGGAGTCAGGCGATTGCGTAAGGCGAGAGTTGTTGCTCTGACGAGGCCGCAGGTCGGTGAGAGGCAGAGACGGCATTGTGGCATGACATGGTATCATGCTTCCAGGTGTGTCAGCTCGGAGGTGATCGGATGGGCCATGCCAATGTTACAGGAAGCTGTGTTCGTCTCCCGTCCCTCCTGAGTGATGGTGGCGCGCACTGCAAGTCGGCTGTGAGTGTGGGGGCTGGCAGGGGCACTGGATGGGATAGTTGTGAGATATTACAGCGACTTGTTGCCGAGCGAGGAGGAGGACGTGGAGATGGGACAGAGGGCGAGGTTGCGCGACGGGCGGTATGTGCTGAGACGCAAGAAGATCGATTGTTCCCGCATCTGTCGAACATTGGACGCCAGGGTCTGCCATGAAGGTCAGACGGCCTTGCAACGGGAGCTTCCAGAACAAACAGATGGGTTGATGCGAGATGGCATCCGTCCGAGACTAGACGGGAGAGGTGGACGGACTTGGGTTGACAGCCTCCTGACTGGGAATACCTGGGTATTACTTATGTAATTAAGGTGGGTGTTGCGTCTTCCAAAAGGAACCTGGGCCGAACCGGGCATGAACTACAGGTCGTGCCTGCCGATATCAGACTTGACGGGGCCCTGACACTCAGGAATGGAAGGCGCCACGGACGAGTCCTGATACCTTCCTTGCCTTCGTACCTACCTAGGTAGGGAGTTGCTAGGTGGTACCTTGGTAATGTAAGCACCGAATTCAAATAATAGATCCCTCTTGCCCTCCTCGTCGAACTCCGTTCTCCTATTCTCCACCACCGACTCCCCGTCATGCACCATCCGACTCGTCTTGAGATCACCGCCCACCTTGACCTCTTCGCATCCCAGTTCAACCACCGGCCGCGATGGTACCTTCGACCAAAAATAAATCCTATGGAACACCTGAAACGCGCGGCCGATCCAATCTTCTCTCCACCTCGGAGCAAAACTAGCCTGGTATCGGGATGCGCTCTGATCCATTGACCGATCAGATGGACCTGTCACCGGCGGCTTGCCGGTGACAAGCTGGATGTGTGCAGCCCCGACACCGAAGCGGTGCTGTGCTGAAACGGAGACCCGGCGCAGCGCGGCGGCAGCACGGCTGGAGGATTGCTGCTGTCATTCGCGTACCTCGCCATGCATGCACATGCAATCCCTACTGTCCGCCACTTTGCATCGCAGCGCAGCACAGCAGTCCGGCTGGCTGCTTCAGGTCGCCCCGGAGAATGCGCCGCTGCCGGAGGTTCCAGCAGTTGTGCAACGCCAACCCCGGTGGAGAGAACACCGCAAGTCTGGCAGGCCTGGGACGGGGACCGACCGCACCCTTGCGCTGCGCCGTGGCTTAAGCCTGCCCTGCCTGTCAACGTCGGAGAGGATGGATGGAATGGTGGCGTGGTGGGGTACCTAATCTGGTGAAATCAGCAACACCCATCTCCAAGAGGTCGAGAAGGTTTGCCCACCTGCACCGTCGTCGGCTTACCATTTGCTGCTACCACTCGCGACGCATCCTCTTCTAGATTCGGCCTGTCTTGCTTGGAAGCAGGAGCACGTCCCGTCGGCGGATTCATCGGGGACAGTCCCAGCACTGTAACATGTCAACAGCCGGGGATTGCTCCTTCAGACAGGATTACCCGTGCCTCCCGTCGGGCTCACCGTCCGTCTCCCTGCAATATAAGCGCTTCCCGAGCACAAACATTCACGCAAAGCTGTCTCATCCGTCGATATCAGCACACACACAAGACTCGGACATCCACCACGCCGACACGGCCGACACGAGCATGCTCTCAGCCCAGCCAGCCAGCCAGCGGGAGCGGCACCCCTGTCCGGCGACCCCTCCATCATCGCAGGGGGGGCAGCCAGCCATGCGACGTCCACCTTCTTTTTTTTTACCCCTCCCCCTCCATCAGACTAGGGAGTGCCCCTCACTTCCGCGATAGCCAACAGCTCGCTCACCGGGCATGGTGCTGCCCCTGACTCACGAACGGGCTACCAGTCTTCACAAATCGTACAACAGCATGCTCATGTTCGTGACAGAGATGGCCTGAACCGACCATCTGGGCTCCAGCGCCACACCCACCGCCCCTTCATGTAGATGAAGCTCGTTCTCGAGTGTGAAAATCTCATATCATCAATGCTGCCGCCCTACCCCGCTGCCGCGACAGCTCACTCGTCGGATCCTCGCAACTGTAATCCCGCTAGCTGGCTGCTCTCACCACTTTTTTTTCCTGTCTGCTTCCTTATCCTGGCCCTCCACTCTGACTGTTTCCCCCCCTCGTCCACCCGCGCGCCATCTGGCAGCCTGCTTTCGTGCTTGTGCCTGGTTCGCCTGCTCGCCTGTTATTCCGTCGGCCTTGACCCGTCTGTAGCCCGCCCGTCCGTCCCCTTCCGTGTCCTGTACGTACCGTACCGTCCTGTTCTGGTCATCAAAAAGGTTGCGGGAACCGCTTGCGCGCTCCCAGTCCAGTCAGTCCTCCCGCACCTCCCGGGTCAGGCTTGACCTTGCACCATAACCGTACTGGCACCCTTTTTTGTTTGTCCCACACCCACACCACACCCCCAGCCCGCCCGCCGCCGCCGGCCCAGCTCCTCCTTGCTGTCGATGCACCACTGACTGACAGTGGAGGACAGCTCAGCACTCCCGCACGCACGCACCGCAACAGGCACCTCCTGGTGGCCGTTACGTTGATGGAGGGACCGACCCCCAACCCCAAAAAATTCTCTCCCTGATACAAACACATATCGGCCCAGCCTCCTCCCGCCATCCTCACATCCTCCTTCTCCTCCCCTCCTCCCCTTCTCTTCCCCCTTCTCCTCTTTTCCCTCAACATGTCCTCCGAACAGGCTGCTGTCTCGGGCAACACTTCGTCGTCTGCCCCTCAACCCAACCCTCTCGCCGCCCACCCCGTCCAGACCACCCAAGATGCCGAGGGACGACAGCCCACCGCCTCCGCCGCCGGTTCCTCCGAACTCGCCAGTGGGAAGATGAAGCTCAAGGCCTCCCTCCGCCACTTCGCCGACTTTCCCCAGAAGGGCATCGACTTTGTTGACATCATGCCCCTCTTCCTCGACCCCACCGTACACGATACCCTTGTCGGCGCCCTCGACCTCCAGATCCGCGAAGGTTTCCAGGAGATCACCCCCGATGTCATCGTCGGCCTCGATGCCCGCGGCTTCCTCTTCGGCCCCGGCCTCGCCCTTCGTCGTAACGTCGGCTTTGCCGCTGTCAGGAAGAAGGGCAAGCTACCGGGCCCCTGCGTCACCGCCTCGTACGAGAAGGAGTACGGCACGGACTTTTTCCAGATGCAGGAGGACGCCATCAAGCCCGGTCAGAAGGTCCTGATTGTCGATGACATTATTGCCACTGGTATGTTCCTTTGCTTACCCTACTGCCCTATCTCGGTCTCTGTGAGGCAAGGCCGCTGACACCAGACGACAGGTGGCTCTGCCAAGGCCGCTGCTGAGCTCGTCAAGAAGCTCGGAGGCGATATCATCGGCTACCTCTTCATTCTCGAGATCCCCGGCCTCAGCGGCCGCGAGAAGCTGGGTGACACCAAGACCCTCATCCTACTCGAGGACGCCTAAGTCGGAGGGGACTAATCAATCCCTTGGCCGGGTGCCTCAACGATGTCGATGATCATCCTTCAACGCTTGCGACTACAGCACAACCGACTACACATACGTTCTGGGGATTAGAAGGCGGGAGCATATTCTCTTCATTGTGGTTCACGTGGGCGGAATGGAACCGGCTGGCGGAGGAGAGTAATACCGCTCGCAGCACTTTATTTGTTTCTGTTTTGGCGGACAGTCAGTCAGACCTGGGCCGCGCGCCGGCGTTCAAGGGGAAAGAAAACAGGGACACCTCGGGACGCTATTTCTTCTTTTTTTCCCTGGAGGGGGGGCGACTGTCGTGCATACATCATTCACACATAGACTAGGGCCATCTGCTGGCCTGACCCAGCAAGGCCGATCGAGTTGGGCAAGCGTACAGCTTCTTAATTACTCGCTCGAGAAGAAATCAGAAGCTTTGATTCATAGCACCCGATCGGCCGAGGCATATGGCGTGAAGTTTTGGAGAGGCGCGAGTTGATGGGTGCGCGTACCTTGATGGCGACACGACATCTCTGCGCAGCCAGGGCCATGCTGCTGGGTCCATGATACAACTAGGGCAAGGGACATGAAGAAAGATGTGTTCTCTTGGATTGATAGATCCTTCGCTCTCAGATCAGGTATCATACGTCATGCCGTCGTGTGCTTTTCCCACCCCTGTTACCAGACCAATCCTCCCGAGCCCATTCTGGGCATCCTGTTCTTCAGAACCAGCTATGTACAATCCCATGCGGTAATCTACAAGACTACCATTCATATATGCCTCTGCATTTGTTCTTCCCCGGGACACGATCTTCCGCAGGGGTAAATTTGTGCCCGACTGGGCTTCCAGCCATGGTGGGCAGTTGATGAGGACCTACGCCCGACACTCCGGGAGTGCGGCGCTGCTTGTGGAGGTCGCCGCTCAGAGAACGACGATATTGTCGACCCGCCGCCCCTGCGTCTCGATGAAGTACTTCCTCCGGATGCCCGCGCCGGTCGCCCGGGCGAACTGCGCATATGCTCCGCCGGGGTAGCGATGGGTGCCACCGCGGATCATGAGCATGCTCACGGGGCGGTGGCGGGGGATGCCGCCCGGGGTGCGCTGCTCCTCCTCGAGGTGTGGCTTGACCATGTCGCTGGCAAGGTCCCAGGGCTGGCGAGCCAGGTGGGCGCCGTAGACCATGTGGTCGCGCTCCTCGTCTGTCAGGTCGTCGTCATCCTGGAGATCTGGGTCGGTCAGGGGCTCATCGTCGACGATGACGACGAGCTGGAGGGAGCGGGCGGCCGGAGTGTAGCTAGGTATGTTGGCGAGTTTTGCGCTGAAAGAGCAGCCGCCTCGGCGGAGGACGATGACTTGGTGGTCGCGCGGAGCGGATTCGGGGAGGCGAGTCTCGCAGGCCTCGTCGCCGAGATAGAAGGTCGTCCAGGGGAGAACGAGGGGACTGGCCTCTTGGGCTTCGTCCGGGTCCGAGTTGTATGAGGGCTTGAGGGTTGTGTCAGCGACGTCGGGGAGGGGTACGGCGCCCTTGCCAACAGGGAGGGCTGCTTTATATGTTTCGAAGCGCAGGCGGCTTGCACCGTCGGTGTTCGGATCATTGGACGGGGCGGCCGTATTCAAGGGGTCGAAGACCGACGTCACGGCGCGCATGATCGACTTCAGCATCGAACGATAGCTGGGATCGAGGCTCTTGCCGGATGCAGCATCGGCATCATTCTGCTGGAGCCAGGAGGCATCTTCCTTCGAGAGGCGGATCGTCTCGACTCCCTCGTCCCCTGCTCCGATGATGATCTCGAAAGGCTCTTCCGCGGGAGCCTCTTTTGTGGTATTCTCCTCGGGACCGTCGTTGTAGACAAGAACGAAGTCTGCATACGAAGCATAGCGAACACGGTTGAAGAGGGGGTCGGAGAGACCTGACAGGAGCTCGGCATCGAGATGAACAACTTCATCCCTGCCCAGGGCGATGTGGTTGACGTAGGTAACCCTCCAGACATGGTCATAGTTCGAATCAAAGGACTCTTCCTTGACGAAGGTGACCTTGAGCCCGTTGAGGGACACAATCTTGGCCCCCAGAGCGGTCTTCATCGCGGCCGAATTGGCAAACAGATGGTTGAGGGCGCTTCCTGCGTCGAGATTCCTCTGCACGGTGGAGGGGAATTCGATGAGCAGAGTTGGCTTGAAAGCGGGAGCTGCGCATGTGCCATTCTCCGGAATCAATGCACGAGGCAGGGTCCATGGGAAGAACGTGTGGTTCGCCTTGTATCTGAGTACCGGCTCTTGCGAGCCCTTGCCCTTGGCCGCGGGCACTTCCTCCATGCCGGAATAGGGGTTCGGTGTCCTGTGCAGGTTGACGAAGCTGGCGGCTTGGAAAACATCACGCTTCGCTGCAAGGACAGACCCAGTGAGGGGAACATCCTTGACCGGAGCTGGGCAGGTGTTGGTGTACCCTTCGTCGTAGTAAGCCTCGATGCCTTTTATCATCTGGTCGTGTTGCCGCTGCTGCCTCGACCGCGCGCCTACCCTTCGGCGCGGGATGATCAGGGGATGTGCCTCGGTGCTGAAGACGAACTCCTTGTCCAGCTTGTTGAATGGGTGCTCAGGGTCGAAGAGCAGGTAGAGATACTTGGTGGTTTCACCCAGGAAGAAGCTCTGCATACGGTCTGCCTTCTCGCCCGTGTCGACGTTCTGCAAGCCTGACCAGCCGCACTTGGTGCGGCAGAGCCGCTTGATATCGGCAAGAACCATCTCGCCAACGTGTAGATACCAAGGGTCGTTCGTGGCACGATAGAGGTAGTATGTCGACTCGATGAACTCGGGGCGACCAGGCCACCAGCCAATACCTGAGTCGACCTGCCTCTCCCGAACAGACCATCTCTCGGGAAGAGCGCCATAGCGAGTCCAGAGTGCGGTGTAGAGCAGGTTGGCCTCCTGCCCCTCGTCCACCTCACCGGCCATGGCCAGAAGACCGGGATAGAAAGCAGCCAGGCTGTCAATCCATGCCGTGAAGGAGTGACCCCGAGTCCTGTGGCCCGTCATGTAGTACGGGTGGTGGATGTCGTTGTACAGATGGCGCTTGATCGCAGCATGCGCCTGGTGCCAGGCCTCGAGGAATGCGCCAGAAGAGTGCTCCTCCGGGGTCAGGGGCACCTGATGTAGGGTGTTCGGGTCCAGCCATTCACGGTCAGTCGGCGGCTGCGGGACCGAGACGTTGGGGAGTTCGTGCCCGGAGAGGAGGATGTGGCTCTTGAGGGCATACTCGAAGAAGCTATCGACGCCGGCCCCGATGCCCGTGTCGTAGCTGACCCAGTCGCCCTTTTCAGGATCGATGGCGTTTCCGACCAGGCCGATGTCGCTCTTGCCTTTCCAAACGGTCCAGAAGGCTCTTTTGGCGAGAGTCTCGAACCGGGGATCGCCAGTAAGCCGACTCAGAACGGTGAACTCGAGAACCAGACTGCCCGCCCCCGCGCTACAGGTATCCGTCTTCTCGCGGGACTTCCTATACGGGTCCGGGTCACTGGGCGTGACCTTGTGGAGCGGCGAGTTGATGTAGAACGGTATGCCGTGGCGTAGGTTGACTCGCGGATACGGGAGGCCAGTCGTGGTGTAAAACGCCGGCAGCAGCCTTTCAGCGAGGTCCAAAGCGAGACGCAGAAGCTGTCCGTCGTAGCTGAAGCCCCCAGGCCACGGTATCGGCTCTAGTTCGAGAAGGTCGGCATCATCGTCGTCGGCCGTCGGCCGTGGTGGTTTGTATCCTGGGATGGGCAGTTCGCCAATGGCGAAGAGATGTGCGCTCAGAAGACCGCCTACCCCCCGGATGACCGTCTCGAAGACCTGAACCTTGCTATCCAGGTCGAATCCGCGCGCGCGGTGGCCCTGGCCAGACGGCCCTCTCCTCCCGTCGCCATAGTAGTCCACGAAGCTGGCCACGCCATCTTGGAACTGGTGCAGCGCCCATGTTGCCGTCTTTTCGTCTGAAGGCGAGCCCGCCAGTATTGCCAAGGTGGATAGGCTGTCGATCAGGGTCAGGGAGTAGTTGCCGAGGACATCGTTGAGGTCGTAGTTGGAGGGGTTCATCGGATCTCGGGTGAGCGGCGTGCAAGATACGGGTCGCAGCTGCGCGCGCATCGTCAGTTCCGGCCAGAGAGCACTGAATGGACGAATCCATGCGAGGGGCACCAACCTCGTCCTCTGGAAAGGCATGTTGCATGTAGTTATTGAAGCCATGCTGGAACACTTCCACCGTAGACCTGCGCAGCTCGGCGAGGCGGGCAGGGCCCATGGCAGCAGCGCCGGACAGCCATGACAGGGCCAGACAGCCTGCGGACCAAGGCGCCAGCAGCATTGTAGCGGTGCACGTATTCGACAGGAGTAGTGCTTCTATGTAGGATGACCCATCAATGCGTGGCGGGAGGTCGGCGCCAGCAGGTTCCCGGACGGTTCCAGGAATCAGCAGGCGCTCGTCAGGAAGAGTTGTTGCACATGAGGAGCGGCTGGGCTAGGTATCGATAGGGTACAGAAGCAGAACAGAGTGCTTCCTAGTATACCATGGCAAATACAAACAGCCGAGGGGGTGGATGGTGGTCTCGTGAGGTGCGCTCGAGCGATGCTGACCAAAGATGGAATCGATATCCATCAGAGGTGAGCTGCTGTCATCTTCACCAGCCACAGGGACCCTTGTGGCTGACGGGAGACGCTCGGACCAATTTTGGTAGATGTGGCACACCGAGGCTTACCGGTCCGCCAGCCGTTTCTGCACTCACCGCACACCGGCGGTTTCTGGAGACGACCTGACCTTACTGGTCGGGGTAAGGTTACCGAGCGGCATCCAATGCCCTGCCCCCTGAGGCGGAGACTCACCGGCAATGGGCCGTGCTCCCCGACACCGAAGCCCCCGTTCCTCATTTCGCAACGGTTTGCACCCCCAGTCGCTTCAATCCCGCCGCCGCCAACAGTCCGGGCGCCCCCTGACTTTGCACAGCTTCTGACAGGCAGCTGGGCTCCGAAGCCGTCCGCCGTGACACAGGACATGGAGACATCGTGAAAGACCTCACCTCGTCTGTCGGTCTCATACATGCTCAGTCAAACCCCTTCCGACGACGTTGTCTCGACGCCGACAACACTCCTCGACAAAGACCTCGGATGCACCACGGTCTACAGCTAAATGGGACGCGTCAGCTTTTGAGCGTGTCGGGAGATGCCCGCGGCATCCAGCTACGGAAAAGCGCAGTCTGCTGGAAAGTCTTAATGCGCCAAATAAGTATGCCCTGAGCCAAGAGTCGGTCGCCCGAATCGTCTTCCAGACCTGGACTGGTTCCTTTTCCGGAATTAACAAGTTCGTGCTTCTCCTAACTGCGAGTCAAGCTCCACCCAAGTTCCCTCTCTTTCGGGGGGAGCGAGCGGTGCTGGTCACTGGTCATGCCTCTGCTGCAGTAGCTCGAGTACATACGCTGTATGTCGATGTCAAACCAAGCCCTCCTGCAACGGCTGCTGCGCCCTACGGTACGGCGCATGTTTCCATCGATGCTTTGCTGTTGTTGGCGGCATCCCGCGATCCTGGGAGCATAGGGCTGAGCTGAGCTGACAGCCATGTTACTGTGCCCCCTTCAGCAGTGGAGAAGTGGGCGAGAAACCCGGGGAACCCTCTGTCGCTCCCCTATGGCCCGTGGTTTATCAGATCAACAGTCCATTTGGAATAGTTTGGGCACGCCTCGGGCAGTCTCCGTCGCCAGAGCAGAGTGTTCCAAGGAATACTGAGGTATTGGGAGGCGGAGCACCGTCGCAGCACGCGTGTCCTCGAGTCATCCTTAAAGTACCTGGCACAGCGGTGCTCCTCTCAGGTACTGGGAATGGAACGTCGCCAGGGGCCGAGTCATTCTGCCAAAAAAGAACCATGCTCGTGATGCTACCACCGAGCGGCCTCCAGCTGCTCGAGTCGCTCGAAATAACAACACCCCAAACCCCCAGGACGGTCGATGACTTGGAAACATGGCACATATGACCGCATACCAGCATCTGATCGACAGCGGCCCCCAGCGAGGGGCGCGTCCACGCCGCGCTGTCGCATGGCCCCCGATGGATGGTTGATGCCTGAGCGGCCTCTGCGCCGTGGACCTGCTTGTGCCGGCACCTGTTCAGGAGGAGGAGAGGGAGAAGAAGGAGGAAAAGAAGCAGAAGAAGGTTCGAGGCGGCAGGACCGCGCTAGGGGCATCTCGTTGCCGTCGGCTCGTCTCTTGCGGGGGGCTCGAGCAGGCCCAGCAGGGGGGGCCTCGACGGTTTGCGGGACAATGATCTGGCCGGACGCCCCCCCCGTCCCCCGTCCGTCCCCCGTCCGCCGTCCCTCATCCCATGTGGATATGCCGCGACGTCGACGCCCGCTGCATCGCATCTGGATGGGTGACTGTGCCGCCCACTGGCATCGCCGACGTGCGTGGCCGGATTTCCACGCAAGCCAGTCGGTGAATCAGGGCCAGCCATGCATCCCTGATGGTCGCCGAATTCCGTCGTCCGTCTCGGCAGGTGATTCGAGGGGCCTCCCGGCCATCGTCACATTGCTTTTGTGATCGAGTTCTTGGTGTGCAGTCCGGAGTAGCGTCCGTCGCACGTCAAGAAGAACCCTCTGGCCCGTGAGGTTACTTTACTTGCCTAGGTCCGCATTGTTGTTGTTGTCTCCAGCAGATTCTCAGATCTCCGAGGCTAGCAGCGCAAAGAGCGTCCAAGTCCGGCTCCGAGGCCATTATAGCGTGTCCTAAATCGAACGACATCTCGTTCCTTTGCCAATCTAATCTCTTTGTCAGACCGCGCTAGTCGCCTAGCCCGATAAACGTACCCTGGGCACATACCTAAAAGTAGTAAGTAAATCGGACGGGAAATAGACCCCCCATTCTAGAAGACTTTTGACCGGCCTGGAATTGCTTCCAGGCGGTTGGGAGAGAAAGGGGCGAGCCCATCAACCCATGTCCCGCCCGCCGGGTCGTCGCACGCTCCCCGGCGCTCGCTCCATCGTCGACGGACGGAGCACGAGACTGTTTCCCCCCACGACAGGCAGGGCAATCTTATTAGCCTTCTCCTCGCAAGGGCCCATCCCTGTGCCGGAACAGCGGTCACCAGCCCATGGCACGGGATGAATCGGCCCTGGCACTGGCGTAGCGCGGCTGCTCGGCCGTATTTGCGATGCACTAGCGGCCACCGATGCCCGTCCAGCCGTTCTCCAGCCGTTACGTAGCAGGTGCCTAGGTACGGAAAGATCTCCTTCCCTGGTCCTATTCTTGGTGAACGCTAGTTTCTCCGGCCGTTGCCAAACCGTGCCGTTAGCGCGCCGGCGGGCAGGCGGCCTGGAAACCTTTCGTGTGAACATCTGTTGTTGATCTGTTACTCCGAGTCAGTTACAATCTAAGTTCGTATGCCACATCGGGTATCCATCCATCGTAGGGCTTCATCCTGGGTCACCCCTGACCTGACAGCACACAGGCGACATCCCCCAGGGAAGCCCACCTATGGAGACCCCTGCCTGCTCGCTTGATGACGGAACACGTCCGATCCGGTATTAAACACTGGAAGTACTTCCGTACGGTGCGGCGCGCGAAAGAGGGCAAACCTAGACAACAAGTACAGTATGTCAGAGGTTAGAGAGGTTAGGGAGACAAAGAGAGTAGCGGGTAGCGACTTCGGAGACGAACCAAGACCTCAAAGCAGGGTCCATCCCCTCCCTCCCTGGGCCCTTCTGTGGCTCCCTTGGCCCTTGCTTGAGATGCTCGCCACGATAGCCAGGTCCATGACACTGGGATCCCACCCCTGACGCAACGTCACCTCGACCACTGACAGACCCAAGCGGACGCCGTTCCGCCCCTCAAGTGCTTCTCGTCTGCTCTGCCTTTGTAGGGCCATTTGGACGGGATCGACCCGCTCCAGATGCCTGTCATTGACCCGCCGGTCGCGTACAGAAGCCGCAAACATCATAGTCGGCACGCATGTGGCATGGATGAGACGCAGCAAGCACCTGCGGCTTCCGTACATACTCACATACCTGCGCCGCAGAGACACATGGCCGGCAGCTCGATTCGGTGTAATGTGGACGGGGCAAGACGCGGTCATCGACATGGCTTCAACGTCATTTCAATGCTGATCAGCGTGAGCTATTCTTATGTTGTAGTCCTGTTTCGCCCTCCTCTCGAGCCCATGCGCCTTACCCCATGGGCCATGACGGCCGTAGATGGATCCCCTCTCTCTGATCCTTCTGTCGTTGGCGCGGCATAATGTGTGTGTGTGTGTGGTCGTCTCTCAGGCAAACCCGTGCAGCGCCTGCTCCGCGCGCTGCTAACATAAGTGTGGAAGAAGAAGGAAATGTTTCTCCAAAAGGTAGAGGTATCATGACCGAAGAAGTAGCCCCCAAAAAGAAGAGGATGAAAAGACAGGTATGAAAATGTCTTGCCATGATGCAAGAGGTCTGCGTGCCGCCTCCGAGGAAAAAGAATAATCCCAAAACGCCTCAGGCCCCCCTGCCACGTCCGTTTGACTTCTTGTGTGTAGTCCCGTTGCCGCCGGTGCGGATAATATCATCACACGCTTGTTTCGCAACTCGCGAGCTCTGCTGCTGCTGCTGCTCAGGCACCGATCCCTTCTCGTCATGCTGTGCCCCACCGTCGTTCCCAGCTGCGCTCAAAGCATCGCTACCATTGCCTGCAGCGCCATCTGCTGATTCTAGGTCGTATTCTCTTTCGTCGATCTCGTTCAAGACTTGCTCCTGGATATGTGGCGAGAGCTCTGTCATATGTGTCGAGCCCCGGATCATCGCCATCGGCGCCATCGGCTGCTGCGCATAGTGATGATGGTGATGGGTCAGGTAGGCTTGCTGCTGCGGAGCAAAGGACGTGTCTGGCCCCCGATCATTGCCCTCGTCTTTGGGCGCTACCGCATTGCGTTGCCTCTCGTTCAGCTTTCTCCGTCGTCGGGTGCTCATTCTGGCGTCTCCCTTCCACGGCTCCATGAATACGTCTGACAGCCCGAGCTCCACCATGCGCATCTCGACGTTGCCGACGTTGAAGTCGGCCTGAGGGTTGCCCCCAAGCTCCTTGTACTTGATGTGGACTTGTCGATAGTACTGGCGCTCTACCTGCCTGGCTGCTTCGATGAGGATTTGATCCTTTGGCGCAAGAAGACGCGGAGTCAGCAGGTTGATCCGAGAGACAAGAAATATCGAGGCATGGATGACCAGGGCTGTGCACTTACATCTTTCTCTCCCCACTGAACGTACTTGGACTTTGCCCGGGATATCCTCATCTGGAGGGCTGCGCGGTCAAACTGCGTCCCGAAGCGCTCATTGTATTCTCTCGTGATGGGATCCCACATCCCCTTTCCCTTGTTGTTGTCGTATTTGCGCCTTAGGTCAAAGAGAAATCGATCTGCCTCGGGCATGCCTTCTTTGAACTGCAACGGCTCATTTGGGGTGCTGGAGTCCTTTGAAGGAGCCGGCTGCACTGGTGTCGTGGCCGAGGAAGTCGAGGGCTTCACTTTGCTGTTGATGCTATCGCGGCCCGACGCCATGCCGGCATGCCGGGTGGCGCTGCCACGGACCCTTGGCTTTCTGAAAAGTCGATTGGCCTCTTGCTGCTGATTCGAGCTCCTCCGATATTTGATGGCGACTGGAGGGTCGTATGACGTGGGAAACTCGCCCATCATGTCACCGTCATCGGGGATGGGGCTTCTGGCTGCGATCGGCTGTAAATCCTGTGGGTTGGAAGCGTCAATTATGCCGGAGTCGTCGGCATGCATGATATGTTGGGGGATCTGCTGGTGGTGATGTTGTTGCTGGTGGTGGTGCTGATGCTGGTGCTGCTGGTGTTGCATCTCCATGCTGGACATTTCGTGGTGCTCCTGCTTGACCACAAGAGCGCTGGGCGCCAGTGTCTGGTGAACATGGCCCATGTGGTGCTGCATGCCCTCGACATAATATGCGTGGTGGTGCATGTGCTCTTCTGGCGCCGTCACGGCCTCTGGCTGTGTTGTTGAGACTCCAAAGGAGCCCCAGTAAGGTTCCGGAGGGTCTGGGATCTCCTCCTTGAGGTGTTGTTCTGCGGAAGCGTCCGACAGCGCGCTCAGGTGAAAATGTGCCTGTGAAGGCATTGACTGTATTGCTAACGGCGACGCAGACTGACTGGTCGCCGCAGCCATCTCGAAGTCGTTGGACCAATACATCTTGGATGTGGGTGGAGGGGTCAGCGACTGATGGTGGTTGGGCGAAATGGTGGACGGATAACGGCGCACAGGGTGCGATCTCTGTCGCAACGGCGGCGAACCAGCGCCGGAAGAAATGGGCGTCAAAATGCTGGAGTCGCAATGCTGTGATCGGCCAAAGGAAGAAGTCTGTAAAGCATGAGCCACCGGCCGCCTCACGCTCAAGTGAGGAGCGATAATGCGTGAAGGGAGAGCATGGACGACGCGAACGTACACTACCAAAAGAGGTTGTTGCAAGGTCAGAGTATGTGGACAACTTGTTGGGCGGATGGTCGGCTGAAGAAGAAGGGGTGCTAGCAGGAAGCTCCCCCGGTAGTGTGCCCGGCCTGACATGGGTAGAAGAGGCAAGGTACTGCTGGTCCGTCATTGCCATGGGTGGGACGGTGGTAAGTAGTTATGCGGAAGGAGATCTCTCTCAGTCGAACTAGCACCGGGGACGAGTGGAGGATTTCGGGGGCAGGTCGCCTTCTGAGTGGAGCTGCTCGAAGGGGGGCGCTGTCTGTCTCGGTGGCTTGTGGGTGGTTCGACAGCAGAGGGAGAGCTGGGGCACCAGGTAGTAGATATAACAATCCCGGAGAAATGCTGTCTTCGAAACGACGTCCTCGATGACGGTTGACACAGCCTGCTCGTGGCCGCGATTTGGGTCTCGTACAAGTAAAAAGGGAGACGCTGGAGTGAGCCTCGCGAGATGGAGACGGCCGGCCGCGGCCCTAATAAAGATGGAGAATGAATTCATACTTGCAGGGGCCCTGCGCACTGGCGACGATGGCCTAGGAGGAGATGTCCCAATCCGAAGGCTTGCCGCAGAGAGAGGCCGCTGGCCGGCACGGTACAGATTGTACCAGACCACGCCCCTCGCAGACGATAGCCGCCGAGGGCGTTTTTCCCGCAGCAGGGCCGGGGGTGCTTTTGGACTGAAGTGGATGGCACGGCTCTTTAGACTGCAGACCCGCGGGTGGAGGTAGTGAGCTCGGCCGCAGTGCCAATCCCCAGTGTCGTCCACACCACACCCCGGCCGGCCTGCCTGCCCCTTGTGCCCGTCGTCGTTCATGGCCCAGTCGAAAGCGAGCTGGGCTCAGTGAGATCTTCGTCGAGAAGTCGTTGATCAAGATGAGCATTCAGGCCTCCCGGAGTGACGTGTGAACGTTGACGGTGCCGACTGAGGCCTGCAGTTGTGGTGAATCAGATGACCAAAGAATGCCGGGCACCAGACAGGGGTGGTGTGTTTCCGGATCCTGGAACCTATTTGGCACAATCGCGCGCGCATGGTGATTCCCAGAGTCTGGATGCCAGCCAGTGTGGCATGCATGCGTGCTGAGGAACGGCCACCACTCTGATCGCCCCCCGCAGGTTTGCGCTCGTCTCCACGGAGCTGCCACGCTGGAGTCCGTGTCCGGCAGACGGCCGGCCCTATTTCAAGTTGTCCTGACCTGGAGTTGAGAAAGCATTGCCAATGCAATCGACGACGGCAGAAGAATCGTCGGGTCACAGAGCGAAGACAATGAAGGGCCATGTTAGTCAGAGCCACTGAGGTAGGCGGCGCAGACAGATCGTGGCCCGGGTGTCTGCCGGCCTTGGGGTCCGCTCGAGGCCAAGAGCCGGATGGGAAAGACGAAGGGCAAGATCCTGACTCGTCGGTGGAACGATCAAACTAGGGGTCGAGCGGCCGCAGAAGCATCTCGGCATGAAGTGTGATGCAGCGATGGTCAAAATGTATAAAGTAACATCTGGCCGCTGGTCATAGTGCTTGACTGACTGTTGAGTACCCGGATTAATTAGCAAACTAGGCAGCAAGATTATTGACTGCTTCCGCTCCTCGCCTCGCATTGCCGGGAAGCCACTCAACCAGGCCACACCTTGCAGACCGGGGGCCTTTGCCAAGGGCTTCCAAGACAGTCGCAGTGCCAGGCGTGGTACTTGAAGTGGTGGAGCGGAGCCTGTGCAGGACAACCTCGGCAGGGCCCTGCTGCGCCTTTCGCGGGCAGAGCATTCACCGATGCAATCTAGTGCGGGAAACGATGCGTCGCCAAAGGACTACGACGTCCTTACTCGTCCGCATGCATCGTACGTTCATGACAGGGCAATGTTTCCATTGCTCTGGGGCAGTCGGAGCCGGTCGAGGTCGAGTCTGGACATGAGAGGCAACCCCAAGCTTCGAGCTCGCGACGGCAGAAAATGACGGACGTGACGTGAGCCAGACTTGTCTTCGGAGAACGATGCCGATCGAATACCACGATCCTCCCGCTTCGGATGGCGTGAGGATCAACAGACGGTGCGCGGGTAAGGGTGTCGAGCACATGACAGATCTGAAGAGGCGTCAGGGCCTGCCCCATCCACCAGCGGACGATGGCGGGAACTGGGCGAATGAGACGGCAGACACGAGGACTCGAACGATGCCCGGTTGCAGGACGGCAGAGCATGGAGTGGGGGACAAAACGACGATGCATGATGAAAGAGGATGGTAGTGGTGTCTAGCAGGGAAAGTCTCAGCAAATTCCATTCCTCGTACTACTGGTAGCAGGCCTCAGAAGAGAGAAGGCACAGAGACGGGAAGGAGTGATGGGAAAGCGTTCGGTCACAGAAAGACCCCATAGACCCCACCCACCCCAATGCGCGGCGTCAGACTGGACCAGTAGGAAGTCTTGAAGTATGCACTAGTATCCATCCAAAACCTGGGGTACCGAACTGTCGGGACCGTTAGCGGCCGCTAGCGCGAGCTAGCAGGGGATAAAGGGTTCAGCTTGGCTCGGATTGCACCCCCTTCAGGACGTTCGGATGGGGCCAAAATCTGCCTGGCGGCCAATAGGCGACCCGGACGCCTCACACTAGTCTCTTCCAGTCGACGCTCCTTGCCTTCACAAACGCGACTCGACCTGGAATGAGACAAATCTTTCTACACTAATAACGAGGTTGTCCTGACAGACACGCTGTCATTGGTTTCCAAAACGAAGAGACGGCATGCGCGATGCATCTCCTCAATACTTATCACATCGGCTGATGTCGTCCTCGATGACGCGGCGGGTTGCGAGCGATCATGGCGACAGCCAACTGGCACATGGCGCCTCCGCTGCCAGTCTCGTCACACTCGAAGCGCTTGCACCACGAGATCGTCGTCTTTCAACAACCAACGGGCGCGGCTGTTGATCTTCAAACTAACCTCCCACCTCGGATGGACCAGACGCTGTTTAGAAGAACTCAAAATGTGTTGAGCTCCTCATGAGCACGGCGCCAAACCAGGGATCTTCGCCCTGGCATCACCGACTTCGTGACCAGCCGGTGCCTCTTCACCCAAGCGACTCGCCCCAAACTCGGCCGGACATCATGTCACGGCCCAGAATACATCGACATGCACAGAGGAAGAGGCTATGGCTCTCTGGGCCGCATATTGTGAAACCCTCGCCCCCATGGACTTCGAGTAGTCCCAGAACTCTCACCAGGGATACACCGCCTCAGGTCTTCACTGAATGCCGGCATTGCTCGAGTCTGCGGCCGCAGTTCCAGGCTGAACGGTCACCTTTAGGGGCCACGCTATTCACGACGTCGAGGCTGGCGCGATTCTGATGAGACGCTCGCACTGACGACAGACAAATCCCCCCCGCCCTCTGCGGGCTGCCAGGATGCGACCGCCAGCCAGCATCGACGAATACTTACAGACCTCCCTACATCATGGCAGTCACACCGTACACGTTGTGATAAAGTACCGGCAGCTGAGAAGGGGCACTGCTCTGGAAGATTGCTCTCTAAGCGCCCGGGTCGCATATCAGCCGCCTCTGTTGGTGGCCATGTTGCCTCCGCCTCCTTCCAACGCTCCTGTCACTGGCTGTCAAACGCGGTCTCCTGCCATCACACTGCCCTGCCTGCAGTCGTATCACAATGTCACCCCGCTCGGGCTGTGAATCATTTGTTCCGCTTCCTATCCTGTTGGACGAAATCATCCAGGGTTGTCGGCGGTACCAGTTCCTCGGATTCGACCAAGACAAGAAGCTCGCGCCACGGGGACCGCAGAGCCCGGCTCCTGGCTGACCAGGGGGCCATGAAGCCATTTTGGCCGTCATCGCTCTCCGGTGGGCCGTTCTCCAGCATGGTTCTGTTCTTTGACTGGGGGCAATAGTTTATCCTGATCTCAGGCCGCTTTGGCCCATTCAGACCGTCTAGTCACATCTGGCCACTGGAAACACCGAGGGCTTGAGGACGGCGCATGCGGAGCCCGGGGTGTCTTCGGTCCTCACTCGTCTCATTCCCGGATTCCGCTGGCCTCCCCCTCCCCTGGGGGCATCTCAACGCAAGCAGATGCGCCTTCGCCCTGCCGACCCTTGTCACACCCTTCCAGCGAACACTCACTCGATCTGGACAAGGAGAAGACATCGGAGCAATCAGGTGCCTCACGTCTCTGCTCCGGGGATCGGTGAGCTAGGCTGGCACGCACATGGATGAATGTGCTCGTGTCAGGGGGTGGAGCAGGACAAAGACACCCTCCCCCCCTTTTTGCGCAACAATGCTCTTGGCCGGACACTCGCCCCTGTTCCCTCGTTGAACCCCTGGCAGCTTCTCGAATCACCTCCTCCAGACCGAAGGCCGGACTCAGTATATTTTTTGTCCCACGCGGCTCATCGGCTTCCGACTCCCCTCCCCATGGTCAACCACGTCCGACGACCAGTCGGCCGCTTGGCCATTCCCGCTGGGGTCGACCTCGGTCTGCCTGTCTAAGCCCTCCTTGCAGAGAGAGGCTTTGCACTTTGCAAGACGAGTGGAACGCTTCTCGCGGCTGCGAGGAGCGACGGCGCCGATAGGTGTCGACCGAACACTCCACCACTGACCCTCAGTGTCTCGCCCGCCCATTCACAACCCCTCCCGCAGATCATGACTGGGACGAGCGTGGACGCCAATGGACGAAGCTGGCCACAAATAGCGTCATGCAGTAGGGAGGGGAGCAATCTCTCCCATGGGAGTGCGACGTCGAGACGTGGTGGTGGTGTGAAAACGATCGTTCAGACGTCGTTCCCGGGACAAAAACAGGTTTAAGAGGGTACCCGGGCTCGCCCCCCTCCAGGCCCATCTCAGTAGCAGACGCTCTGCCTTCTCAATAAGAGCATTGCGGTGCCCGAAATCAGAATGTGTCCGCAGGGAGTTCCGCAGACCAGATGACGGGCGCCCTCTGCTCCTCCTGCTGGCTGTGCCTGGATATCTTCGATTCTTCAAGTTGGCAGCCACCATGTCGGCACTTGACCTGGTCATCTCGCGCCGTGAGATCGATCACTCCCGCGCTTGTTGGTGATTTTCTCCTCGTGGCGGGTTAGCGAGCGGGATGTGCCACCAACGAGCTTGAACACTCCCGCCTCCCTTGTCTCGGAAGCTACTGGACTGGACTGACACAGAACCGTTAGCGGCACAGCCGTCAATAGAGGGGATGCTGCTTGGGGAATCCGCCTCGAGATACTGGGAGCTGTAGACCCCCTATTCATCGCAGCGGCGATCGGGGTCGCTGAGAACTGCCTGAGTGCTCAGGCGAGGGGAGCGCACATCGCGAGGCCCAAAGGCGTCGCCCTCCGATGCTGCGACCAGCAAATGCAGTCACGGGCGGCGAAGTTGGAATATGCCTCGTGGATGATTCTTTGACGAGTGCGAGCCAGTCTTTAAACGCTGACGGTATCCAAGCCGCACCCGTTTCGCGGCCACAACAGAGGCCTAAAAGGCGACCTGGTCGGGCCCATGGCAACGCTGCCACCGACGAAGCTCACTATGACGAAAGAATAGTATGTACGTAGAGACAAAATGCCTTGCCCCAGGTGAACCTCACGAGGAGAACTCTCTCCGCCTTCCACACCTGGGGCTCTGGCATCGACGGCCATCTCTAAGCCTTGGCCGCCCGCCCGCGCTGGACCCCCCTGAATCGTGACAACCGTTTGCGCAAGGTCTTCGACGCCAGCGTCCTCAGCTTCATGCCACAATGAGATCATATGTCGATAGGATGTCGAATTGTAGCGACCGTCTCGCAATACACTTCAACTTGTTCGATCCGGCGGGCTTGGCAAGCCATGTTGGCAGTTGGTGTTGGGGTTGACGGAGTTGGTCCTCGAGCCAACAGTCAAGGGCACCACCAACTGCCCGCCCTCCCCATCCTCCCTGGTTCTTCAGCACGTCTCTTCTCCATCTGACTCGAACGAAAGCATTGTTCTTCCTTTTCCATTTCTGCTTGGGCTTCCTCAGGCCTGATAACGACCCCAGCCGCGAGAGGCCTCGTGCCGTGATGCATGTGAAAATCCCGATCGACTGACTCCCCAGTCGGCCCCCGTGTGGCGATCCATCGTCGAAGGCCGTGATTCCGAGTCCTTGAGACTGCGCTGTTTTTTGGATCCCAGCCGTTCCAGACGAGATCCTGTCTCTTCCAACATTCCTCGACGAGAAGACGATCCCGACCCCTGATCTCGCCACATCGACGCCTTCATACTTGATAAAGAGAAAAAGGCGACAGCGACCGAGTCTACGCGCTTCGTACCATCAAGACTTCCATCATCTGGCCAGACTTCGGCCTCCATAAACACAAGATCAGAAAGAAAGCGAGAAGGGTCATCGGCTTCTGGAGGAGTTGACGGCCTTCCAGCAGTCCTCCCCAGTCGATGCAGCACGCAGAGACCGCCGGCAAGAAAATGGTGAAACAGTGTCTGCGAGGCCATTTGCTTCTGCGACGTGTGTCCCTCTGCCAGCGTGGCCAGCGTGGCCTCTCTCCCCCCTTCTCTCTCTTTCAATCAGTTGGTGGCTCGCTTCCCCGACCCTCGACCACGAATTGGTTCCCGAACACAGGACGGAGACATATCGAAGCTGGGAAGTGAAGTTCGTTCCCTGCCAAGACGCAGACCCAAGCAGCTGTCTTCCTCCGGGCTTCATGAAGCTGGGTCCCTATCTCTCCTGTCGCCCCTCGAACTGACAGATAGATATCCGATGGCGATGCCCTTCCACGGCTTGAACCGGTGCGGCAGATCGTGCCCAAGCCCCTCGACTTCCACCGCCCCCTGACAGCGCAACAAGTAATAATCATCATCACAAGCCGAATACTGAAAAGACCATCTGCCTCGGCAGGATTGCTACAAACGGGCTATTTACCCAACCAAGAACCGATACCCGGGACGCCGTATGCCCGCAACCCATGCCGTTGATCAACTAGCGAAAACGCAAAGCCCCTTTTTGCCTCCCGAAAGACCAGCAACACGCTGGAATAGAAAATAATACGGAATAGCGAGAAGAAGAACTTTAAAAACAAAGTGCAGAAGCGCCGGCCGCCGAAGGTGCTCTTCCGCCAAGAACGAAATCGATAGAATGCCCTCCCATTTCCTCGTCGTCTCGTGGGCTTTTTCGTTTCGACATTACCATGCCACAACAGTCGTGATGCCCATTACCCGAAGCATCTGCTGTGCCCGACAAACTGAATTATCAAAATACAGATGAAAACATTACGAAGAAGAAGAAGGGGGAGAAGAAGAGCGGGATTTCGGACCAGGATGCCGTGATGGGGTCCTCGCTCGGGATTTTACACCAAAAGGATTTGGCGTTGCGACTGACCATTCGATGCCATGGCTGCTGTTCTCGGATTGGCCAGTTGGAATCATCTGTAGCCTGGAGAAAGAAGGCGGCGGATCTATGACTCCAGGCTCCTGAATTCTCTGATCAAGAGCTTCCTCAACCTGGGTTGGCAAGGTCGGGACAATAGAGCCGATAACCTGGCCTTTTCCCTCGAACAGAGAGCAGGATCCGCAAAGAAAGGATGCGGAATCCTAGAATGCTCTTTATTCTCATCCAACCGTCCCTCTTCCGCCTAGGCGCCCTCCAAGGGCTGGACGAAGGAGTAGTTGAAGTCCAGGAGGCCATCAAGCATCCAGTGCTGTGGATCGAAGAAGTCGTAGTTTGTGTCGCCGTAGTTCATGCCGCCAATCATGTTATTGCCGCTGCCGGTACTCGGCGGGGGGTTGCTGAGAGCAGCGGAGGCTCCTGGTGTGAGCCCACCATTCGTCGAGGTGAGTATGTTTCCTGACTGCATGCCTTGGGGGGTCGGCTGAATCAGTGTCGAGTCCATGTGGGTTGAGGAAGCCGATGACTCGTTCGCTGAGTCTGGATTAGTAGGATGTCTCAGGGCTACCGAGTCCGCGCCTGTACGTCAGTCATCATAGTCCACGAAGACCTAGATGCATGGCAAACGAGCACACTAAACTGGACGCAGGGCAGGGCAGGGAGGCGGGGGAATGATTAAGTGCACTTACCGTCAAGGGTGCCTCGGCCTTGTGCCTGGTACTCTTCTCTCCAGCGCCAGACCGTATCGAAAACGAGGCTCATGCTGTGGCGACATCGGATCTTGAGCTGAAGCGACTCGTCGATGATGGGGGCCGACTCGTCATTTGGACTCAAGGTCTTCGCTGGTGCGCGGGAGCCGTTCCACATTTGGACCATGAGCTCGGCAAGTCGCGACTGCAGGTCGTTGTTGATGACACTAGTGGCCCGGATGGCGTTGAGTGTCTTGTGGAACAGTTCCCTTGCGCGATTCGTGTCGACAAAGTGCGCGAAGAACGACTTGGAGAGCTTGAGCAAAGCAAAGCCCGCGGCGACCAGCATTTGCTGGATGTAATTTGTCGCGTATAACAAGATGTGGCCTGCCGTGTTCTGGCCAGGTGATGTCACCTTGTCGTCCTCCAAGATATGGTCGAGGAATGCCGTCGTCGCTCTCCACAAGCCCATCAGATCGTCCATATAGTTTGGCGTGGTGCTTGAATCAAAGAAGCCCACCAGCCGGAGGTGGAGGTTTGCCGCCCGCAGGTGAAGGTTGACGATTGGCCCGAGATGCTGTGACAGGATCGAGGCTTGGAGTTCGTTATAATCCCGCCGGTAGACCCGCATTAACATTGCTCGGAGATCATCCCCAGCAACGCCCCGGGAGTCGCTGGCGTTGCTGTACATCTCTTTGGAAATCTTGTCGCAGAAACGCTCAATCTGAAGCCTTGCCTCGAGCTCCGGGGACAACGTGAAAGGGCTCTCCTCGCCGCGACGCACGGCCAGGGTCCAGTCGTAGAGAGTGGACGCCGGCTGACCATACCCTGTGCCAATTGTTTGTGCGACAATATTACACACAGCCCAGGTCGAGACGCGGTCGTGTAGCTGCTCCTTATTGAGCTCGATCGAGACACGGGAGAAGTCCTGTGTATGGTTGGGCCGATGGAGGCCAATTCCAGTTGCCGTCTTCATCATGACACCACAGAGGATGTGTGTGGGATCCGATGTGGTAGTGCTCGTCGGCAGAGGCCACGTGCAGAGCAGGCACAGAGCCTTGACAACGTAGTAGCTGCTCGGGACGTCGCCAATAGTTTGCCACAGTAGTCGTGTCAACGGACCTGACAGTGTCGTCAACAGAGTTGGGTCACCGCTGTATCGCCTAGAGGCAATCGCAATGATGGCCCAGAAGAGCAACGGATGCTGTTGGTAGTACATGTCTGGGCTGTGCTGGGGGTTGAGGAACGGCAGGTAGGGATGGTAGTATGTGAAGAAGACGTTGAAGAGCTGTGAGACCGAGTCCTCTGTCAAGCGGACGTTCTCCAGCTCGTGGGTGTATCGAGGCATGTTGTAGGAACCGCCGCGCTTCAGGTGCAGCAAGGAGGAGACGGCCTCGTCCGATCCCATGAGCGAAGGATTGCGCGTGTGGGTGTATGCACTGTTAGCCATGGGCGACTGGAGGTCTTGGTCCTCCTCTTCGGGGGGGACGAAGCCCTGGGCTTGCGCGCGGTTGAGGCCGCGCCGCAGCCTCTCTATCTCCTTTTCCATTTCGGCATGCTTGCTCCGCTTGCCGACTCGTTTGAAGTTGGACTCGATCTTGCAGTCCAGCTTGAGGCGGTTGCACCGCGAGCAGCTCTGGAAGGGGTCTTGGATAACGTCGCAACGAAGCTGTGGGCGGGAGGGAGGAATCAGCAATTGATCAATTGGTCAATTGGGCCAGTGCCAGGCCGCGGGGACAACCGAGCGAGGGATGCAGCACTGCTCTCGTGGATTGCTGTGGTCGCATTCGCGGTCGCAGTTGTGCGTATGGTGACTCACCTTCTGCTGTCGACACTCGTTGCAGGCCCTCTTGACGCCGGGCTGGCGCTTCTTGGAGTCGAGGTCGAGGGTATCATCGTCCTGGCCGCCCGGGCTCCCCGGGCTGCTGTCGGCGACCATGCTGCCGCGCTTCCTCTTGTTGTGGCCGTTGGGGGCGTGGCGGGCGCTGAGCGGGCTCGTAGGACTCACGGGCGTGGCCCCGCTGGCGGCGGACAGGATGCCGGAGCCGTCCATGCGAGCACGAGTCGGCGGAGGGCCCCGAGCCGAGAAGTCGGCGGAAGGAGGATCACAGGTCTCGGACGAGGGCCGTAACTGCGAGGGCGAGGGGTAACGGGGCCGGTGTCGCGGGGAGGAATGGTGGGATGATCAGGGTGGACGTCCGACCACGGAGCGGTGCTGGGCTTTTTGGCTAAGACAGGAAGGTTTACAGAAAGAAAAGACACTCAGTAACTAGCAGGTCGAGAAAAGGGCGTCCACAGCCGTCGTGCGGGGGCGGCGCTTGCCATTTCCAAGTGAAGAGGCGGGTGTTGCTCACAGACTGGAGTCCGCATCCTTGAGGCGGGGATCCTCCTCCCAGCGGGGGCCGTGGCTGGAGCTGACTCGTGCGACTCCGCCCATTGGGCCGAGTAAACCAACCACGGGCACGTGCAGAATTTTACACGATGGGAAGCGGGGAGCCGTTCATTGTTGAGCTGCAGTTGCGACCGGTGAAGCTCTGTCACCAGCCACAGCGAGCAGGGGTCCCATGCAGGGATCTTAGTCATTGGATGGCGAGCCCACCAACCCGGGCACCCATGAGGCCCAAGCTTCCTGTCAGTCAGTCGTCCGCAAGTCTTGGCCCTTTCCCTTCGGCATGCATGGAAATGTAAGACGGAAGACTCAACCTCACTCCTGTCTCACGGTTTCGTCGCAGCCCTTGCGCATCACGAGTCGAAATCGGCTGAACTCTCATTCCAATCTCACCTCACTAAACTCGAGACGGTTCTTACTCGGCCACAGAATGACTGGAGACGGGAAACCTGTCAGACAGCCCGTCTCTGTCCCTCTGCGAGATCCGCCTCGGTATCAAGGCAAGGGCTCCTACACAGACAACTCTAGGCCCTCTCGAGATGTGGAACACATCCTGCCCGGCTCCAATCCCAGGAAGAGTGCGTCGGTTCTGAACCCTTCGCCACAGCTTTGCTTACTTATATCAGTTGATGCCGTCAAAGTCGAGTCGGCGGCCGTACCACAGCCTTTTCTAGAGCCGGTCATTCTTCAAAATTGGCAACTGCTTCATCAGCAATCGAAGAAGCACAAGTGAAGGCCAAAGATACCCACGCCACCATATGCCCTGAGGTTCCGGCGTCCGAAGTTGGGGGGTCTGTGCTGCGAAACCACAGAAGCAATGTTCAACCTCGACAGAACCTTGGCCGACTCGAAGTTCTTACAAGGGTTGGATCCTCCGCACGCACGTGGGCTCCCTCCACCATGCGCCTACTGGAGTTATTCAGCTGTTCGATCCAAATCCCGGGGCTCCTCGTCGATGCATCTCGTGAGAGAGGCTGTCGACGCCTCCCCGGATGTCCATGTTGAACTTCCTGGCTTTCTCTGACCACCCACTTCACCCTCAATTTCCTTTCTCGGCAAGAATAATCTCGGTCATCATCGTGAAAGCATATTCAAGCCTGCGGAGGGGAATGCCGATAGCTCCGGCCGAACGGGAACCTCCACCTGCCGGTGCGCGTGCGGGGTTGACGACCGGACGGCCCCCTTTGCTTGGTCGCATGGTACCTACACAACACACTCATGCCGGCGGCCCATATAAATCTGGGGCTTCGACTTCACAGCAAGGTCAAGGATATGGAACGACCCCTCTTGTCTGTGTGTCTTTTCATGGAATAACGGCACAAACCAGTGTAATCCACCGCTTCGAACCGTGCCTCGTTCCATCATGCCCGACTCAATTTATACCGTGCCCTTCTTCATTCAGGGCGAAGAACGTGGCGCTGAAACCACATTCGACGTCAAGTCTCCGGCCACTGGCGAGACCCTTCACAAATGCTCCAGCGCTTCTGAAGCTGATGCCCTCGCCGCAGTCGATGCTGCCGCCAAGGCATTTCCGGGCTGGCGCAAGTTGCCTCCCGCTAGGCGCCGGGACTACTTCCTCAAGGCAGCCGATATCATGGAAAGCCGCCGAGATGAGCTCGTCGGATACCTCACAAGCGAGACGGGCTGCGCTCATGGTTGGGCTGACTTCAACGTCACCCTGGCTACCGAACTCATCAGGGACGTCGCAGGCAGAATAGTCACCATCGAGGGCTCTGTCGTCAACACCGCGGACGAGAACACCACCGCCATGGTCCTCAAGGAGCCCTACGGTGTGGTACTCGCTATCGCACCCTGGAACGCTCCCTACATCCTGGGTGCCCGCTCCATCGCCTTCCCCCTCGCCGCCGGCAACACGGCCGTTCTCAAGGCCAGCGAACTCTCTCCCAGAGTCATGTGGGGTATCGTGTCGTGTTTCCATGCCGCTGGTCTTCCTGCCGGCGTCCTCAACATGATCGCCCATACCCCTCGCGACGCGCCCGCCATTACCTCGGCGCTCATCGCCAACCCCGCCATCAAGAAAATCAACTTCACCGGGAGCACCGCCGTCGGCCGCATCATCGCGAAACTCGCCGGCGAGCATCTTAAGCCCCTCCTCCTCGAGCTCGGTGGGAAAGCGCCCGCCATCGTCTGGGAAGACGCCGACCTCCCCCTCGCTGCGTCCCAGTGCGCCCTCGGGGCTTTCCTTCACGCCGGTCAAGTCTGCATGTCCACTGAGCGGATCATTGTGCACGAGTCCATCCGGGCCGCGTTCGAAAAGGAACTCTCCAGCGCCATGGCCAATATCTTCCCCGACGCCCCCGTCCTCATTTCCCCAGCCGCAGTACGCAAGACCTCCTCGCTTGTTCGCGATGCCCTCGACAAGGGCGCATCAGTCGTCGCGGGAGAGACGCCTCCATCCTCGGGCGACTCCTCTGCTAAGATGCACCCCATCGTCATCTCGGGTATCAATGCCAACATGGATCTCTACGCCACAGAATCCTTCGGCCCGTCCGTGTCGCTCTTTGAAGTCAGCTCGGAAGAGGAAGCCCTCCGTCTTGCTAACGATACCGAGTACGGCTTGTCGTCGGCCGTTTTCACGTCCGATCTCAGCAGAGGTTTGCGCTTCGCCCGCGGCATCGAGACTGGCGCAGGTACGTTATCCCGGAGTTCATTTCCTCCTATTCTGGCCGTGTCGGGAGTTGCGACAAGTCTCTGCTCCTCAGACACGACGAGTAGCTCCTAACACTTCCACAAACGGCATTTACTGACTCCGGGGGTGCGTAGTGCATATCAATAGCATGAGCATTCATGACGAGCCCGCCCTTCCACATGGAGGGGCCAAGGCGAGTGGTTACGGGAGATTCAATGCGAGTGCCGGCCTAGAGGAGTGGGTGAGGACGAAGAGTGTGACGTTCGCTTTGTAGGGCGGGACTCGAGATACCAAGTATGCAATCCAGTTGTTCGTCTCCTGCAGCATCTGTGCTCGTTTGAAATTATCAGGCCTATACCTCCAGCCGAGGCGAGGATCATATATTTTTGCTACGGTCGTGGCAAGCGACGGAAGACGTGAGGAGACGCGGGGGGGTGACTCGCCATGAGTAGCATGCTAATAAATACAGCAACTGCTTGCACCGAGTCCAACCAGTCTCCAGTAAATATGGAAAGTGACGGGGCACAATAATATGCATATCATAGGGCAGATAGATGGCAGAGATGGCAGAGATGAACTTGACATTTTAAGACATTCCTTCCATTGCGGTGCGAGGCATTGTCCGGACCGTTGTTGGCACATATGTACATCAAGCCTCCCTCTTCTCTTCGGCTTCGGCATCCATGATCGCCCGGTCAAGCTCGAGACTCTCCTTGGGCTTCTTCTTCATCGAGAAACGGCTGCTCCATCCGACAATGCGGCCTTCCTTGGAGTCCTTGGACTTGCTCGGCCCGAGCGATGGGCTGCTCGTGACGCTGTCGTAGCTCCGGCCGAGGTGCGCGATCTCTTCGTCGTCCATGTCGCCAATGCTCGAGCGCTCGCCTGACGTGATGGGCATGTTCTTGTCCGAATTGGTTGTGCTGCTGGGGCCTTTCTTAAAGAGGCTCGACTCCTTGCCGAGGCGGGACGAGAAGCTGAACTTGCCGCTGGACCCCTTACGGAACAGCTTGCGCATCGCGCTCTCCTGCTCCTTGAGACTCGACGGCGCCCCGCCGCTGGGGTTGTCAGAGGGCGTGTTGGAGAAAGTGCGCTCGAGGGACAGAGACTCGCGGGACTCGGTGACAGAAGGCTGGGTGTGGACAGAGTACGTGTCACGGGACACACGAGAGTCTGAGGGCGAATCGTCAAGGATCGGGGGATGCTCGAAACTCGGGGTCGTGGCCTTGCTCCGGCTCTCCTTGTCTTTGCCCTTGTCCTTGGCCTTGTCCTTACCCTTCGACTTCTCCTTATCCTTGGACGTGTCCGAATCCTTGTCTTTGGGGCGGAACAGACCCGCCATGAACGTTGGCGCGGCAGGGTTCAGACGCTGGAGGTTGAGCGCAGCAGCAGCCGCTGCCTTGGTCGTGGGTGGGCGACTGCCGATGACTCCGACCTGGCTGGGGGACACCTGAGGGTCGAGCAGCGCCTCCTCGTCTAAAATTTCGTCGTCGGCGGATGCGAGCGTGGTCTTGAGGGCGGCGGGAGATCCGTGGATGGAGGGTCGTCTAGATGGGTTCCGAGAAGACCACATGTTCGCTTCGGGGGACCAAATGCGGCTTCTGCTGAAGTTCGCTTCACCAGGTGCTCCCCAGATAGAACCGCTATCGGTGGAGGGCCTTGGAAGTTCCGCAGATGCAATTGAAGCCGGACGTGGGCTGCTGGGGATGCGGTCCGCGAAGAGGCCAGAAGAGGAGCTCGCGAAAGGGTTCAGACGCTTAGCCGAGAACCTCGCGCTGTGAAGCATGTTACTCTCGCTGGTATCGGGGTTGCCATTACCACGGTTGAACCAGCTCGAAGTGAAACTGATCCTTCGCTTGTTGCTGTCAGGATCTTCACCCTGACGGGGAAATGACTGGCTCTGCCCGTGCTTGAGAGTTCCAAGAGCAGGCCCAGCTTCGTCATCATCTTTGACCCCCCTGTTTCGGTTGAACGAAGCCAGGAGGTTGCTGAATCGGTGACTGGCCGCTGGTGGAGGGCCCCCGGGAGAGGAGGCAACTTCGTTAATCGAGCGATGGTCGTTGCTGTCGACGTGATGCAAGCCAAAGGGCAAATTATAAGATGAGTTGTGAGGACTCGACATGATGCTGTGGCGGCCAGATGATGCTGGTGATTGGGGATCACCATCGTCCAGTCCGAGCGGGCTGTGTCGGCGGTTCGAGATGGGGCTAGGAGGGTCGTCATCCATCAAGATGCCAGAAGGCAGAAGCGCCGTTGCTGTCGGACTCAAAGGAGCACCGCCAGTCAGCGCCCTGATCTCCGCGTCGGTGAAGCCCTGGTCCGTGTTGGAAAGGTCAGTCGTAGACAGATCCATGAAGGGGCCGGGAGCAAAGCTGGAGCGGCCGCCGCCGGGAGGACCGAAAATGGCTTCCGCGGTAGCAAAGATGGCGTCCGAGTTTGCGAACTGTGATGGCGGAGAGGAGACCGGAGGGCCGCCACCAGAGCCGTTGCTCGCCCGGCTCCGGCGCTTGACCTGAGTCGAGGCACTCTGGTCAAAGTCGACACCCGAAGCGTTTGCGGCGGTGTACATCTGCAGACCCGACTGTTGTTGCGTGTAGATCTGGGTGTGCAGGACGTGGATATGGTTTTCGATCTGCTGCGCCCGCCTAGTCTCCATGATGAGCTGACTCTGGAGTTCTCGGCGCCTCATGTCGAAATCCCTCCGCATCCGACGATCATCGTCCTTCCACTTCTCGTCGTCCTCGCCACCCGGCAGCTGCTTTCGTTCGTCCTCGAGTTCTTTCAGCTGTTCCTTTCTCTCCTTGTACTCGGCTTCCAGCTGCGCGCATTCTTCTTGCAGCGCCAAGTTTTCCTCAATCAAGTGCTTGACCTTGAGGTCGCGGTCCTGCTGCAGACTCTCCCTTTCGCAAGCAAATCCGTCTCGGGACTTTTTCATCTTGGCAACATCCGCGCTGTACTTTTCGACAGTCTCGTGCATTTTTTTCCTCTTGTCCTGTTTTGCCTTGAGTTCGTTCTCCTTTTTCGCCTTCTCCTTGGTCATGGAGCGCATTTGCTCGTACGTCGACTTGACCTTCTGTCGCAGTTGCGCTGTCTGGTCATCCTTTTCCTTGTGCATCTGCTTTTTCTTGTTCTTGTCCTGCTTCAGCGCCTGTTCTTGACTTTTGAAGTCAGCTTCCTCCTGGTGATACTGCAACGCCGTCTCGTCGATCTCCTTCCTGATTTTCTCCAACGTGTCCGCCAGCTCCTTCAGTGAGGGTTCGGGCTGGCCGGGTTTCGAAGGCATTCGGATGGTGGGCTGGTCTTGGCTCGCGACAGACGGAGAGTGCCGTCGGCCAATGGTATTGCGTCTCTGGCCGGGAACTGTCGAGGCGCCATCGCGAGAGGGAGGAGGTACGCCGTCTATGGACGGCGCTGCCTCGATCGAAGGCAGCTGGGTCTTTCCGGAGGCATCGTCGAGACCCTGAGCATGAGCTGCCTTGGCGTCTTGGTCTTGAAAGCTGTCGGGGACCCTCGAGTTGCCGAGCTCGGGGCGGCCATTCGCCTGGTAGGTTCGGAGTCGGATGACCTGGCTGCCGGCCTGGAAATTATTGGGGCCAACGGCAATGACGCGGATGTTATAGCAGTGGTTCGGCCTGAGTCCTGTGACTGTGATGGCAGTTTCTTCGGGTCGCGACTCGCCCACTGTGTGCACAGACGTCAGCATAAGCCCAGCTCGTCGAAATCTTCGACCGCCGCATTACAGCAATCAATGCGAAGACTGACCATTCACTCCATTGACCTGAATCAAAAACTTCTGGACAGGGCGGTTGCTCGATGGCCGGGTCCAATTCAGAGTGGCCGCGTCGGCCCGGATGCCAGCGAGCGAGACATCGGGGGGCTCTGGGACATCGACACCGAGGATGCTGATGAGGTCGGATGTCGGCTTCCACAGCGTCTGCCAGGTTCGATTGAGGAGCCTGGAGGAGGGGACAAACGTCAGCTACGGTGCGCGGGACGCCCGGAAGGCTTCAAAGGCATCAGCGGACGGATCTGACTCACCAGGAGACGGCGGCGAGAGTGATGATCATGCTGGCGTGCCGCAGCAGGAGGTCGTCCAGGCGGAAATACCAGGCAAGTTCGCGGCTATAGCGCAACGAAGAAGTAAAGGCGAGGGCGGCGTAGAGCGGCGAGACGACGTAGAAGGTGAGCGCGGTGGCGATGCAGAGGAGCAGCGTCTGGAGGTACGAATTGGGTTTCTTAACCCACCAAGCGACCAGAGAGGCTACTAAGAGAAGTCTCGTGAGGAGCAGCCATAACATCGCCGCGACGAGAAGAGGGAAAACATGCGGGCCGGGCGGGCGCAAAGCGGGGTGCGTCACTGCGTGCGAATGGCCGGATGTTGGAGGGAGAGGACGAGGAGAGGGAAGGAGAGACGGAGAGAGGAGGTTTGTGAGATGGATGCAGCGGCTAGCAACAATGAAGAATAGCACAGAAGCGGGCAGGGGGCGAGCTGGACGATCAAAAATCTCGGCACCTCAGCCAGTCGATCTCTATCGGCCAGCGAAGACAGTGTCGTCGACATCACGGACTGTGTCCTCAGGCGGCTCGAGCGTTCCGCCATCGCCATTCTGATGGGTCAGAACCCGATTTCTGCTGGCATCAGCGCTAAAATACAGTGCGAGAGAGACCGCTAACGGGGAATCGCCTGAAATGCAGGGCAGCCCTGGCCGGCCCGTCTTGGGTTGCGCCTCATTCCTCTCACACCTCGGCAGTTGTGCAGACCTCATGCAACGTGCCTCTTCAAGTCGCCTGGTGGGTGGCATCCATCCACGACTACATTCAGAGCGTCCTGCTGCCGTACCCTCTCGGATTCGACTGAATGCGTGGCTCTGTCGTCATGACTCGCTCGGCGCCTATTTTGGCAGCCTGGAGACCACCACCGGGTTTAGGCTGCTGTTTTGTGCTCTGTCCGAGGACAAAGAGATCGACGCTCGAGGGTCACTCATCGGCCATACGCTCTTCCAATCCGAGTTTCCGGGATCCTGCGGCCCACGTGTTCTCTTTCCAAGAGATGTAGTCCTCTTCCATGATTCCCGCACCATCATCTCCCTCGCCGACTTCGCTGTGCGCCGAGCCGATTCTGGGCAGCGTCAACGTTGCGAAGCATGGCATTGAAGAATTCATAGCTGCGGCCTCCGAGGCCAACAGCTGCGTACTGGAGGTTGTCAAGCGGGGGTTCCCTTGACTGGGAGAAGCCGGTACTTTCGTCCGTGACAAGTCGATAAAAGTCGACGGCGTTATCAGAGGGCTCTCCGTCTCCTGGCAAGGACGAAGATGGCGAGTCTATTGGCCGGCAAGGAATCCAAAGTGAGAGGAGTTGCCAGTAGAGTAAGGGAGTCCTCGGACGGTAAATATCGTTAATTCCAGCAGTCTGTAGTAATCAAGAGATAACTACGTTGCCATCTTGGAAATCAGAGGCGACAAGGGCAAAAGAAACAGTATTAAAGAAAAGGGGATACGAGTCGAACTTGGTATGAAAAGAGAGCAAGCTGTGCCCCTAAAGTCGGTTGCAACGGAAACCAAGTTTGGTTTTGGGTTGAGATCAAGCCTGAGAGGCTATCAACGAATGCCGGCGATTCACGGCAAACTAAAGCTTCTAAATATTGCCACCTACCTTCCACATCTCCCAAAACAGTAATAATCCTGCTTTCTCCTGTTGCAGTAACTTGCGGCCCGGGAGCAGGTGGACGATTTCCCCAGCTCCCTAGTATAGTGACTCCGCACGTAACCCACCCCAGAGGATCGTATGTTTTTGCCTAATACGGAGGGAGGGTTCACGAAGATCGAGAAGCAACATGATGAATACATGATACAACCCTCAAAATGCGCATGAGTGAATACGAGGCTTAACGTTTCTCGTGAGATTTTCCCTGGTTACTTTCCCTATCAAATCTGTCGCTGCAACATTCCCCATCATGGCAGACCAATTCGTCACTCCGATCATGCATTTCCCCAATGCCCAGGAGGCATTCAATATTCCCCAAACCGCTCAAGCCAACGCGTTTCTGGGCGACATCTATGGAACGTATGGAATTCCCTCTATCCCTTCTAGGATTTCTCCGATATCTAATAATTTCCAGCACGCCCTCGTCGTCTGACAATCAGCTTTCATGCGGCTTCTTCCGCATGACCGCAGGCGACTCTCTGACTGGGAAATATCCTTACAACGAGACTCTGATCGTGCTCGAGGGATCATTCGAGTTTTTGGATGGAGCCGGAAACAAGAGCGTCGCACAGAAGGGTGATGCGTACTTTTTCCCGGCCGGGAGCCAGGTCACTTTCAGCACAACGAGCGAGGGGCTAGCCTTCTACACCGTCCAAAGGGCCCGCAAGTAGTTCAATACTGTTTATTAAATCATTCATCATGCCTCGATGGTGATTTTCAGCTTGCAGTCAAGTCGCTGGAACGAAGAATTATATGAACAGTCATAAATAGTTGCATGCATCCAGAGGTGGATTGATGACGAAGTTTACTACTATTTATACTCAAAGTAGACTTTGCTAAGAACCGACAATAGCAGACCCAAGAGATCTATGGATCACATCGTCACTTCCCACTGCCGTCCTGGGCTGCGATCTTTTTGCCGAATAGGAAGATGCCTTTGAGCCTGGTGAAGTTGGCCACATCCTGAACGATACTGGCGATATCTGGCGACGCCAAGGCTTGATGCATTGATTCCTCATCCTTGAAAACGAGGTCGCACGAATAGCGGTACTGTGGCTCGGAGCCGTCGGGCCCGGGGTGGTATCTCGTGACAGACCATGTCTCCAGGCCGTACTGCTGCCAGGCGTCATGGCATAGTGGCATGTGATGCGAAGTGTAGTATCGTTCGTCGAAGTCCACCTCGGGTTCGTTGATGTAGGCCACTGTCAACGTGTTGGCCATTCTGACTGGGGTCTGGCCGGGGGACGAGCGTATCAGAGAGATAGGGATAATGTCCGGGGGAAGCATCAAGAATCAGAGGCCTTGGCTGTTCCGATAGCTCGTCGAAGATGTCGATGGGGATTCGGTATCTTGAGGGGAAGATAAATGTGTGCCTGCTGAAGATTGCCGACAGAATCCCGAGATAGGGGGATGGATCCTTACCTGAAAGTGGAAGATTTCCCGGTGCGCCCGCTCCGACTGCCCGGTGGAATTCGCGTCCAGGATAGGAAATATAAAACGGCTTGGTGTGCTTCAGGGCAGTACACGCTGACTCTCAGCGTCGCAGTCCCTTGATGCCATGATAACACTGAGAACATCGAATTTGTTAATCGGCGACATGTTATCTTCGTAAGCGTCTGGCCATATCGGGATGCAGTCGTCACGGTTCCGAAGTCATCGAGATTAGATTGTGTATCAATGACAGGTCTAACAGTGATAAGCTGATCCCATTGAAAAGTCATCGCGGCAAGATCCTATCCCTCTAGCTGTGGATGGACACGGCCTGTGTCAATGGAGGCGCTTTGCTCCGCTCCATCGTCAATTCTAAAGGCTGTCTTCTCGATGGCGGTTCTGTACATCTGCAAAGCTTGTCAACGCAGTTTCTCGCAAAAGTCACTGTCACTCTTCCCATAGCGCGAGAATCAGTCACAGGAGGAAAAGTCGACGTGACAGCTCGTAGTAGGTTCTCCTTCTACTTCCACTCTGCCTTTGTCTTCGGCTTAATGTCATACTCCTCCATCTCTCCCACAACCAAAGCCTTGGCCTTCTTCGTGCCATCGGTGATCTCCTCCCACCGCATGCATAGCTCTTCAGCGATATGATGGAAGTCGTCCAGAAGATTCTCCTCCTCAATGGTCTCCCAAACCCTGTATCCACGTGCTCCATCTTCGTCTACTGTTTTCATAACACCCCCGCTCTCTTGGAATATCATGAATCTACCCTGCTTGTCGAAACGCTCCCAAGGTTCTTTCCCGTTGGCAAAGTCAAGCCACATCCTCGACATTTCAGCGGACACCCTGCGATGGGAAGGCGGTAGATGATCGCGCAGTAGAGACCAGATGTAGACATTATCCAGAGAATGATGCGCAAGCCCAGACCAGTCGTTGTCAAAGGGAGACGGGACATCAAAATGATAGGCGTACACGGACTGGTGCGAGCGGATGAGGGACCAGTTCACGGCCGTATACAGACCGTCGGTGGTGAACTTCTCGATCTTCCAGAAGTTCTCATCGTTATCGGCATTCGGGTTGATGTTGTAGAGCGAGGCCAGCCTTTGAGCCTTGGATTCGGAGCCGAGGAAGGACTTAATCCTGTCGGTGAATGCCGCCGCATTCAGGCTTCGGAACGACTTGTTCCAGATGACGCACTCGTTGGCGACGTCTCCGATCATGATTCACGTGCACCACGATGGCGGCTTGAAGTCCCGATACCCGCTGTATTTCGGCATTTTCTGGCCGATGAGATAGTGGTCATCGCAAGGGCTGAATGTGATGACGGGAATGACCGATACCGGGACCATGGCCGCAGTCAACTTGTTCTCGTCGATTTCAAGGAGGCGCTGCAGACGCTCCCGCGGTGACAGATTTTCCGGGATCTCGAGCTGGGACAGTATTTTGTCATAGATGCCTTGGTATTCTTCGACAGACAGAACGCCACAGAGCGGGAGGAGTCCCGACTGGATAATGACGGACGAGAAGAGAGGTTCGTTTCGGAGGAGGTGCACATTGGCAGACACTGTCAGGTTAACCGTCAGTTCCCGAGTTTTCCACCATCAGCATGCATACCAGAAGAACCTGGACCTGCCGTGGAGGTTGTACTTACCGCCTCCAGCACTTTGGCCGAATAGAGTCACTCTCGCAGGATCTCCGCCGAAGGCTTGAATGTGTCGTTGCACCCACCGAAGCGACTCGACCTGGTCCCAGAGTCCGTAATTACCAACTCCCTGCTCTCCAAATTCGAGGTTGTACTCGCGAATTTCCTTGCTCGCCAAGAAACCAAAGACTCCTAGCTGAAAGTTGACCGAAATGATAATGGTTGGTTCCTGGAGGTCTTTGGAGATGTCGGCCAGAGCTCGTCCATCGTAGATTGCCGCGCCGCCGGCCGCGTATACAAATGCACCTCCATGCATGAACGCCATGACAGGGTACCCGCGATGCGCCTCAGGAGGAGAGGGTTTGCCGGGCACAGAGATGTTCAGGCTGAGACAGTCAGTGGAACTGGTGGTCAGGTTCTCAACCCATGGTCTGCTCGGGCTTGGAATGGGATAGAAGTCTCTTGGAGGCTGGCAGGGAAACGGCCTTCGCAAACCATATCATCATCAGCGACACTGAACCGAGCTGGGAGGGATGAATAGAGTTGAGTGTTGCTTACCCTAGCTTGGTGCCATCCCATTTTCCCTCAGGCCAGCGGCCCGGGAAGGGCTGCGAGCGACGAAACCGTCCGGGGATGACTGCATAAGGCACACCCGTGTACTGGCATATTTTCCCATCAAAGCACAAGCCTGTCAAGGTACCCAGCTCAGGGACCTCGAGGTCGACGGGGCTCCACTCCCTGCGATTCATCTTGCAACGTGTAGATAGGTAGTAAGCGGATGAAGACTGGGCGATGTCACGAGACAGTATCTGGTAGGTTTCTCAATGTTGACCGCGTAGCCTTCCAGGTTGTCTGATACGTCAGGAGTGACATCGGAACTTATATGACCTGCCCGGGCGTGGGACCGTGGGGCGCGAGGGCCGTGATTTTTTGCCGAACTAGGAAATCGACTTAGCTGGGACTCTTCCCTGAGCCGGACGAATGGATCCCCGAGCGCTGGATCAACCAGACCCCCGAGAAGCTGGCTGAGATGAGGAGATGGTTCTGGGCATGGGGAAGTGGAGGTGCCATGTGTATCGGCAGCAACATTGCCACTCATTGTGAGTGAACATTGTGTTTTTCTGCGAGCAGAATGAGGACGTTTGCTCATGCCCACGCAGCCATGAAGCACTGCATCGCCGGTGTGTACACCAACTATAAAACAACGGTCGTGGGCGAAAATGACATGGTGCTGGCCGAGGGATTCACTGCAGGGCCCAGGGGCGGTAAGCTTGACGTCAGGTTCGAGCATCTGTGAAGGCCGCATGGTCACTCACGCGGGATCCGCCCTCCCTCCAAGCATCCATTCAAGCTCTTCAGCGAGTTTGCCATCCGTGGACATCCATGGATGTCTCAGGCATTTCGTTTTACTTTTACACACATGTCCACAGAAGAGGAATAAAACAAATTTCATTCGAATAGGACCGTTACTATACTTTTGAACTCCTCAGACCCCTTCTCCCTGGCCTTTAGGAGGTGGTATCTCGGACTCTTCCTTCTTGGCATCGGAGCTAGAAATCGTCGAAGGCTTGCGGGGTACGGGCATGGGATTTGGTCGAGCCCGAAGGGAGTCCAACTGTAGACAATCGCAACTATACATAGAGATGCGAGTAGACCGGGGCGGATAAACCATGAGCGAGCCGGCACCTTAGGCATCCTGCGTTGAGGACGCTAGGACCTAGGCGGGCTGGCCCCTTTCCCCTTTCCCTTTCCAGGGAACAGTGCCCATCATCTCCCCTACATCCAGAGCCGCGTAAAGCTAACAAAGTTCGAGTAATGACCGGGGCGGTATGAGCCGCGGGTGGGTGGTTGACATTGCATTGATTGTGGTGGTCGGAGGAGACTAAGTTGGGTTCGGGCGGCGATGCTGACTAACCCCTAACAGTCGAGACACGCTGAGTCAGCCAGGCTTCACCATAAGACGACGGAGGACGGTTGGGCGGCCCACTCAAGCTCCGAAGCTCTGCCGAACGGAGCAGACCCCTGCAGCTAGCAATTCGGTGAAGACCTCAACTTCCGATCTGCCATCGGACCATTCATCCACCACCCCCCCTCGAAGTTTTCGACACCGCCACCCCGTCGAACCCGCCGGCTACCCGTTCCCCCGGCGATCCTGCTCACTTCCCGACGACATACCAGCTTCGCAGACCCAGAACCGACCTTCCATGGCCGCAATGGCGGCACAACCACCCCCCGCCGGCGCACCCGCCGATCCCCAGCTCAGTGTGCCCTCCCGGAACCCCCTCCCCCTCTCAGCCTCCCAAGAAGCCCAAGTACGGGACATCTACTACGCCCGCGTCCGGAAAGCATGCGGCCCCGAGATCAAAGGTACCGACCGCCCCATCCCAGGACCAATGTATCCTCCCTAAGCTCCTCCGCTCACACACCCCTCCCTCCAGCCTTCGCCGATTGCGCCATGAACCGCACCTTCTCCATCCCCTTCGTCTGCCGCACCCAGCACCGCCTCATGAACGCCTGCATGGTCTCCCACGCCACCCAGGCCGAACAGGACGCCGCCCGCGAGGAGTGGTTCGCGCGCCGCATCGAGCGCCAGCGCGAGCGGGAGCGCAAGGCGCGGAAGAAGGCCGGCCAGGAGGACTTCCTCCGCGAGTGGTGGGGGCTCCCCGAGCGGGACGAGGAGACGAAGCGCCTCGAGGAGGAGAAGCTTGCGCGGTCGGAGCGCGTGGGCGGCTACGCGGCGCGGAATCGGGTGCGGTGGGAGGAGCCGTCCGCGCCGCCGCAGGAGAAGAGGTGACAGGCCCCGTTTGACCGGGTGGAAGCCGGCGGGGATGTAGCGCCGCATGTGTCGTATCGTGCCACGTCGCGCGGCTGTGTATAAAATAGGCATATATGTGTGTAAGTACGGGCGTTCTGGGCGGCATTTAGCATAGGGAGGTCAGTCACCCTGCTCTTTGGCGTAGATGAGCTGTAAATGTATCAACAAGACTTCACCAGCTGTAAATTTTGCTTCCTTCTAGTGCCTGGAGGAAGGGGAGTGGAAGGATAGAGAGGCGGCCCCTATGTCACAGTCATATACTATCAGAAGAAGCCCAGAAATCCTTCAAAACGAAGAGGGTTTCCCCTCCAAACTTCAGAGAATGGTCCACAGCGAAGTTGGGTAGGCAATCATAAAAATAATCACGTTGAAATCCGTAGAAACAATCGCCAACATGACTTCGATGTATTTACCAAGCCTTTCCTTGGCTCGCAATGGTCTATCGTCCCAGGATACATCATCCCACGTAACCCTGTTTTCCTTATATGCCTGAACGCCGCTGCCTCATGGTTCATTTTCACATGTACCATGCACTCTCTCAACTAAGGCCATCAAAGCTTCTAGGGAAGCTCGGCGACCTTCCTCTTGAACAGAGCCTCAGCCCTCGACCAGACCGGGTCGTTGCGCCAGTCCTTGAGGTTGAGCAGGTGAGGCACCAGGTCAGCGCCATATGTTTCGCTGGCCTCACGGGGCAGGAGGCTAGGCAGGTGGTCAATGCTGATAACGCTCAGGGGCGGGCCTTCGAGGCCCTCCACGGGAACGGTGGGCTTGTCAAAAGTAGTGGCAACCGTGTAGATAGGAACGGGGTTGTGGGGGTTGGTGGTGTCGGCAGATACGTCACACTGAGGCCATGTTGTCAGTATTACATCTTTCTTGCATGGGAGCGCGCAGCTACTTACCACCACGGAAAGTTGCCTGTTAGGGGACTTGAGCGACTCGAGGTCCACGAAGGGGCTGGGCAAGGCCGAGCTGAGGTAGATGCAGTTGATGAAGACGTCGCTCTCCACGATCTCGGAGTAGGGCCCCGACTTGGCCCCCGTCTCGGCAAGATCCCACTTGAGGACGCTCTCGTCATCCAAACCAACGCGACGGCACAGCTCGACAGCGCCACGCCCGCAACGGCCCAGGGCGCCGATGACAAGAACGCGCGGCAGCTTGCCGGACTTGGCCTTGCCCTCCTCAACACTTCTCTTGACATCGGCGATCAAGTCATCCTCGTTGTTGTAGCTCTCGACGGAGGGTAGGGGCTTGCCAGGGTTGCTCAGCTGCCAGGCCCAGTTGCGCAGGGCCAGGGCGGCACCAGAGAAACCAGCACTCCAACCAAATGCTGCTACACGCACAAAGCGGCCGGGAGAGACCTCCTTCTCGAGGAATTCGAGATCGAGCAGTGTGCCGCCGCCACGAGCGTACCGACCGAGGATGTCAGCCCACCCGGCTTGGTTCTTGTAGATGTGGTGGAAGGTGACATGAACGTGCTTGAGAGGAACTAGAGCGCGCGGCAATTGTCAGCGATTCCCGTCTTCGTACAAACGTTGTGCAAGGCGGCTGTGACTCACAGTCGTCCTCGAGGATCTCCTTGAGGCCGAGGATGATATGGTCAGTCGGGGCGTTCACCCAGGAGCCCTCCTCGACAAGAGTGGCTCCGACCTTTTCGAAATCGGTATCGTCGAAGATGCGCACAGGGCTACGCTCGACGTTAAGGGTGTAGCCGTGCTTGATGAGCTGCTCTGCGGTTGTCGGGGTCAAGGCACTCCGATGTTCCAGAGGCTTGGTTTCTGACCGGAGGTGGATGGTGATTCCAGACATGTTGAAGAGGAGGTGACCGCGAAGAGGCTTGTGCAAGTAATTTTGAAAGATTGGCGGGATTCTCCAGCTCCTGTATGCGCTTCTGTAAGGGATTGGGAACGAATTGATCAAGATGAAGCTCGTCCGAGAGATGTTGATGGGAAAAAGAGTCATGGAGTGGCGGGGCCGGTGACGGCACTCTTGGTGGGATGGAAAAAGGTGTGGGGCAGAATTAGGTGATTCACATCCATTGGGACGGCGCGGACGTTTTCGCGCCGCTCACCGCCTGAATTTGAGTCACCCTGTCGCTGGGCTGGGCGGTCCCTGGTTCCTGGTTTACCTCGACGAGATGTGCGGCACTGATTAGGTCTAGCGTACTCGTCGCTCTTGCTCAGGCTCGGCTCAGTCCAAGCTCAGCCACGCTCTCGGCAACATGATACGAATCCGGGGGTTGTGCACATTCGTGCACAACAGTGTACCGAGGACCCCGCCAACCACTATTAACTAACACAACTCTTCAAGACCGTAGCAATTCACTCGCGACGTAAGTATGAGCGGGGAGGAAGTGGACTTCACGGATGGCGAGTTCCCGGAGCCATCCTGGCCATTTCTCAGACAAGAGTCTCCTGCTGCTACGAGGTACATTCTCTCCCGTGAACTGTTGCCAAAGCGAGCGGTTGATAGACCACCCAGAAAGATACACACACACACCCTTCGTCTCCCTCGCTACCACTCGCACTTGACAACGGCGTACAAGTTGCGGTTGTTCAGCGGGAAGCAGTTGTCGACGTACTCATACTCGATGCATCGCGTCCTCCGGATGCCGTCGCAGGTAAGCGTGCCGACCGCACTCCTGGTTCCCGAATACCTACACGTCCGTCCCTGCGACCTGAACGGCCCGAGGGATGGCGGGAACCCCGGGTTGTTGCCGGTGGCGCTGCCCGCGTCCTCGCTCAGGTCAGGCCTGTCGAAGCAGAGATCGACGCCGCTGTTGTGCGGGGCGGAGATGACGTCCCAGGACCGCCTATATACGCCATTGGTGAAGATCTCGCTGAGCGCGATGTAGAAGAACCCGTTCTCGAAGTCCGGGTTGGGCTGGGGCCCCGGCGGCTGGCCCGTGCCGTCGCCGCCGCCGCCGCCGGTCCAGGACCACCGGCACGTGCCGCTTGCACAGCAGGCCGGCGAGCTGGACGAGCACCCGGACTCGCCGCAGACGCAGTCGGGGCAGCTGGCGTTGGCGCAGCAGGAGGGCGAGCCCTCGTCGCAGCCGCTCTCGCCGCAGTTGCACGCGTTGCCCCTGTCGAGCTTGCACCGGTCGTCGCACGTGGGCTCCGGCTCTTGGGGGCGGGTGGTGGTGGTGCCTGGCGGCCGGGTCGTCGGGCGCGGCGGGTCGGGAATGGACGTCGTCGGCACGGGGTTCCCGGCGTTCGGGTCCTTGGGGTCGCGGCGGCCCGGGGGCACGCCCGTCGGGCTGGGCTCGCAGAAGAAGCCTGTGCAGAGGCGGCCGCCGCAGCCGGTGCCCGAGGCGCACGTGGGCGACGGCTCCGGGCCGTTGCTGAATTCGACGTTGTGGCTGTCTCCGCCGCTACCGTCGCCGGGGATCCAGGGGCAGGATTCCTCCTCGTCCTGCCTCTGGGCCAGGCGCCGGCGCGGGCCCACGGGAAGCCCGTCAGATCCGCAGGGCCGCACGCTCTCGCCCCTCCTGGTCTCGTGGCTGAGATATTGGTTGATCGTCGGGCAGACCCCGTCCGTGTCCCACTCGTGGCGGGTGTTGTAGTGGGTGAGGCACGAGTATTCCCCGACTTGCCCATTCCAGATGACAGGCCTGCGCAGCAGAGGGTCGTTTGGGTTCGGCGCCGTGTCGTCGTTTGGATTGCCCTCTCGATGTACGGCGAAGCGGCGGTGGAACAGTGTGATCAGCCTCTTGACATGGCTTGGTTCTGTGAGCTGATCCCGCCACGGCGAGTCCACGGATCGGAAATATGCTGCAAGGCCGGCTACCTGGGGAGCAGCTGACGAGTAGCGCAAGCAAGTTAGTCTCATGGGCAGCCGAGTGTATCATAATCTTCTTCATCTTCGGGGACAGGAGTCATTGCCAACTCACCATACGAGGTTCCGTTCCCCGTCCTCAACCCGTCGTTCTGGCCGGGGGTCGGTATCCTCGGGACCGCAACCCGCCCTCCTGGTGCGTACGTCGTCAGCCAGCGGGCGAACTGGCTTTTCTCGACCTGTTGAGTATTCCTGTCTGTCATGCCGACGACAATGAGGTTGGGCAGATATCCAAATAAGTCCACCCCATTTGGGTTGCCAAAGCTGGCTGGCCATTTATGGATGGGCCTAGGCACCGGATATTGGGGATCCCTCTCAATGATTGGGTTATTCTCGGTCCCTGGCCTGATCCTCGTGATGATGGCGTCGTTGCCTGACGCCACAACCAAGACAGCTTTAGCCACGCGGTCGAGCAGCTCGAGAACGTCGTCTGTGTTGGAGATGGAAGCATTAGCAGGAGGACGGGGGTACTGCAGACAGACGAGGAGTGCGAGACCAAGGAAAGGGGTTGCTTCTCACAGAGAGCATCGAAGAACGCGAGCTTCTGCTTGTCCGATGGATACCCAAAGCTCATGTTGATGACGGCCTTGCCCACTCGCCCGTTGTCCACGATGTGGTCCAGCGCGTCGTAGAGCTGCTTCAGGACACGCTCGCCAACCCGGTCCTCCATGGTGTCACCAAATTCAGGGTTCCTGGGGTAGTCGTTGGCCGTGCCGATGAAGACAACATTACACTTCCGGCATATCCCCAGCCGCGCTCCGACAATCTTCGAGACCACTGCGGTTCCGTGCGCCCAGAGAGTCCTATCGGGGTTGGGGGGGTGCCCAAATTCAACATCCGGGGTAATGTCCTCGATGGTGCCCTCCTTGTTGATGATTTCCTGCAGCTCTGATCAGCTGAGATGCTCTCTTCAAGCCCAGCGCTTATGCCTGAGACGGAGCCGATACTCACATCATGGTCTCTCCAGTAACCCTGCTCATGGACGACGTAGACCCATGAATCCGCACGGTTTGCATCTGTATCTGACGAGTTATCGTAGCGGTACACATAGTCATTTCCCGCTTTGACTTCACTGTCGTCTCGGTCCCACACCTTGCCCTTTGGCATCGAGACTTGAGACAGATACCATAGGTGCCGGTGAGTGTGCGTAGCAACAGCTCTCTTGTGCAATTCGGGTGTAGGGCCCTCAGGTTCGTTGGTTGGCACGGCGTCGAGGCTCGGAGAACTGTCGTCATCATCGGCTGAAGAGAACTCCTCAGATTCAGAAAGAGGGAGGTCGATCACTCGGTCATAAGGGTCAAACGGTCCGACCTTGCGGTTGAATTCCCCGTAGTAATATGCGTCCTTGACATCGGGCTATGTATTTTGTCAGGTTAGCCAAGCACCCGGGAGCGCCCTGATCCCTGGAACATGGTTTCATGTTGAGCCTGGCGGTACTTACAGAAGCAAGCAAGGCATCCATCGTGTCCTTGTCAAGGAAGGGAACCCAGAAGAACGATGTCAAGCCCAGTGAGGACGATTTGATCTCGACGTAGTCGCCCTGGTAGTCGGCGAGCAGTCGAGGGATCTCCCCAACTCTTCGGGGATTCGCAGGATACACCACTGCGTTTGCGGGACACCCTGGAGGCGCAGGTGGCGCGTTCGGACCGGGTGTGGGCAGAGGACAGCTGGGGGGCGAGGTGGTCGTGGTGACGATGGTTTCCCAGTCTGTTGCTGCGCAGCCGGTGAAAGAGTCACATGAGGACGCGGTAGACGTGATGGTCGAGGTTGACGTCCCCGTGGTGGTGATGGACTCGGTCACTCCAGTCGAGCAGATGGATGCTGTTGACGTCTGGCAGGATGTCGGCTCCTGCGAGGAATACGTCGGAACTCTGTCCCATCCGATTCTGTACCCACGTTAGCAGGGGAGCCTCCGGTGTAGCTGGACGATAAGACTTGCGTGATTCTGGGCCAAGGAGGGATTGGAGGCTGGATTGTCCACGAAGGCGGCGGCCTGATAATATTCGGAGGAGGCGGGCCCCTAGATTACACTCTCGCGGTTAGAAAACACACCAAGCCACCTGTATTTCTATTGATAAACGTAGCATGATACTCACGGGCCATAAATTCCGGGTGGAAGGAGCCAAAGGAGGCCACCAATAATAACATCGTCATTGCGGAGGCAGATCTACATGAAGATTCAACAGTTAGAGGTCACGAAACTCAGTGCTTCTGCTTCTGTTTGTGCGAATGTGGACTCACGGAAAAGAACCATAAGCTGCAAGGCGTCTTGTGACCATATTCATCGGGTTCAGGCCGGTCGATTCTCTCCGGAATGGGGATGATGCCCCCAACTGGCCAAGTTGTCCAGACGGGCAGTTCTTCCGTGTTAGTCTAAGTCCAAGTTAGCAAATGGTCAGAGATGACCGTTTCAAAAGATGATTTCCTACGTTGATAGGTGGAGGTGACAGCGGCTCGTCCGTGATGACCGGGTCGAATGCCGTCGAGAGGGTACAGTCTGCGGAGAGCACACCAGTGGACGACCCAACGAAAGTGACGATCCTTGTCGCTGGGCAGGTGAACCCGAGCGTCAAGACTGTGTTACCTTCACACTCGGTGGTGATGGTAGTCCTGGGGGTTGCAAAAGTGATCTGGGTCTCGGTTGGGCACGAGACAGTGATGGCACTGACAATGGACGGGAAGGAAACGGTTGACACTGTGGCACCAGTGGCGGTCACTGTTGTGACGAATGGGGTTCGGAAGACTCCCGACACAGTCTCGCCTGGGGAGCCAGGGGCATCCCATTCCTCAGGGGGGCCACGGGTGACGGCGGGCCACGGCGGCAGGGTGAGTGTTCGCGTAGTTGTGCCGCCTTCGCCGTCTGGCAGCGGAACAGCGATAGGGGGGATGTCAACGCTAGGCGAGACTCTGAGTGTGGAGGAAGTCTGGCCTCGGGTAATGTTGACATTCGAGTACTGTAGGGCGTCTGTCGTGATGGGATCGATGCTCAATGTGATGGTGGTTGTCGTGGTGATGAAAGTCACGATGACTTGCCCACCCACAGTGGTTGTGGCACTTCGGCCGTATTCCACAGATGTGGTATACCTGCCGGGAGATATTGTCGTGGCCGAGCTGAGCGAGCTCGTGGGAAACACGAGGACGCAGGGGGCAGGGCAGGTAAACTGGGAATCGTCATAGACTTCGGGCCCGACGTACACGACGTTCAGGTCATCGTCGCCTTCAAGAGGAATCCAGACGCTGACTTGGGTTGTGAAGCCACTGTTAGGTTGGGTCAAAGTCAGAGGGTTGCTGAGTGAACTTTGGCGGTAAGAGGGCAGGTAGCCTTACCTCTGGTTGGAGTCGTTCTGGAAGATTGCACCGTTGCTGAAGGGGACCACAAGTTAGCTTCTGCCGTCCACGTTTGCAGACCTGCGAAAGACTCTTATGAAAGGGTGCTCACTTTATGCCAGTTCCAATCTCCTCAGTAGCCACTATGAAGATATTGAAGAACGCGACATCCTTGCTTCCCCTCACTTCAAGAAGGCGTTCTTGGCAGTTGTGTGTTGGGATGCAATCTTGGTAATAGTCCTGGAGAGAAAGATTAGTCTAGAAGTCAGATTGGGCCGTTTAAAAAAGTAAATCTTACCTGGAAGAAACTATACATTCCGGAACCGTGGAGAAAGACGCCTTCAGAGTCAATGATACGAAGGCCCCAGGCTTCCTGGCACCCGATTGTTGTACAGTGCTCAAACGACGGGTCGCCAGGGAAAGCCCTGCCGACATCATAAGGAAGAGGAGCCACAGGATTTGGCTGGTAGTAGGGTGTCTCCGTCTGGATATGGCCGAGGTAGACCTGTGAAATGTTCAGCGCCATGAAAGCCTTTCGAGGTCGAGGACCTACTCACATCCTTAGCACCGTATACTTGATATTGGTAGAAGATGACATGCTCAGAGCCTGTTCCGTAGAGCCATGTAGGCCCTTCGGACTCGATCAGCGTTCCGCGTGCAGCGTACAGGCTGATTTGGTTGATGAGCTTGTCCGGGCTGTCAGTGACGACCATGTCATTATCACTAGTCCGATCAGTCAGTGGCTGCTCAAATGGTCCTCAAGTGCATATGAGGGTCAGCTCACTGGTCCGCCAGCCATATCCAAACGTTTTCGAAGTAACCGGACGCCTGGGGTGTCACATGGAACAGCATGGCCGCACAGATGCACGCATCGTTGAAACCGAACTTGGGACAAGTGTCGATATCAAGGTCGCTGCCAGTCGCACCTCCAACTCGAACATGCGAATCCCACATGGCAGCTGTTACCCGGAGATAAGTCAACCCAGTTACTTTTCCAAATTGGCATTTTGGGCGGGGGGAGAGGGGACTGACCTGAGCCTTGGCTACTCTCGTGGACGTTCCACTCGAGAATGATAGCTCCCGCCGTGGCACCTTGCACGTTGAACATCATGTCAACGATCTCCATGGTACCCACGTCGCCCCTGTTGCCGACCTGGACAACCACTCGTGGGTTGTGTACGTCGCTGAAATAGGCGCCGGCCCCTTGTATCTGGGACCAACTAGATCCTATAACCCTTGAACCCGTTGGGATGAGGACTGTGGCGCCGACCCGATATATGCCAGCTGGGAAGTAGGCAATCTCGCCAGCGGCCTGGGCCTCCCGAAGGAAAGTGTTGATGGCGGCGGTGTTGTCGCCAGTCCCGTCGTTTCTGCACCCATGGTCGGTTGCCACGCGAAACTGGCCTGCGCCGTACTCACTGTAGTCAGGCTTTGGCCGGTAAAATAGCTTGCCGCTGCCGTCGAGCAAACGAGACCCCTTTGCAGGCGCTGTCACCGGTCCGGCCCGGTACGTTCCCTCATAGCCATCGTAGCGGCGTCCGATGGCCCAGAGGTCCACGTTCCGAGAGCCCGCGAGAATTGTGTTTCCGTCATCGTCTTGGACGATTGCTGCGACGTTCCTTGTCTCGAGGTTGTCTATCACGATACTAGGAGCCCCTGAGCGGGAGTTGGTCATGATGCCAATGGGGCAGTTGGAAATGCTCGAGTCTGGCACATCAGGTTTGTTAGTATCCAGAGCCCTCCGCAGTGATGAAAAAGCAATAATATGGAACAAGATACCCACCGATAACACAAAGGCAGAAGTTATGGCAGAGTGCGCCCCATCTTCTCACCAAATTCTGGATTCCCCTGTTTCTCGCACCCACTACTACCATGAAGCTCTCAGCGCTCCTCCTACACATGGTCACCGGGGCATTGGCCCTCACCGTGCCCGCCGCTCGGGACGAGGTCGTGCCGCGCCGGGTCTGCTATGACGAGACTCCAGCGCTGTACTGTTACGCTGGGCCAAATGACACGCCCCAGGATGTTGTGGCCTCTGATGTCTCGTACATCGCCGGCTATCTTCGGGCCTACGGCCGAGAGACACGACTTGGACGCCGTAAGTATACTCGAAGCCCCCACGGTATCGTCAATCGCAAGATATCCAACTAATATCCACTCATCCAGTCCTTACTATGACGGCCGCCAATGCTCCCGACTGTGGCGAGTGGCTCTTGTACGCTCACGGAACGGCTGCGGCGGTTGCCAAGAAGATTGACATGACCTACGACTCCGCGGTCCTGTTCGAAGAGATCGCCAACACCATTGATGGCGGCACTGGATCTCTCAGGCTGCCTGGCATTCATCGTTGCCAGTCATTTGGAGGTTCGTACGGTGTTCAGGTCAACACCACCGCCCCAGCATACCTCGCCGACACGTACGTGGCTGCGGGATACCAGCCCGGGGGGGTCATCATCAAGATTGTCGGGCACTGGTAAGACTCGCCAAGGCAGTTGCCGAGCGTGAGTGTATGCGCCGATGGGAAGCCAAATTTGCTTGAAAGATTTCGGTTCAGATCTCCGTCTTGCGCCGGAAGTACCTAGAGACAATAGTCGAGTCGACTGCTCGATTAGGAAGTAAATGCAGTAATTTGTGGTTGCATCTAGGCGTGTATTGAAAATGACAGTATGCAGTATGTGATATAAGTACTCCCACACATCCTGACCATACCAACCTGCACACCACCAACCTGCCGCGAACAGGCCCGGTTGCCTGATTGATGCCTAGCCGAGTTGAGATTAAAACTTGGCATTCTCCCCCTCCTTGGATATCCTCCTTGCTCTTCTGACCCCGCCACCAGCCCATGACGTGCGATCCAACAAGGCCGGCCCGTGGTCAATAACAGCTCGCAGCCATGCCACGACGTCGCAAGGCACCACCCCTCGAAAGCCTCATAACGGAGGACTGGAAGCGAAGGTGCGCACTGGGAGGTGTCACCCAGAGATCGCATCTCTTCTACATCATTGCCAATGTCGGGCCGTCGAAGGAACACCGCCCGCTTGCCATCGCGTATCGTCAACACGCGCACGGTTGCCGCCCCGACATAGCATGGACTGGTTATGGCGACCCCCCCGAACATACAATCCTGGACTGTGTGCAGCTTGTTGCCATCCTGACAGAGCCTGATAACCGTGTCGCGATCGAAGCCGAGAAACGTCTCGCCGAAACCTGGTATACCGGAAGCGAGTACCGCGACCCGGAACCCACCGAGATCAAGGACTCGCCACCCCTCAAGTTCAACTTTTCCGGCGTCTTCAAACCAGACAAAAAGCCAGAGCTCCCATGTGCGAGCGCTATTCGGGAATTTCCCTTCATCTCCACTTGCCTCCGCCTCGGGCTCAACACCAATAACACCCACCACACCCGGGAAGGCGATGTTGAGGAGCAACCGCTGGGGACCATCTTTCGTGATGACAAGATGGAGTACGGCATGGTTGTCTTAGAGTATGTTATCTCAGAGTCTATTTTCCCTCATTTTGGCTGTTAGGGGCCCTGCGACACGTGGTCGCTCCTAAGACAGGAAGAGTAACTCCAACAAGTCCACACAAGGCAATTACTAACTCCGGGGGTCAATAGCATTTCGGATCTTGATGATGTGCGCCTTGGAATTTACACCACCTCAGTCACATACTACGCGTGGGTGTACGTGTGGCCGGACGGGGAGTGGGATCCAGCGGAAGGGCTGCGTCCGACGGAGGAACCAGAAGCGATTTTGGGTCGATCTAAGGATCGCGCGTTGCTCTCTGGATCTCAGTACGTCAATGAAAGAGGTGCTACGATCAAGTTTTACACCGGAAATCTGAAAAGGCCAGTTGTTGAGCTGGATGCTGTGAGGAGTGAGTAAACTAGCCCCGGCTCATACTATGTGTATACTGACCGTATGAAGGCATATGGCCCCCAGCTGCTCCCACGTCTGAAGGATCACACATTCAGACACGTCGAAAAACTCGTACGGCTCACTCCGACTCTTCTCTCGAGGATCAAGATATTCTCGATCGGGCCGTCGAGACTATTGTCCAAGACACCCTACGCAATGAAGTCTTGGACAGGGAGAAGCATCTTCCGTCCATTAGCCATCCCGACTTCCAGGAACGATTATTTCAGGCGCTTGAGAAAGACCCCCTCAGGTTAGGTCCTTCGCAAGCCTCTGCTGATCTTCTCTGTCTGGCCTTTGCTGGCCACCTCCACCTGAACTGGGTGGCATACAAGAACCTCAGCTACGAGATTGTCACGGCTGCGCTCCAGTCTGCAGCACTCACAGGCGCAACAGCGCTAAGCCTTTGCGTAGACCGCATTAACGGCTCACTAATGTCACTCTTCGAAGCTCTCTCCCAGTCCGACAAGATCCGGGAAGTCTCCTTTCTGCAAGAACCGACCAGAACTAATGACGATTTAACCTCGCAACTATTCGCCCAGTTATGCCTATCGCCATCGGCCTCCTCCGTATTCCGGACTATAAAGATAAATCTGACGTGCGCGTACTCGGCCCCTTTTCGGAAGAAGTTCTGGCTCCCAAACCCGACTAGGAGCACTCCCACAAGCCCCCCGGCTCAGTCATTCCCTGTGCAGCATATGTTCGTCCGCACGCAAATCCCCAGCCCAGCCGGCGATGAGAGGAAGAAATTCCGGCCCCGCCATTTCTTCCTGGGCGATTCACTTCTAACAGCTGAGCGCTTTGCCGTGGGACTTCTCGAGTACTTTAACTCCGTGCCCAGCGACAAGAGCCTCTGCAACTTTTCATGCGCCCCGAAGGAGCTTGCTTCTTACCATGAACCGACCTATGGGCTCACAATCCGCCCCATCTGCGCCGAGAATTGGGCGATACGACGAAGCAGCGTCGAGGCAGGCGGGGAGAAACACGAGGGCTGGCCACTCGTGCGAGATATTAAACCAGGCAGTTGGATCGTAATACTATCTTACGAGCTGTGGCGCGGCCCGGGCGGGAGTCTGGCCCCATATATTCGTTACGGACTTCTCAGGGCCAGGCAGAGAATTCCGGTTCTTGGTGACGTCTCGGCATCTCCCGATCGCGTCGACGAGTTCGTGCAGCCAGAGTATGTCGAGGTGGTGGGTGGGTTGAAAGAGTTCCTACGCGATGCTGCGCCCGAAGTTGACGCAAACCTTCTCGAAAAGCCCCTGGAAACGAAGCGGCGCGAGCTAAGCGAGAGGAGACACCACGAGTTGGCGCCTGGCATGAGCGACATCTCCGAGGTTGACGATGGCAGCGCACGTTCTATTCTGAAGGACTTTCTCCTGGATGCGCCCTTTGTCAAGGAGAATGTGAGAGCCGCAATGAAGGCAAAGCCTCAAGGTACGTGTTTACAGTCTCATTCTTCATCTACGGCCGTGGATGGCATCTCGTGTCATCAGAGGAATATGAAAGCTGGCGTATTGAGGGACCAGACGGCTGACGCATCCCTAGAACGGGACTGGTATCCAAACATTCTCCAAGAGAGTGAGCCCCAAGGGGATCAGCGGCCCGTGAGGAATACGGAGGTTTTTGGGTCTTCTCCAGAGCCTGTGGCACCCGGACGACCCTTTCAGTGGGAACTTGATAGCGACTCGGACTATGAGTAGAACTTGATGTGGCCGACGGAGGGGAATCAGTGGTTTTCAGAGTACACGAAAAAAAGCTGGACTCAATTTACTCTGTTACATTCCCGCAGCTCGGGTGACAAAATAGGTGGCTGTCTTTTGAAACCGCCTCCTGAGGTGACGATTGTAATACAGCAGGTCGTTGACTGACTGTAAGGTAAAATCTGTGCAGTGGTGGCTGCCCGAGTTATGCATGCAAAGCCACTGACCCCAGCCCGGGATTCCTCAGGGTCGGCTCAGGCCAAAAGCAGCGAGGCCCCGGAACCTTTAACAGTCAAGGTAGGTAGGTTCCTGGATTCCATCCAAACTCGGGAAGGCGCATCTGAGTGAGCACTGCACCGACTCAATTCTCCCGTGCTTTCCTCTCCACGGCTGAATGATGTGCTCACATTGCTTCTCGTGAAAAGTTTTCCACCAGCATCAATAGCCCCCTCTGGACCAATACCATCTCATGCGCTTGCTTTCAACGTTACAGCTTCGCCCTGGTTCCCATCGTGCCGATCAAACCAACCACACCCTCCGCGACGCCCCAGGACAACTCGTAACCCCGGCCGCCAACTCCGTATGCATGGATGATAGTCTTGCCATCTCCCAGGTCTTCTCGCTCGAGCCTCATGCCTCCCTTTCGGGTTGGCCTTCGGCCCACGATGTCTCTTAGCACTCTCATATTGCCCTCCTTTCCAAGGATCTGGGGGTAGGTGGCGGCGAACTTGTTCAACAACTCTGTTCGAACAGCCTCCGACGGCTGGTCGTCCCAGTTGTCAGGCTCTTTCGTCCCGCCGATAATTGTGCCGCCGTTGAAGTTCCGCGGGACGGAGAACGTCCAACTTCCGTCGGCATTTTGTCGTGTCACTGTTGCCGGGCACTCATTGGCGACGAGACATGTCTGGCCTGTTTACACGTTCAGTTCAGCATCGCAACAGGCGTCTTGCGAGCGACTTGCTCAGCTTACCTCGAGTGATGAAAGAAGCTTTGTCGCCGAAGCCGTATCCCGAGCAATTCACCACCGTACGCACCGGCCCGAGCTCCTTCATGTCGAAGATCTCACGCTCGTCGCGAAGATCCCGCCGCAGAGTCTTGCCCCCAGCATGCGCGAACTTTCGCAGCAGGTACGAGCAATATACCATGGGGTTGATGGACCACGAACGATACTCGAACCCCAGCTTCACCTTGTCATCGGGGAACTCATCCGGTCTAAGAAGCCGAAAGTCCTGATACCCCAGAGTCTTCGCCCTTTCCGGGGACAGGGCCCTGTACTCTGCCTGAGGGTCCTCGAGGTACTCTATTCCCTTCATGAAGGTGATCCCCGCCTCGGGGTGAAGCTTGGCAAGCTCGTCTAGCCGATCGAATGTCACCAGAGACATGGCGTGGTCGCGCTCCTCCGCCTTGTTTCCCTGGTTCGGAGGGCAGAACCGGTTGTGAGCACCAGCCCATTGGGAGGCGTAGTTGATCGACGCTTTGGAATCGACCGTCTCAAAAGGACTGGGGAAGTCCCTGGCCACAATTGTGACTATATGGCCTTCCTGCTGAAGTCGCACCGCCGCGCTCAGGCCAATGACTCCGGCTCTGCAGATGTCAGTCGATGTGCGGACTGCCCTCAGGCTACGGGGTTAATTACCCAATGACGACGGTGCCCATGATGGATGAAATGAGATGTGCACTTCTCAGTCCCCGAATCGCGGGAGTTGTGTCAGTTCAAATGAGCAGGTTTATGTGTGCCGCTCGCCCGGTGTCGATGTCAATGCCAGGTTTTTGGCTTCCGTGGATGGGAGAGCCTTATGGGTGTCATGTCCCACCTCCGGCCGACACCGACCGATCGCTCGGCCCGCCGACGCAAGCACCGATGCTCGGAACGGCTTTGGCGCTTGGTCGCCGGCCAAGGGACCATCGACTCGGCCGACAACTCTAAAGACCGCCCGCCGTGACAGCATCACCCATCATTGACAAAGGGGACTCGGAGCCATTCCCCGTTGTCCATCTAACAACTTACGTCTGGCTTCTGACAACCATCCCTGTTACCCCAGCAAGCCAGGGTCCGGATACAACGGCAAGGTCCAGGAAGCGAGCAGCCCATGCCGCCGTCGTGAATGTCTTCAGCAAGCTCATTCGTCGGCGCATCACCCCGGCGCAACCGTCTGGCTTGAAGAAGTGCGAGAGGCCGGAAGAGACAGGTCAATTTGTGACCCGAGCCAACGCTCCCGCCAACCACTGTCGCCGGCGCCGTCCAACCCCGCGCGTCTGTCCTCCCGACCCCTGGTCTCGGCGGCTATGATGCACTGTGATGGTGGTCGTGATTGGCCCAGCCCGCCCTCTCAATCTATTTTGGTTGCTCAAGCTCATCCCAAAGCACTTCCTCACTCCTGGTCCCCCTCCATCACTTGTGTCTCACCAGTCCATGGATGGGCCGCCGTGGGGATGTTCAGCGCTTACACGCGAGAACAGGAAGAGTTCTTCATGTAGGCGGCACCGCGTGGGCGCATGTATATACTCTTAGCCATGTCGCGCGTAACCATACACTAAGTGCTTCTTGGTCGTCCCTTTTCTGTGTTCTCGCATCTTCACTCTACCGGTACCACGGGTCAGCCAACAAAAGTTGTGTTTGCCGAATCGTGTCTGTGAACATCAGGAGGTAGAGAGTCAGAAGATCGCTCCCAGCATATATCGCACCCACCACAGCCCCAGCACTGCCCGCCTGCCGCATATCGGCGCCGGCAACAATGTCGACAACACCGCAGCCAACCGCAGCATACTCTCTGTTTCCGAGTCCCAGCAGTAATCCTCCGGCGACCCGAAGACCTGCGTCCCGAACTCGAAGGTCCGAGTCTCGCGAACGATCCCGAACGAGAGCTCCCACACCGGGAGCCGGATCCACGTCTGCATCGGCCGCATATATCGCCGACGCATCAGCCTCTCGGCAGGGCAGGAGAACTCCTCAGCCGAAACCCAGGCCGTCGACAGAATCGACTCGCACGCCACCAGAAACGACCCAGTCCCCCGAACCCAGCCAGGCCACTCCGGCTTGGCAAGAGACGTCGGCCCAACAACACGTCCAACAACCAGTCCAACTGCCCGTCCAGGTGCAACGCCCACGAGCCGCAGCAGACGTCCCTCCCCGTTCAGAGACGGCCTTCTCGGACGCACGAACGCTCGTACGCAGCAGCAGCACTCGGTCCAGGAGCTCAATAGCAAAGCTTCCCATTTACGATGAGGCGAATGAGGCTTCATCGTCTCGCGGGCCACCGCCCCCCTTGAGGTCCATCTTCCCTCAGTACAATCCGGAGGTGCCCCTGAGCCAACAGGATTACTTTCCGACCCAAACCAGTCCAACACACATTCCCCGTGCTGTGATCAGCCGGGCGATGTGGCACGACGACGAGCCCGAAGAACCTGCCCCTGCATTCGAAGCTGCTGCGAGGACTCCCGAACCAGCACAGCAGATTCCCATCCAGGCTCAACTCCAGCAATTGCCGAGGAGAAACCTGGAGATGCCTCCGCTTCCTACCGAGTCTTCAAATGAGCAGCTGAAGAATCTCTGGAAGGTGCTCAATGGCTGGCGGGCATCACCTTCGGAAGGCCGAGTGTTCTGCATGAAGCTCACCCAGGAGAAGGACTCACCCATCTACACTCTCTCCTCCAGGATCCAGCCTTTCTACAGCCTCCGGATCAACCCCACGTCCGCCTCGGCCCTCGTGTCCCTCAGTCGACACGACCCCAACAGACCCTACAAGGTCTCGGGCGGATCTGCCTCCAGCTCGGCCACCAGCATCCTCGGCCTCGGTGGTAGCAGCAATCGGGACAGCAGTGGAAAGTCGGCCGACGGAAAGAACTGGCAAGAAGTCCTCACCACGACTCTCGAGCCCGAGGCACGCCGCCACCGCCCCGAAGACGGTCTCGTCGCCGTGCTCTACCCTACTGCGGCGGCCAAGATCGCCACCGACCGCCCGGCAGACGAGCAGGCCATGGTGACCGCCGAGCTCGAATGCGCCCGCCTCATCTGGGATGACGACTCGTCTTCGCACTACCTCTCCCACCCGGCCATCACTACGCCCTTCTGCGTGACAGTCGAGCGGAACGCGGCCTGGAGCCGTGTCGAGTACACCCTCGAGCACCACGAGTCGCCGCAGCACCTCGCCAAGCTCACCCGCGACGGCACCGGCCGCGGCTGGCTCGAGGTCGACACGGGCGTCGCCTCGCGCATCGACAGCTTCTTCATCCTCGACGTTGCCGTCGCGGCGCTTCTCATCGTCGCGTCAGGCGATGACCGCACCTCCCAGGTCGAGACGTTCGAGCCACCGCCGCTGCCGCCGGCCGTGTTCGACCCGAAGAAGCACAAGAAGGAGCGCAGCAGGACGTCGAGCCTGCTGGGCGACAGGGCGCCGAAGAAGAAGACCTCCCGCCGCAAGATGGAGGAGTTCGACATCGACGTCGAGAGCCAGGTGAGCAGCGGGTTTGCCGAGTTCAAGGCCGCGACCAAGGAGAAGAGGCGGAAGCTGCCGTGGCCGCTGCGCATCACGTTCAAGGTGCTCGGCGGGCTGTTCAAGTGCTTCATCTGGTGCTTGACGATAACCTTCAAGGGGCTGGCTGCGATTGTCATCGGGCTGGCGAAGTGTACGGGGCTGGCCAGCAAGGGCGGCTGATGTCCGAGGGATCTGACGAGGGAATGAGAGATGTCATTTGCAGCGTAGCACAGGCGCAGGGTTTTCGGGTCGGACGTAATGGAGTCGGGTCTTGTTTCTTGATGAGGAGTTTTATTTTGTTCGTCTACCATACGCCGTTTGGGTATCGCATGCGCAGAGCGAAGTCCGGTTTGAAATCGACAGTCGCTTGAACAGAGAATGAAAGGAGAATGCAGAACAGTTCGAGAGAGACACACACCGTCCGTAGCACAAGTCTCACCTCTTCCGTGTCCGCACCATGATCTTCTGTCCCTTCTTCGTCGTGCCGCCTGACGTCGCCGTCTTGGCCATCTTGGCCTGCTGGACCTCCAGCTCGCGCTCCGCCTGCACGAGGGCCTTGAGCTTTGTTTCCGCCGCGGCCAGTTCCGCCCTCAGCCGCTTCAGGTTCTTCGCCTTCCGCGCCGCCTCGGTCTCGGTGTCGGCGTCATCCCCGTCCTTGTCGTCGTCGAATCCTTCGAAATCGCCCTCCTCGACGTCGTCCTCGTCTTCCACATCCATCTCATCATCTTCTTCGTCCTCCGCCAGCGGCGCCTCTCCTTCTTCCACGAACACAATCTTTTTCGGCCGCACAGGTCCAGCCCCGAAATCAAACTCCTCATCGTCGTCATCGTCCTCGACCGGGGCACCTTCCGACGCAAAGACGACCTGCTCCCTCAACCTATCCACATCCTTCTTTACCACGCTCCTCATCGTCCTCACGTATCCTATATCCTGCGTCTTCAACAACCGCACCACGTCGACAGCCAGCGATTTGTTCCCCCTGTCGCCCTGCACGGTGCCCTTCCACTTCTTCCCGTCCTTGACGCGGGACTGCGGCCCCTGGCGCGAGAGCATGCCGAAGTAGAACTCGTCCTCATTGCGGTCGGCGGCCTTCTCGCGGAGGGCCTTGAGCTTGGCCTTCTTGCGGTTGTGGTCTTGGGCGCGGAGCTTGTAGTCCTGGAGGAGGGGGAGGGTTAGCCGTGCATGCGACGGGGAGACGTCTCGATCATGGGGCAGCGACGAACCTTGTGTTTCTCGAGGAGGCCGAGACGCTGGCGCTCGAGCGGCTGGGCTCGCTCCCGGTGGGAGCGCCGCTGGACGGCGTTGCGCATGGAGGACATGGTGGGCGATTGGGCGTGAGCTCAATCGGTTCTGAGGGCGCGTGCTTCGAGTCGATGTGGACTTTTCGGAGTTTGAACCGATTATCGAGTCCGATGATTGTGTTAATCGGTGAAAATTCCAGCTATGCGGTCGTCTGGAGCGGTGCGGGCGACCGGTGGCGTGTATAGAACGGGAGTTGGTTTTCCTTCGAAGTGGCAGAGCAGATGTTGAGGCGAGGTTCAGAAATCTTTATCGCCAAATTCTTATCGGCGGTCTTATCAGTTGTGTTGGGTGGTCCGTGCGCCGCCCCTCCACGACCCTGCCCCTGAATTCATCCAGGTGGACGACCACAAGCCATGGTCACACCGTTTCATGGGCGTGAGACTTTGCCATACAAACATCACAGTTCGTGCTTCCCAGAGAGCTGGTGTCAATTGATCCGCTGTATTCCATGTGCTACCTGAATTCCTTAGCCAGGGGGCTTGCCTCCGATGATGGCCAAACCTCTCTGTTGAGTGACGATGGTGTCTGGTTCCTGCGGCCTGAACATCCCTCCGAATCCAACCCAGCCCAAGACCGACAGCCCGACGGCGTGTTGCAAGCTTTCTTATAACACGCCGCCCATGTCCAATGGACCCTGAACGTAGACCTGAAGTGGGCATACTGGGCGCCGCCAAATCGTTCCTCTCAAAATCCATCCGCATGCTGAGTGGGAAAATCAAGAAGACTCCTCCTAATGACCCCGCAGCTCCTCAAAGGGCTGCTGCATGCAATGGCCGGGCTCCAATGCCAATCCGCCAACGCCTCGCATGGATAAAAAAAAAACTTCCGGGTTAAACCGCCAGAAGAAAACCGTGACCAAGGTCGACAGCAGGCTCTTGAGACGTGTATGCTTCGCTTGAAACGCTTCTGATCAAGCGCTGGTTGAAGGGCGCTGCTGACGAGATGTACCTGATGGCAAGGCCGAATAGCCTCTGCCACCAGACGGTGTCATGAAAAATGCCGATGGAAAATCGGCCGGAAAATGGGTATATCGCAGTGGTGAAAGTCAATCGTCGTGTATCCGTTTTCCCGTCGTCGAATGTTTTCTCTACGCCGAGAAATATCGTTTGTCGTTGTTAATGTGGGGTGTCGAGTCGGCTCGAGGTGAGTACTTATGATGATGTATCACCGAGCGAAAAGTGGTGGCAAGACCTGGGATCCCTACTTCTCCAGCTTGGTCTGCAGTCTCAGAAATCTAGTCCGGAACCACAGCACGAAGGTGGTCCACGCGCCCTGAGTCTTCCTCTTGGCGGTGGCTGTCCTACGAGGCAGGTCGAAGCTGACGTCCTGAGCGGCAGTCGGCGCCTGACCTTGGTCGGTGCTCTCGTAGTTGCGGCTCGCAAAGGCCAGCTTCTCGGCGGTGGCGGGGTCGAGAGTCGGGGGGATGTTCATCTTCTGGAGCTTTGTCTCGAGCCGCTTGCGCTCCTGCTGGGCCTTGGTCCGCTTCCTGCGCTTCTGAGGGTACTCGCTGCTCATATAGGCGGCGCTGAACTTGGGACTGCCGGCATTCATAGGGCGGCCAGTCTCTTCCTCCTCAGCGCTCGAGCTGCGGCGGGCAGCCTCTTTCTGCTCCTTCATCTCCTTCTTGACGAGGGCCTCGGCCTCCTTGATGATCTGGGCCTGCTCGCGCTCAATACGGTGAAGGTCCTTTGAGCCGGCGCGATCGCGCTTCTTCATGTCCTCCTTCTCGCGCTTGAGCTCCTTGGCGCGTTCCTTTTCCTGCCACTTCTGGCGTTCCTGGCGAATGCGCTCAGTGTGGTAGGTGTAACTGCTGCCAGCGCCGGTGTCGAGGTCGGAGCGCGAGCGCAGGCGGAAGCCCTCGAGAGATGTGCGGAGGGGAGACATTGCGGTGGGGGAGATTGGCGAAGAAAGCGAGAATGATGAGGATAGGGCTGCGGAGGTCCCGGGAGTGGATGCGAACGCAGCAGAGGATGAAGATGGTGATTCGTTGCTCTCAGCGACGAGGTTGAGATCTGAGGTGCTAGCGACGTGAGCGAGACGAGAGCCGCCCGATACTGATGTTGAGCGGTTTGTGTTGACGCGTTGAGCCTGCGGCGCGTTGACGTCCGATAATGAGGAGGTGCGGTTACTGGCGAGCGAGGGGCGGCGCGGGGCAGTCGCGGTAGTGCTATTGCTGAGGTTGATGCCGGAACTGTTGTTGCCTGAGGAGTGGGAGGGCAGAATATTCTGAGCTGGTAGTGAATGTGCGGCGGCGATACCCTGATAGCTGTTGTTGCGCGAGTGAAGGTGAAAGCTATAGGCCGCATCCAGCTCGAGGTCCTCGTCCTCAGTGATCGTAGGCGAGTAGTCCCTCGAGTTTGCCGGCGGCGGATCGAAACTCGTGAACGAGTTTGCGTAAGAGAGCGGCGGTGTTGCTGTCCGAGGGGTCTGCTGGAAAGGATGCACGAAGTGATTGCCATTGCGATAGGAACCAGGGCCGCTGCCAGAGGTGGCAATGCTGGCGTGAGATGCACCGCTCGTCGACCTCGCGTGCGAGTATTTCGACCTGGCGTTGCTTGTGCCGTCGATTTCGTAGTCGGCCGTCGACAGACTGAAGCTGACGTCCCGGCCACCACCAACGCCTGCACCGTACGTGCTTCCTTCCTTCTCGCCGTCATCCCAGCCAACGGTGCCGGCCTCCGATGCCTTACCGCCGGCGGGGGCGCCGGGTCCCTTGCCATTGCCTGCTCCAGCTCCCGCGCCCCAGCCGTGGCTGCCAAAGTGTATCTGCTCCTCCCAGGAGCGGTCCAGGTCGAGCGAGCTCTTGGCCGAGTGCGTCGTTCCCTTCTTCTTGAGAATGGGCTTGACGACCGGTTTGCTACGCGACTTGGTCAGCTTGGCGGGTGCTGTGCCCGCCAAGTCGGCGTAGGATGCCATCGTGGCGTCCTGTTCCCCCGAGCCTTCTCTCCACCACTGAACCATTCGGCTGCTGAGTCCCCTGAGGGCTTCCTGATCGTCTACGGCGAGTCTACTCGGGTAGGTATTCTTGGTGTCTGGGTGGGTGTTTCGGTCTTGTCCACACTGCACAGCTGAGCGTACGATGCTGAGTGCAGTGTCTACGTCGGATACATCGAGGATATATGGTCGGCTCGGCGAGGAGGTGGTTTACAAGGAGGGAGCCGGCGGGCGGTGGGTTGTGGGTTGATTTTACCTACTCTGCCTTACTCAGGGATCTTGTCGAGATGATCCGAGGTAAGTTCAGGTAGGTATATGAGAGGGTGACGCGGACCGCGAGAGATGAAGGGGTTCGGATTCTAGCGAAATGGCCCGGCAGGGTCCAGGACGGAGCGGGATGTCGCGAGAGGTGATATAATAGGTACGGTACGGGCCCTCCAATCTCATTTACACGGGCGGAGTGGGACGTCCGGGGTTGGCAGGTCGCTCGGTTGCTCGAGTTGGGGTCAATGGATTGCAGATCCCCCTGTCGTTCGTCTTGGAGAAGACGATGGTATTGTGTCGCGTGTTCGCCCCCGTCGTCGCGCTTTGTCGCTGCCTGTCGTCGTCGTCGTCGTCTTCCCGAGAAGGTGACAGAAAGAAAGTGAGGCCCAACAACAAGAAGAGAGGAGGAGGAGTAGAGGAGTGGACAGACGGCGGCGGCCTGCGGGAGGAGGTGTTTTTGGTTGCCGTGCCGCCCGCGCGCGGAGCTGACCCCCCTTTGAAGAGGAGAGACATGAGTGACATTCCCATCTCCTTCGGAGGCGCCGGGTGGACGGGCAGAGGACCGCCAGGTCGGGTAACGCAGGCTGGATGCGTCTGGGGGGTGTGGATGACTTGGTGTGGGAGGGGGAGGGGGAGGCAGAGGCAGACGGGGCCCGAGGAGAACCTAGAGCCCGGCCGAGAACGACGCCCAATGGGCGCCGCGACTGTACACGCATTCGTCCAATGTCGGTGGGCTTGGCTGGGCCACGCTCGGGGCGCTGGGCCAGCCGCTAGCGTGTACATTCAGCAGGTGCCACCGCTGGCAGTGCTGAGAGGTAGTGCGTAAGCTCACTAACATGGCGCCGAGCCTACCGTTTCTCTTGGTTGCCCTCTTGGGTCAGCCTCAGCATTCCACCGACGACAAGCCCGGAAGCGCAGCGTCTGCAATCTATTTCGCTCACCACGCACGTGGGGGCCGGCACGACGGCCACCTGCTGATGTCTCAGGCAAACCAACTGTCATTTCGCTGTTATTTCACGCTGTGTTCCATGTGGGCAGAGGCTCATCAGAATGGCGGTCTGCCCGTCTGCAATGCATGTTTCTCCTCCTCCCATCTGCTGCATCTGGCTGCATGTCAACAAAGCACGACCTAGAACCTATCGACAGGTACACGCAGCTGAATTACGACGACGCCATGGGCTGTGCGGGCTGCGTCTGCGCCTGCGTTGCATCTGCGTCCCTCGGCCTCCGCCATTCCAGGGGATGGATTCTTTCTGCCACCCTTCCCCGGATTGACCGACGATCAACGGCCTCGGAGACGGTACACATTCCTCAGAGGTCCAGAACGAGTGCGGAAGTTTCTTCAGCGACGGGCGACTGAGACACCTCCCGACATTCCTCACATCCACGGTGTCTGCTGCCAAGGAAACCGTTGCTCGACCATGGCCGCTTTCGTGAATCATTCCGCGACGACGATAGAGCGCTCCGCGGAGGGGTAGCAAGGTAGGTAATAAGTAACCTTGTACTGTGATGTGAAGCCCACGACTCGGACTCTGGGCATCACTCAGCCAAGGGGCCTCGGTGGCATGGCCTTTTCGCCTCCACGACGACGCCTCAGCGGGTTGCTTCTTCACTGCCTCAGTCGCCTCCGTCAATCAGCCCACGCGGCTTTCTTGGCGTCATATCATGGGTTTATATCTTCTCTCGAGTCCCGCCAGGAACGGACCTTGCCCGGACGAAGGCGGTTATGCTGTACATACCTGCGAGGTGGGAGCAGACGAAAGGCGTTCCAAGCCACCATCTGGGTGATCGCCCACTGATCCGGCCGGCAGGGCACCCTAAGTAAACCCCTCTACATTCTTTCTCTGGCCCGGTCCTTGGGGGGCTTTCTCGGCATCAAATCATTTCCCACAGCAGCTGTCGCGCGCGGATCGCACGACATTTGTGACGCAGCCGTCGGCAATCGCATGCGTTCCTCGTCGTCATCGGATCACCAGCAAAGTCCTGCTCTCTGGCAAGAAACATGGATGCAATGAGAAGAGTCGCACCAGGGATTGGGGACTTGTGCGCGTGTTGGACCCCCTCTCCTGAACCTGAATGCAACTATCTCGGCGGGATCACACCGCCGCCACACCGCCCGCGACAAGGCGCATCGCATCGCATCTCGCGCAGCCGCCAGATAAGCAGCCGCGGGGCTGTCTAGTTCCTCACGAGTGATCCTCATGCAACACTAGACATGTGACCTGCGGGTCGAGAGAAGCCTGGCAACCTGGCTGGCCTCGCGAGAGATGCGAAGAAAACGGTCGCCGTTGCAGTCTGGGGGAAAGACAATTCGGACTGAACGCAGACTGAGCATGCCGAGAGCCATCAGTCGTTCCAATGACGTCTTGATCCGGAGACAAGGAATCGCTCTTGGTTTGAGTTGGAAGCTTCAAAGTGGCCGGTTCTCTCTCAACGGCTCCCCGCACTGCCGCCCAGCACCAGGATCGTGCCCCTGGCAGTGCGCTTCTCCTCACGATAAGGACACTCGTGGAGCCAGAGGCCGTCAACCTTGGTTGCTATCCTCAGCTCAGACAAGAAGACCCGCTCCCCGGCTTACTGGCGTCATCGACGATCTGCCCCTCGGCCTGCGATCTGAAGCACGATGCGACAGTCTCCCAGGATATACCCCTCAAGGGCCACTCCAGCACTCAATCCAAGGAACGAGCAATGCGCGTATTCAAGGTCTTTCATGAACTTGACTTCATCGCACGGCTAACCGGCTCCTTGGGTGCAACTCTGGCCACACAACCTCTCGGGACCGCAAAACACCGAATATGACACCCCGCGGGGGCGCCAACCTCATCCCCCCCTCTCCGCGCTGCTTCTTGTCCTAGACACCGAACTGCCTTTCCTGGCAACCTGGATCCCGGCGCTCGGTGACCTTTACCCCGCCATTCAGACGGCGGGGATCTTCCTTGACAGCACCACCACTACCAAAACCACCACGACGGGGGATTGGTCCGTCCCTGCACATCCGGGTTCGCGATCCGCCTTGGTCCCACGCTCTGGCTTTGTCGGAAGTGGCCATCAGTCTGCTGCTGGTAGTGGTCATACACAAGACGAGACCGTCCCTCTCCTCCGTGACAGGCCGACGACGGGTCAGCACTCACAAAGACTCTCACAGAGTGACAGGCTCCCTCCCTTCGTCCCCGCGTAACCCGTCGTGGTCCGGAACTCAAAGACCCTTTCTCCCACTTCCACCAACAACAGCCAGCCCAGGCCCAGCCCAGCCCTTTTTAGACTTCAGCTCCGAGCACCGCCCTCGAAATAGTTCTCACCCGCGTACCTGAAAAACCGTCGCAACAGTAGCGCCATCGGTTCGCAGCCACGTCGCCAAGGTCGCCCGCCCCGAACCCTCCAGGCACGACGCCCATTGGGCTGCTTTGACTTTGGACCTCGCTAACTCGCACACGTCAGAGAAAGCCCGTGGCGCCGACGATCTGGACACGGCGAGATCGACATCATCGCTAATAAAGCTACTAGAGCTCTGCGTCCCATGACGCTTCTCCAAAAGTCCATGGTGTAACGGTGACAGTATCGAATGCCACTTCGTATCTCACCCAGTGAAGGGACGCCTAATGCTCACTATCAAAGCTGACCTCGAGAGGAACTCACTGATGCTTCGTGTTCGTGGCCACAATTTCAATCGACCGTCTCTAATTGTGCAGAGGCTATCATTATCCCGTGGATCTCAGCGGACTGACCTATCCTCATGGTTTCGCTCTCCAGGCCTCTGTCAAGAACTCCTCAGCCCGGGTGAATTCATAGTCTGGCAGTAGACGATTCCACTCATCAGAGACTCGCATGGCCCCGGCGGAAATGCCCAGGAGCATGCCGGCCACCATGCCAGCGGCCAACTCATCAATCTTCTCTGCTGGAATGGCCGGGTGGTCAACTCGAGGCAGCCAAGTGCTTTTGACGACGCCGGCTTTGAGGTCCTCGGCCTCGACTTTGTCTATGGCAAATGGCCCACCTGTGGTCACAGGCATTAGCACGTAGTCTCTGTCGAGCGAGAGTGGTTATCATCATCATGGAAAGGACGTACGAATCTTCTCCCCGATGGCGATCAGTTGTCCGACTGTCACGTCGTCGCCCCTGATGCCGCCGACCACCGGCCACTCGCCCTCGTAGTCAATTGCTCTGGCTATAACATTGCAAAAGTCATGGGCTGTGATAAGACTGATGCGAGCATCTTCGGCGCCAGAAAGCACGATGGCTCGACGTTTGTTGAAGTCGAATTGGTTCTGGAACGGATGGATGTGCTTCGAGGTCCGGTACGGGCTCACGAAGTAGTTGACGAACATCCCAGCCTGAAACAAACAGTATTCGAGAACCTATTCTCATGATCAGCCATAGTCCGTCCGCACATCTCTTATGGTATTGTTGCTTTACCTTCTGGTCCCTGTTCATCTCGGCCAGGTAGTCACGGATTTCTGCCTTGTTGGCATACCAGGGCATGTGCTTAAAGCTCGATCTACGATATGACAAGTCAGTTACTCGGTAAATATGGTCACCCAGCACTCTGGAAATCTCGGTTCATACGATGCCCATTCGCTTGGCGCGTAGCGTTTGACGCCCGCTTTCACCGCGGCGTTGATGAGATTCTTCTGGGCCACGTTACCCCGGTCCGACTGCGGCGTGATGAAGCAGAGCAGGGTGTGCACGTTTTGCAGAGCTTGAACCAGTTGGTCCGGATCTTCGTAGCTGACGACGACGCATTTTACATCCTTTGTGTCGTCTCTCAGGGGGATGTTCTGGGCAAGTCAGTGGCTGACGGAACGCAGACTGAAGGAGTGCTCGAACCTTTCTGGATAAGAGAACAATATCGTGCGTCTTTCTGGGGAGAAGGACCTCGAGGAGCTCCTGAGCAACATCTATGAGGATCTTTGTAAGTATTTGGCCAGGTCCGGGGGGAGAGAACTGGAAGGCCATCCTTACTGCCGGATGCTCCAGCGAGCGCGAGATTGACCATCGTGACCGGCCCGAATCAAATATCAAAGGAATAAAAAGCAACACTGTCTTCTACACTCTGGCTCAACAGTGCCTCCATAGTATTTCTCGAGACGTCCTCATGTAGGGGCATCGGGTTGCTTATAGACAATTCGACCGCCGGACACGGCGGAGATATCAGCGAATCAGCATCAAGTACTACCACTGGTACTCCGAGCCGACGTCTTCCTCCGTCGAACGTCGGTCCTCCAACTAACATGTCATCCTCTTCCCCCGAAATTCAGCATACAGCCCTTGTCCGAACAGGAAACTCTCCCCGGCCATCGAATAGGGTATGGTGACACTCGATCAACATCTCCCATGGCCGAAGCAGGATCTCGGTCCTCTGGGCTTCCCCCAACCCGGGACGGACTGCAAATGAAGAAGCGAAAGGTCCGCAAAGGCACCCAGAGTTGCTGGGAGTGTAAACGCCGGAAATCAAAGTGCTCGCTTACTGTCTCTACGGCTGCCGGCTCCACGTGCGACAGCTGCTTCCACCGAGGGACTCCGTGCATCAGCCAGGAATACCCAGAGGACCCCGCCAGCAACAGACAAAGGTTGGGAGACCGGCTCGGTCGAGTTGAGAGGCTGCTAGCCAGTCGCCTAGACAAAAACACAACCAAAGATGGTATTGGAAATTGTTCGGGAAGTCCGGACGCACGAAGCAATGCCCCCGGTGTGGTTGGGTCGATCCCACGGCCACCTGTATGACCACCTCATTGTTCCCCCTGACGAGTATACTTCAACTGACTTACCTTGAAGCCTGATCCGAAGACATACTCGCTCTCTCAAATTGTGCCCGCTGCACTACAATCATCACAGGACCTGGTCAATGCACTCTTCGCAGCATGGCCAAGCCAAGACGACCTCGAGCTCATCTTGAGCACTCCGATGAGGAGCTCTGGGCTCTTTCATGGAGTGATCTGTGTTTCCTATTCGCAGTTTATGAGTCAACCGCTCTCATCACCGCGCGAGCTACTACAACTGCCCCCAAGAGGCTCCCACCCTGTCCTCGTCGCGCGGAAGCTTCTCATGCTGGGTTCTTTTCTGCAAAGTTTCACCCCGGAGGCTTCCGAAGTGCTCGATGATCGCTTAAGTATCAGCCTGCATGATCTCATGACCCGCGTGGTCGAGACCGCTGTCCGGCTGGTCACCAGCAATGACGGCCTCATCGATTCGGTGGAGGGCATCGAGTGTATCATGATGGAGAGCATGTATCACAACAACGCTGGAAGCCTCCGCCGGGCGTATCTTTCCATGCGCCGTGCCCTGACGATCTCTCAGATGATTGATTTGGACGGGAGTGTCACCTCGCCGTCACCTCGGTTGAAGTTTCTTGAGCCCGAGTCCCGGAAACGCATCAGCTCTCAGCACATGTGGTTCAGGATCCTACAGAGTGACGGCTATCTATCGCTCATGCTCGGTCTACCGCGAGGCTCGCACGATGACAGCTTTGCCACCCCAGAGGTGCTGGAAGAGTGTATGCCTATGGAGAGGATGGAGCGCATTCTCACACTCGCAGGAGCACAAATCTTGCTGCGGAACCACTCTCGTTCAAACACAGATGATCTCAAAGTCACTCAGAAGATCGACACGCTGCTACTAGACGGCGCTGCTTCACTTCCACCCAAGTGGTGGCTGCCTCCAGAGCTGACAAGCTCCGAAGATGATGATATGGATGCTCTTCAAAACACCCTCCGTGTCATGAACCAGTTGACGCACTACCATTTGCTGCAACGCCTCCATTTGCCTTACCTCCTGCTTTCGTCGACCGACAGGGCATACGAATACAGTAGGATCACAGCCATCACGGCCAGCCGTGAGCTCCTCTCGCGATTCCTTTCATTTCGACGCTCATGGCCCATCACTGGCTGTTTCTGCCGCGGAGTCGATTTCCTCGCCTTCATCTCCAGTACGGCCTTGTGTCTTGGACATATCAGCGCCAGGATCCATGCGCACGACGACAACGCCGTCTTTCAGAGCCTCGGCCACCAACGCCTTGGTGATCGCGGCATGATGGAAAGTATGCTCGAGATCATGGAGCAAGTAGAGTCTGCCGAGCCAACAGACAGAGTCGCCATCAAGATTGCGAGGATCCTGCGGCATCTTCTTGCTATTGAGGTCGAGGTCGCCAATGGAGGGACATACCAGGCGCAGCTATGTCCCGGGGGCGAGGGAGAGGATCTCGGATGCGATGGGAAAATGGATAATACCGGGGCGGGGTTGGAAATCTCCGTTCCGCATCTGGGGACTATCAAGCTCAAACGTCGTGGCATCATCATTTCAGGCAGTGCACAAACTTCATCGACGACAAGGGGAGACCATGGAGGGACACAATCCAGGCCAACCGAGGACACCCCGGACCATTCTCGCAGTCATGCTGGGGACATGACGCAGCCTACACACAGCGGCATCTTTACGAGGAGCTTCGATGAGGAGGGGAGCGTTCAAGATGGGCCATGGTTTATCCCTGGGATGGAGTCAGAGGACTGGGATCTGCAGGGTGTTGATATCGCGTTCTTCGACAGCCTCTTTCCAAAGAGCACTGATAATCCATAGAACGGTGCGATATGGCAGAGAAGACAGAGCTTTTTCGTTCTGATACCACTTCCTGGCGACGAGAGCAGCCACTTTGCATGGCGGCTGACGGCCTTGCGGCCTTTCCAGATGAGCCCGAGAAACTAGACACCTATACGCGAACTTCCCGGCTTTCATGCAGGCACGCAGCATTACGGCAAGAAACGCGGGCGCGTTTATGGAGCCAGCTTGAATGCGCGATATGCAAGATGGCATGTCTGGCGTTGGCTCGGGGTTGGAAATTGGCGGGGACCCAGGACGGGACCCAGCCCGATACACAACTGGGAAGTTGAGAGGCAAGGCCTGCAGCAGGCTGACCATATCCAATAGACGTTCAAGCAGCTGGAGGCTTGGATTTTTCTTTTCGCCCGAGACCACAGAAAGCAACAAGCAGAGTGACGAGACAAACAGCAGCAACAGACACGACGGGTCGGTTCAGCCAAGGACGGCTGTCAGCACCCCGGTCAGCAGTCGTCGCCAAACAGCGGCAGATCCCTGTCAGCGATGCAGCTCATCTCCGGTGTCAATGCCTGATGACGGCAGACCGCGGGCAGGGCGATCTTGACGGGGGGCATGAGCAATGCGGAGGGAAACAAGTTGATACTTTGTTTCAATGTGGCTTCGATACGCACGCTCGCCGTGTCTCCTCGTGGGCGGCAAGTTCACGAGAGCGCGGCTCGGCCAAACACGTGGGCCGAGGCAGCCAGATGAACAGGTAATCAGGTCGTTCAGCTTTGGTGCCAACACCCGTCCGTCCCTGAGGCCGGCCTTCGAGCTGCTGTGTGTTTCAGACAGCCTCCTCGCCAACAGCTGCATGTTCCTGAGCTGATGGCGACGCGGTGAGACGGGGGTTTGACTGGCCAAAGTCGCGCAAACGCATGTTCATCCAAGGGTGTGTCTCTCAGCTGCTGCAGGAACGAGATCGGGGTTCGGGAAAAGGAAAGCCCCTGCGCGTGGGATGCGGGTTGGCGAGCAAGTAACGGAAAAGCTGGAGAGAACTCGTACCATGGCATCATGGACATCGGCACTGGAGACCAACAAACCCCCAAGATGGCTTCGTGCCCGCTTAGGAAGGTCGGGGTGGTCTCTGTTCAGCGTGCGCGGGTCTGAGGGCGTTTGAAGTCGCCGTGTTGAGGCATGTTGCTGGCAGAGGAGAGTCCGAGCGTCTTCTTGTCCATGCGAGGGGTGTCATGCGGGCGTTTTTTTGGGTTGGGGCAGAGGAGAGGCAAGATCGACATTCTGTCATGTTGCGAGAGCAAGACACGAACCATCACCGCTGCCGCCATGCGCTTTTGAGCGTGAGTGACTGGAAACGCGCAACGAGCGGCTTGGCGTGGGAACCATGAACCGTCATCCCATTGCTGGACTTGACTCTGGGACATTGCTTCTTGATGCCTTGTTGACTCGGACGACGCCGACTTTCGGCTGGGAAGATCGGCTAGTGGAGGTGGACAGAAGCCCTTCTTGCTGGGATATCCCGACTCGAGGGGTGGGTTCTCGCGATGCGACTGACAGCTGTGACAGAGGGTGACGCGCTGCTGGGTCGTGAACATGTTGTGAGGCGTTTGTCATGTACCCAAGGGCATGATCTCGGATTTTGCAGCCACCAGCGCTGACATCTGGACGTTTCCATGGCCCTGGGTCCGGCAATGAGAGTCTCGAGTCTTAACGTGTCAGGGCGTCAAGTGGCGGCGGCAGGCAGTTGTCGACCGTTTCTGACGCCGCATTCTGACAGGAAGCCGTTCGTTCGTTCAAGCGACGGGGAGCAGAGGAAAAATAATCCAAAAGTCGTCTGATGTGCTCACGCGCTCAGTTTGTGCCTGCTGAAATCGCGGCAGGGAACCACCAAGTTTATGCTGCTGGAGATGGCCCAGGCGTCGCAGGAACATGGCGATGAAGTAATCTCGAAAACCTTGGACAGAGGAGGAGACAAGGGTGTCGCCTAATTTATCACGGCCCAAACACAGCGCTGGGGGTGGGCGATCGGGGCGCGACGTGCCCCTGCATTAGAGCAGCATGTCTGCCGCTTGTGGGCGGGTACCTTGGGGATGACAGGCGTTGCTAGCATCTGCGAAGTACCCAGCACGACAGGGGAGAGCGCTGTAGCCGGTCTCATCTCGTCAAATTTACTCCAAGCGGGCAGGCGAAGTGCGCGATGCTCCTTCCTGGGACGAGCTCTTGAACGTTGTAGGTAAAGGCGAGGTAGGTGCCACCGCCTACCGCTTTCCCATTTCCCTCCCTCCGTCTCTCCCTTTGCCAGACCGGACGCTCCAGCCTCGCCCCCATCTTCTCTCTCCCTCCCACCCCCAAGAACCATCTCCTCCTCTCCTCGACCAGTCACCACATCACAGGCCTGTTCTCTTCATCCTTCGGGAGGAGATCAGCGCAGTGAGCGAGCAGCGAGAGTCGAGCGACCGGCCAATTCGTCGACACCTTCCTTACTCGAGAGAGTCGACCCGAGCGAGTCCAAGGACATACGAGACGCAGCCCGAGCGGCCAGCAACGCGGCCCACGGACAAACACCAGACCACACCATCGACACCCACCCGACCACAAAACAACAACAACAAGGCAGGCTATCGCTAGCCAGGTCCGGATCGAGCTTCCCGCTACAAGCTAGCGCACAGCAGAGGCTAGCAAGCATCGAGTGAGTAGCTTCGCCATTCAAGTATCCTCTTCACCGCATCTTCATATTCATTTTGGATTTCTCGACGGTTGCATTGCGTTGCGCCCACTTGCTTTCATCCACCTCGGCCAAGCTTACCCCCAGCTCCAACGAGGTCCTCGGGCGGCTCGTGTCACGTCAACCACTCCAGAATTCACTGGCCCGGTCCCTATTGACCAGTTCTTGCATCTCACTCCCTCGTTCTCCTTATCCCCTAGACACCATCTTATCCCTTTTCCACCCATAAATCACACGAAGAAAGTATCGTAAGCGGCCTCTGACCGACCGACCAAGATAGCACGGTACGCTTCGCAAAGCGCGCCCGTCTCGACTGCTGATCCGCGGCCCCAAGATACGCTAGGGCGTCTCGCAGCGGCCCCCTTATTCCACGTTAAGCAGCCAGACGACAGACCTGCCTGCCTCCCTCTCCCCCCAGCCAGGAAAGGGCCCAAAACAACAAACCCAGTCGCATCGCGGCGACCCGACCAACCACCCCCTGGGCAACCTGCCAACGCATCGAGTTGCCGCTCGACCGCCCGCACGCGCGACAGCACGCACGCCGCCTCATTCATTGCCAGCAACAGCCAATCGCCTTTCCTGCTTTCGTCGACTTTCTTCCTCTCCGGGGCAGAAAGCAAAGGGCGGTGCAGCCCCTTCCAGCCTGCGGTGGCCCCGAATAATTGCTGCAGGAGCAAATTTCCCTGAAACCTGTTTGGGATCCTAATTCATCCGCCGCAAGCTGACTGCAGCTTCCGAACTTTCCCAACGGAAGCCACGACTGCTTCTTGCCGAATTGACGAAGTACTGGTGCTTGAATTCCCTCCTCGAACTGCATCGAGTCCATCGAGTCACCAAGCCCCTGCCTTCGAAATCGCCCAACGGCGCCTCGGAACGCGTCGGGTCTTCACCAACTAGCTGAGGAGGACAATCCGGTTGCATCTCCGAATAGCTCCCAGGCTTCCGTCGTCGAATGTCGGGTATCGCTATTCAATCTCGTCCCCCGGCCCTCCCGCAATCCCCGGCCTTCGCGTCACCCTCTGGCCCCCTCGGTGAGGCGTACCATGCCAATCAGTACGACGCCGCTGATTCATATCCCGCTTCAAGACAACGGAGCCGCAACGGCCTCCCTACGGATTCAACTGGCAGCCACGAGCCCCAAATGACGTCCCGCGCAGCCATCGCCAGCCCCGTTCCCGTTGCATCTGCTTCTCCCGACTTTCGCCCGTCCGAGGACAGGAGACGCAACATGCCGCCCATCGCCCCTCCGAGGACCTCGTCCACCAACCACCCTTCACCCAGAGAGTCGAGCTCCCGACGACGCGAATACGCCGCCGACAAGTCTACCTCTTCGCCCCGCCGGCACCAGGCTGATTACTCCGAGCTCAATGGAAATGGAAATGACCTCGACTACGTAGATGTTCCCTCATCTCGCAGTCGGAGAGCACAGAACGACTCTCCCCACCGGCCGAGTAGCTCCCGCGAGAACAGGGCAGCAGCACAGACTACCATTCCCATCCGATCACATGCCCAGCCCCAATCAACTGCGTCTCCGAAGCAGCCCTCTCGCGAGGCCAGCGAAGTCTTGAACAGGGTGATCGTATCGCAGCCCGAAACAGATATTCAGCGGGAAAAGGAGCGGCTGGCCGAGGCACAGCCCCACGCACAATACGACGATGCCGCTCCCCCTCCCGTTGTTGGCATGTCCTCGGAGCAGGATGATGGCCGGCGAGGAGGTAGGAGCCGCCACGATCTTACCAAGCGGGAAAAGCAGGTCAAGTTCGGCGACTACATCCTCGGAAACACCATTGGTGAGGGCGAGTTCGGCAAGGTCAAGCTCGGTTGGAAACAGGATGGTGGCATCCAAGTCGCTATCAAGCTCATCAAGCGCGACAGCGTCGGCAACAACCCTTCTCGCCTCGCCAAGATCTACCGCGAGATCGCCATCCTCCGCGGTATCTCACACCCCAACATTGTTCGGCTGCACGAGATGGTCGAGACGGAAAGGCATATCGGCATCATCCTCGAGTATGCTTCAGGTGGAGAACTCTTCGACTACATATTGAACCACCGCTACCTCAAGGACAACGCCGCCCGCCGTCTCTTCGCACAGCTCGTCTCCGGCGTGGGCTATCTGCACAAGAAGGGCATCGTCCACCGTGATCTGAAGCTCGAAAACCTGCTTCTTGACCGGAACCGCAACATCATCATCACCGACTTTGGTTTTGCCAACACTTTCGACGCCGAAGAGGAACTCAGCCAGGAGGAGGAGCTCAACCTGAGTGACCGCGACTTTGTCAAAAGGATAGGCCTGGACAAGATCAAGGCCAACGGCACACGGAAGGGTGATCTGATGCAGACGAGCTGTGGCAGCCCCTGCTACGCTGCTCCCGAGCTGGTCGTCAGCGATTCTCTCTACACGGGTCGCAAGGTCGACGTATGGAGCTGTGGTGTCATCTTGGTAGGTCTTTCTGCGTGACAAGTGACCAAGTCATTGTACTAATTGAGTGCTTCTAGTATGCCATGCTCGCTGGCTATTTGCCTTTCGACGACGATCCTGCGAACCCTGAGGGCGACAACATCAATCTCCTGTACAAATACATCGTCAACACCCCTCTCACCTTCCCCGAATACGTCACGCCACACGCCCGCGACCTTCTCCGCCGAATTCTCGTTCCTAACCCCAGGAAGCGCGCCGATCTGTTCGAAGTGGCGCGGCACAGCTGGCTTAGCGAGTACGCGCACGTCGTGGAGTTCATCACAAGCAGCACCACGTCCCCTACCGAGATCCAGAATACTACGGTTCCCTCCGAAGACGACAGGCCGTTGGTCGCTCGCAGTGCTTCCGTTCGCGAGCCTTCTAACAAGAGCAAGTCCTCCGGCCCTACGTCTGTCGGTGGCCTCGCCAACAAGCACGGCAACATCGACCCTGAGGCTGAGGCAGCGAATGCCAAGCAGCAGCAGAAGGATTCGAAGCGCCGCACGGTCCAAGTCGAATATGTTGCTCCGACCACGCAGACTCAGCGCGGCGAAGCTGCTGGGCAGTCGCCGAACGGCCGTGGCAAATCCAGGGCTCGCTCTGGCAGTCAAGGTCCTGTCGAAGTCACCGGAAGTCCTCAGGAGAAGCCCCTGCCCAAGGACCCGCCCGTCAACAAGGACGCCTACAACAGATCCAACCGCCAGGGCACTCGGCCGCCCAGCGCTTACCGCAACAACATGCCGCCTTCCCGTCCCGGCCGCGATACCAGAGCTACGTCTGACAATGTCTACATGACCGCTGCAGGCACCTCGGGGGCCAGACCTCAAACTGGCGGTTCCATGAAGTCTTCCGGGTCTATGGGCCTTGGAAGCGGTGCTCGCGCATCATACGGCCAACCCATCCCTCCATCCCTTGCAGGCACCAATGCGCAGGGAAGCATCCAGCAGCCCGAGTCCCAAAGCTTGGGGCATCCCAGTATCGCTCCCATGCCGGCCAAGTTCGCTCGCGTGGCTGGATATCCGGATCAAGGAAGCGAGGGCAAGCCCCAGACGCCCACCAGCGAGAGCGCCAAGGGCCATCGTCGCTCCAGCACGTTGAGCGACCTTGGGTCCAAGCTACTCGGACGCAACGGGTCTATGTTCGGTGCTAAGAACAGGAAACGCCCCGAGCAGCGCCCCGAAGAGAAGAACAACCGCAAGTACCCGCCCATCAGCATGTCCAACAGCATGGCCATGGGTGGCGGCGACCCGCGGGCCTCGATAGATTCCAGGGCATCCCGGCGGTCGTTCTCTCTGGGCTTCGGCAAGAAGCGGAGCGGTAGTATCTCCGAGTCTCAGGCGTCGCAGGAGAAGCCTAACCGTCGGTTCTCTCTCATTCCGCAATCGCTGTCCAAAGCCATGGGTATGAACAAGGATGTCGGTACGCCCCCTTCCGAGATGCAGTCCCAGCAGGATCTTCCGATTCAAGACCCTCCCGAGGTGGACGAGCGTGGCCGATACATTGAGCGCCCCTCGCAATCGCGCGGCCAGTCGAGAGGTCAAGCTGGCTACTTTGACGGCGCCGACTACGACGCAAGCTACGCGCTTGAGCAGCAGTACTCAAATTCGAGCCCTCAGCTACAGCAGCACCAGCGCCAGCCTTCGATGCAGTACGGTAGACAAAACAACGCGATCCCCCCGCACATGCAGCAGGAGGCGGGTTTCCAGACCGGCTCGGATTCTTCCCTGGACAACCAAAATGCGCGCCACCAGAACAATGTGCCATATCAAGCTGGTGGTTTCGCGGAATCGGATGGGTATGACGGTCGCAGACTCGGCGGAAACGACAACCGCAAGTTCTTGCAGAAGAACAAGCGGTTCACGGACGCGTACGACCAGGACGCGTACCATCGCGGCCACGAGGGTAGCAGTGGCGCGGCCAAGAGGGTCATGGACTTCTTCCGGCGGCGTGGCAAGGCGAGAGGCGGCGAAGAGAGGTAGAAGGCTCTCGACCAACCGCGACTCTCCCTGTGTCACCCACGAGGTCCCAAGCCGCTGTGCAGTTCCCAGGAATCGCAAGTGAGCCTTGGACCCTACCGGCGTATCATCGATGGCTGAGCACATCGATCATCGACTTCTCACCTCATACCCAGGCCTTGTACGACTTGTAATCATGCGAATAGCACACGGGATTTCCGGTGAACAACAACTTCTTTTTCAGCAACGCAGCTTGGCCAAGCTGCGCGTGCGTTGAGGCAGATCGACCTTCCCACATCTACCACACTAATACAGTCCGAAGAGGAGGATCCAAGGCTGCTTCACGGAGAGCCAAGACGGAAAGGTGGTACAGGAGATTGCTACACGAACATCGGTCGGATCTTTTGATGCTTGTGTTCCGGCTCATCGCTCTACGGTGGCTGGGTTTCGCGTTCGTGCGGAGATTGGAAATTGCAGGTCAGGGGCTCACCGCAGCCCGGCTTTGAAGACCATCTCCGCAAGAGAGGACGCGACCACAAAAGCTTCAGAAGAGACGACAGAGATATTCAGTTGTTAGCTGCTCGCATCATCACCGAGGAACACCTCGAGACAGAAACGAAACGGACAGATGGAGAGGCAATGGCACGTAAGCGTCCCAGCTCAAGGCGTCACGGAGTTGCGAAGAGATTCTGCATGTGGGATTAGAGTATATTGTAAATGGATCAGGCAGGCCGGTTGGCCATCAATTCTTGTGAAGTAATGTGGTGGTGATATCATGATAGTCTTTGTTTGGCGCTACTTCAGCTGGTATATCAATCGTCAATCCCACCCCATTCACCGCCATCACCACCCTCTCTCGAGGCCCTCTTCGCCTCCATCTTCCGCTTCTTGCTACCCTCGATCGCGGCCTGGCGGTTATTCTCCCTCCGCCTCTCCCACCCGCTCTGGGACGTAATCGTCGCCCCCCTGCCTCCGGTGCGACGCGACTCGACGCCCCTTTCGCGCAGCTTCTTCCTGTCATCCTTGGAAACATCCGGCAACGCGTCCAGCAACCACGGCTGGACGGCGGCATCGTCTCCGTCGCGGCCGGCCTGGCGGTCGCTCTGGGCGATGACGTTGGCGACGGTCTTGGCGTAGGGGATGTCGTCCTTTGTGTAGAATGTGACGGCGACGCCGCCCTCACGGCCGGCCCTGCCCGTGCGGCCGGCGCGGTGGACGTAGGCGGCCGCCGAGCCGGGGATGTCGTAGTTGACGATTCCGTTCACGCCAGCGAAGTCAACACCACGAGCGAGGACGTCGGTGGTGATGAGGACCCAGATATCGCCGGCGCGGAAGCGGCGCATGATGCTCGCGCGGGTAGCGGAGGGGAGGGCGCTATGGAGGGCTGCGATGCGGGAGGGGCCGCCGGCGGAGAGGGGGATGTCGTACTTGAGCTCGGATTCGAGGGCCGTAGCGCGGGGGATGGTCTGGGTGAAGACGAGGAAGGGGGGGCGGAGTGGGGGACCGGTCGCGTCGGCGGAGTTGGGATGGAGGAGCTGGCGGAGGGCGAGGAGCTTGCCGGGCTCGGAGGCGGTGTAGACGAGCTTGTGGGTGATGTTGGGGACGGCGGTGTCTTTGAGGCCGACGACGAGGCGGAAGAGGGGCGCGGAGCGGGAGGAGAGGAGGGAGGTCGCGAGGGTCTCGATGTTGGACCCCATGGTGGCGGACCAGAATGAGGTTCGCAGGGAGGGGGAGGTGCAGGCGGACATGACGCCCTGGGTGGCTGCGCGGAAGAGGGGGTCGAGGAGGACATCGGCCTCGTCGAGGACGAGGGAGCGGACGGTTGGTAGCGTCTTGCGGGTTTTGGAGGCCGAGGTGAGGTAACGGTGCAGGAGGGCTGGTGTGGTGACGAGGATATCGGCCTTCGTGGACGGCTTGGTGGACGGCTTGGTTGTGTCGTCTGGGACGTCCGACTGGTCTCCATCTTCCTGCTCCGACTCCTCTTGGACTTCTTCAGCCTCGTCATCGGAGGCATCTGCGTCCTCCTCCACCGGGATAACCTCTTCCTGTTCTGCTGGTAGGTTCGTGCGTTTCCCAAAGCCAGCGATCTTGACGCTTGTGCCCAGGGCCAGCTTGCGCCCCTCGTTGACGATCTGGAAGACGAGCTCCCGCGTCGGCGCAATAATGACCGTAGTCAACTGTGGCTCGGCCGTGTCCCCCTGTGTCTCCCTCTCGCGCAGAGTGGCGTCGATCGCCGGAACGAGGAAACTGATCGTCTTCCCGCTCCCTGTCGGCGCGACGGCCAGAAGATCCACCCCGCTCTTGTAATCCCCTACATCGCCCTTGTTCGAGGCCTTCTTCAGCGCGAGTGCCGGGCGCAGTAGCAGGGGCAGGGCGCCGAGCTGGATTTCCGTGGGAACACGGTAGCGCTCGTGGTGCAGGTTTGCGGCGAGCTTCTCGGGGATGCCGTAGACGGTGCGCAGTTCTTGGAAAGAGTTGAGGGGTTGGGTGTGAACTTGAAGCGGCTCCTCCTTGACCTCGACGGCCTTCTTCTTCTTCTTGCTCTTGGTGACCTTGGGCTCCTTGCGCCGGCCGGAGAGGAGGGTCACCTTGAGGCGGTGGGAGCGGAGAAGCTGGCGGCAGTCGTCTTCGCTGAGGAGCTTGGGTTTCTTGACGGGGGCAGTCGGGACGGCCTCCGCTGTAGTCGACTCGTCTACTGCGTCGGCGTCTTCTTCGTCCTTGGCATCCTTCTTCGGCGCGAAAAAGTCGACCTCGGGGAGGTCAGACCCTTCATCGAGCTCCGGCTCGTCCTTGGGACGCTTTCGCTTGCTGCCCCGCGACGGTCGCACTTCGTCGTGGAAGAGCTGGGGATGTGTCTGGTTTCCCGCGGACGGGAGATTTGTCGGGCTCTTGCCGGGCCGATTGGCACCCTTCGCAGGCGCTTTGATGCCGCGGGAGAGCACCTTGAGGATATCCATGTTTGTCTGGTTGGTACGCCGGGACTTTTTCTGCTGAACGTCGACTTCCTGAAATTTTTAGGGGACCCAGCACAGTAATCACACGGTGCTATCAACACTGTATTTACTAACAGCCGGTGGCTGACGTCCGTGCGCACATCTACTAGTCCCGGCTTCTGGCGAATGGCCTCTCTCAGGGGCTCAGGGGCTCACGAATCCGGACTTGTCGAGATACCAACCCATGTTAAAGCCATTTCTCAAAGGCATGGATCCAAATTGATAAAAGCGATCCAAATTCTGTCTATTATTCATGCTCATGCAGCTTTTCTAGAGCTTGATGCTGATGTCATAGGCGTCCAATGCAATCGCCACGGCGGTGATTGTCCCGCTGTACGCCACCAGGATGGCCATCGTGACCCCGGGCCCGACATCTAACGTCGGCACCGTCATGTTTACGAGCCCTGTCATCAGGTTAGCGATCAGGAACACGGCCAGTCCGTTGCGGTTGTAGGCCCGCATCGCCCTGCTGGTCGCAGTCTGGTAGGCCTCCTTCTCGGCTCGGGCGTCCGCCGCTTGGTAGAACGACGGGAAGAAGACCGTGTCGACAACGGCGTACAGGAGGAGCTGGAATGTGTTGAAGGCGGCCACCCAGAGAATGTAAGGCAGGTTGGCGAGGCGGCGGGAGACGGAAAGACCGTCGCCGTAGTTGTAGTTTGTTGTGAAGAAGTACAGGCCACTCCACACGGCGCACCACACGGCCATGGTCATGAGGAGGGTGGTGCGCTGGGTATTGGGGCTGGCGTTGCTGTGCGGATTGATATTCCGCGGCAGGATGTACATGCCAGTGTCCTGACCCGCAAGGAAGATGGCCAGGTACCCGAAAAAGCTGAAAATGCCCTCGCGGTTGGCAGAGATGAGATCCGTCCGCGGGGCAGTCAGAATGTACGCCTTCAGGTCGGTGCTCTCCAGGACAACCTGGTAGCCGACACCCAGCAGGACGGCGAGGGCGGCATAACTCGGGATGACCTTCAGGGCTGACTGGAAGAGGGCGACAAAGGGCGGAAGAAAGCCGAGGGTGAAGAAGAAGTTCCAGTGGACGCCGTACTCGGTGACGTGCTCGGCGTACTCCAAGCCCTTGACGCTCAGGAGGCGAACAAGGCCGAGGATGAGGAGGGGCACCGAATGGCGGAGCGAGGTGAGCAATCGCTGGCCGAGGGGTGTGCTGCGTGCCGCGGCGCGTTCTTTGAGGACGGGGCGGGCAGCGACGACGCCTGCAGAGAAAACGAAGGACCCGACGCCCATGTCCATCAAAGAGGTCCCCCACGTCTCGACCTTGGCGAAGCGGCGGGGGAAGAGGTGGAAGTCGACGGCGAGGATGGCGAGGCAGGTGACGGCGAGCATGCCGCCGCGGTAATGGGTGATGAAGGGCTTGGTGGACAGGGAGGAAAGCGGGCCGTCCGGGACGGCCGCGGCGGGAGCTCGTGCTTTCGCATTGGGGGGGACGGCAGGCTTCTTGCGCGGGGCGCCGAGGTTCGTAGGGAGGATGTAGACCAGCGCGACCGGGCTGAGGAGCAAGAGGTAGAGGAACAGCGGAATGCTGGCGTATAGCGTGGTCGAGAGGAGGAGGGGAACGACGTTGAGGGCGTAGTCGAGGAGGAAGGCGAAGGCCCCGTTCGTCTTGAAGAACGAGTGGCGCGCCTGGAGGGCAGACCAGAGGATCAGGGCAACCTGTGAAGAAGCGCCATGTCAGCCATGAGAGTTAGATGACGGGGTTGCCTCCCTTGCAGAGAAAGAAAGGCAGTGTTGCGGCGAGGCAGGTTGGCCCAGAGCCCGGCGCGAGGCTAGGCCGGCGCATGCTGATGCCAGACAAAGAGGGCGCGTGGAGGGGAGAGGAGGGAGGGAGGTCGTACCGGCGCGATGGAAATGACGAGGTTGATTTCGCCGACGGAGCCGCCCGAGAGGTTCGAGACGAAGTCCTCTTTGAGCTGCTTGTAGCTCGGAGATGAGTCGGCCATGGTGCTATGCTGTCTGGGCTGAAAGGTCTACGGCAGCTGGTGGGTGTCTCGGGACATGGCTCGTCTTTGTGCTGGCTGGTGTCTTGCGCGATGCAGGCGTCCGTGGAGATGTCTGTCTGAAAGAGGCGGTGGCCACAGGAAGACAGTCTGGCCCGAATGGAGTGGCGGGTGACGTGGTGAATCAGCCCAGGCAGCCTTGGTGGCGGGCTCAGGTAAAGGACAGGTCGGCGCGAGGTTATGGTGGTGGAGATGTTGACAAGTGACGACGTGGAAGTTGAGCTTCCCGCCAGATGGAAGCTCCAGCGAAGCTTTCCCGTCAAAAACCGGGTCCCAACCGGGCAGCATGGCCAATGATGCCCCGCCGTTCAGCTACGGACAGGGTTTCCTGCCAACCGGGGCTCCCTAGCCTGTGCGTTCGGGAGGCTTCCAGTGGTTTCAGCGGGCGCGGACCCCTGTGCCATGCTGGTGGGAATCCTACCCTCCCCAAAAACGCCAGCTAAGCAAAATGTGGCTGCCCGTCTCGCGCCGCATCCCAGGCAGCTGGACCACTTCTAAAGCTCACCCGCTGTAAGTAACCTGGAACCTTCACTCAAACCTTCAAACCAACTCAAACCAACTCAAACCACCAACCATCTCCGGGCCCACGACCGGACTTCGTCTTCGGGACCGACCATCGCAATTTCGACAAAGCCCAAACTCCCGGATAGGCAGGAACGCCGTTGGCAGTGACAATGACAGCCCGAGCCGGCCGTTCCCAGCACACGAGAGTCCCTCCCTCCTCGGTGCTAGTGCGGCGGTTGTGGGTTTGGACCTTGGACGCGGTGACGACTCATGACACGGATACGGGCCATTCCTTTGTTCTCGATGCAGGCATTCCCGGTCATCTCTGCAGATTGCTTGCTCCCCACGGTGCCCGGCTGCGACACCGCCCCGGCCGTGGGTGGCCCGAGACAGCCATCTTCTTTGTTCTCCTGCCCTCCCCCCCCCAGACCGCAACCGCGCCTTTGTCGTGTGAGAGATGACCACCACTGGGCCAACTGGCCACTTACTCGCGCTTTGCAGTGCTGCTCCTTTGACTGCCCATCTAGCTAGTCGTAGTCCTTTCATTTCCACCGTCACCGGCGGCACTTAGGGGTGGCACATCTCTCTCGTCACACACAGTCTTCCTACCTCTTCCGCATAGTGCCCGAGAAACCTGATTACACTGACCGTCCATACCTAGGAGAGCACGGCACAGGAAAGGAGAGGAAGCGAGAAGAGCCTGCTTTCTTGGTGCCATCACTCCTTGAAAGAAAAGTGTCTGTCCAGATATACCTCCGCCGTCTTGCCCTCCCGCCGGCCTTCCCTCTCACTCTGCTCTCCCTCCCTTCCCAGAGATCCGGTCCAGCTCCGTCAACTTACATTCCAGTCTCCCGCCTTGGCCCCGCGTCTCGTCTCTTGAGAATCTTCAGTCCTCAAAATAGGTCTGGCTCTCACTTCACCCCAGCTCACAGCCACATCTACCGTCCCCCACAACACGCGACACCACCATGGCCACCACTCCCATGGATGAGCGGCCGCGCTTGAGCCTCAAGCCACTCTGGGCTCCTCAGTTCAACCTAGGCGTCTTCCCGGGTTCGCCCCTGAAGCCCACCCGGGGTCACATCTACGCCCCATCACCAAGGTCACCGAAGGCCCTGCCCACGCCTGTCCTGCCGTCGGCGTCTCACGAGGGGTCGATGAGACAACATGAGCGAGCTCTAGTAGAGCGCCTTGACCAGAGGATCCACCAGTCGAGGGAGGGCAGTGAGATATCTCCCGCAGGCTCGGCCCCGGTGTCGAGGCCTCTTTCACCCATCGGAGAGGGCCACACAGCAGCCAGCCAGAGGGCACCGTCCATCTCCATGTCCATCCCCAGCGCTGGCAGACACGTCCCGCCTCCTCCAACACCAGCCTCGCCCGCCACCACTTTCCCTAGACGGCAAACCCTTGTGGCAGAGACCCGTTCCATGCTCCTTGCTGGTCTGGGCGAGGATGCTGAGCGACGCCAGTCTGCCCCCATCCACAGGAGCCCCATCGAGGCAAAGAAGATGCAGCAGGCCATGATGCTCGAGCAGCTCAGGGCATGGGGCAGCGTCTACCACGGCGACACAAAGTCAGCAGATGTCTTCGTGCAGGCAGTGTCCCTCCGCAACTCCTCGGACCAAAGCAGCAACTGCTCGGAAGCATCCAACTCGGCCGCCTCCTCGCCCCAGCTTCAGGGCAAGCACGTCACGGTACGAGCGCGCGTGCGTCCCAGGGACATCGAACGCAAGCCCTTCCTCATACAGCGCGAATTCGACGTTGACGAACTGCGATCAACGATCCCCGATCCCTTGCCCAGTGGCTATGTGCCGCCATCACCCATCGCCGTCGCCAGGACGCCTACGCTTCAGGTTCGGCAGCGTTCGCCGTTGTCCAGCCACCCTCCCAGGCGTCGTTCCAGCAGCGCCAGACACGGTCTGCTGCCATCTGGCCATGGACTCAGGCCGGGATCGAGTGTTGACGCTCGAGCTCTGATGCGTGGCACCAACGCCATGCCCATGCGTGAGTATATAACCCGCCATCTTCATATTTCAGCTTCCTGACTGACTCCCCCAGACATCGAGTATGCCCGTGCCCATGTGCCGGTCTTGGCAGCACTCATGGTCTCCGGTCACGTCCGCGAAGGGGACGTGATCGACATACCCTTGCCTCGCCCCGAGGCATGGCGCGCCACGGTGGCATACATCTACACCGGCCAAGACGACCTGACCGAGGCGGTCAGGCAGAACATCACCTATCTCGCAGGAAAACTCCCGCCAGTTTAATGAATTCACGATACCAGGAGACGCCTTATTTTACCACGATATCCGAGAAAAAGCATCGCGCAGACGGGTTTTCTAATTCTTCCCCCATTTCATGTAATTTCATTATCTCTTCTCGAGCCGAGTCTCACTTCATCAGCGTCTGCTCAAAAATGGAAAATCCTCCTTTCGATTCTTAGTACAGGGCACCCAGCCCGCTCAAGCTCATCGTTACATGCGCCTCATGCGGGCTTGGCAAATCTCATTCAGCGGAGGACAAAGGCACATGTAGTCTGGCTAGCTTTAGGTGACGTAAAACCAACATGACTACCTCACCCAACACAACCCCGGAGGCCACTCCGGTCGTCGGTCGTGGCCTGTTCTCTCTTACTGCGGATAAAGATATTAGCAGCGCCGTGGGCTGAACTCTAATGATCGTTAAACAAGGGGTTCGATCCTGGCGTGGCCTAGTTCCCTCATGTCAATAACGCCGCAAGCGTCCGGATCTAACCTGCCACGCAGATCGAACCGAGGGTACGATGTCATGTCAACCCATAGCCAACCAGGGCGTCACCCCTTTCCACGCGAGATACAGGTGGGTTGGAGGGGGCGACCGAGGCATGGGTCCGTCCCAACACTGTGTAGTCCGCACCCGGACGGGGGAGTCTCGGCCCCGTGTGCCGGACAGACGGTTCCGGCGATGGCGCGGCTCCGAGGTGTGGAGGAAAGTACCGGCCGCTGCCCGCCGTTTGGCTGGGGCGGCCGTTTTGGCAGGCGTTCCCGGGAGCCACGCAGGGACCATGGGGATATGACCGGCTGAGGGCCTGGTGGTGGTCTGAGACACATGGCTAACAGGGGCCCTTGTTCCCTCCCGCTTGCGGAACGTCGGAATGGGAGATGTGTCTTAGATGTGTCAAGCGGAGACTGCCGCTGCCAGTGCGGAGTGAGCTCCGAACTTTGCTTCGGGAAGAGATCTTCACGGACGAGTGTGGCGGAAGAGTTGAGTTTGGAAGCCAGATGGCAGAGGGGATAAAGGAGCTGAACGGATCGTGGCGTGAGGTCGATGTTCGAGCCATGCGCCCTGAAATCTCTCTCGAATGGTTCATGAAACCTTCAATACAGGTTGGATGTTCTGGAATGCTCGTAAGAGTCTCGATTTGAGGGTCTTTGAGGTTGGGTGCTGGTTTCGGTATGGAATTGGCATGGCGTCTCGACCAACATCTCCCCTTTTCTTGCGTCAAAGCTGGCCGTCGTGAGGAATAAACACCCCGTGGGACACATTTTCATACTTTCAATATGCACCAAAGATATTGAAAGGTCTACATGGTGTCTATACAGTCGATTCTTTGGAGAAAAAGCAGCTTCCTCTCGCGACGGTCGGAGCATCGCAATGCCCATATCCTAGATCTCCTATCGGTGGCTCTATTTCGAGCAGCGGGCGATCTCAAACATCACGCCATGTTGGTCGCCCTGGCCATTCATGATCAGTTCATCTCCAGTTTGATGGCAAGAATAAAGCAAGAGATCTATATTTGTCCTTAGAGGATAGTACCCCCTTCTCCTGAATAGCCCGAGACAACCCCTGGGGAAACGGTCTCAGACATTTCTCATGGCCAGGGCATTGATGTAGCGCAACGGAGTTCTGGGATAATTCTCCGTGAAACAAAGTGGACGCCCGGATTTGGTACGGAATTGTTCCGGACTTCACCGGCGGCGTACCGGCCACCGCCGGCCGGCGGACAGTGGCGGCCGCCCGGAGCCGAGCCCCTGAATCCCGGTGTTTGGCGGGGTCAACCTCCGGCCAGCTGCCCCGCGATCCGGAAAGTCCAACATCGCACGGATCCAAACAGGATCCCTTCGAGACGTTCCCCAGATGACCTTTCCATTGCCTATGTGACTGAATAATGCCTGTTGCAGAAAGCCCAGCCCTGAAGAAAGTCGATGCAGTCCAGCCTGGCCTGATTTCTCGCATCTACCTTCCCAACTAAACGCTTACTCCCGCAATCAGGCCGATGCACTCGCAGCCATCCCACGTCCGAGGGAAACGCCTCCGGCTGCCGCGCCTGCGGCTTTTATTCATCTCACCCAACTCCCAGCCTTGCGCCCTGAAGCGTGAGACGGGAAATGCCATGTCTCACCCAGCTACATCCCAATCCGCCGGTATCAATCACATCTCACGTACTCGCCTCTGCTTTACTCAGCTCACCTCACCACCCTCTCTGCCTCGAGGACAGTCACGGCACGGCGATGCCGCGCGAGTCATGATGAGGGATGCTCGCCGCGCGTCTCCGATGGTCGCACTTTCGCGCGGGCACGGCGGGATGAAAGGCCTGAATAGTAGAGGCGCATTTGGCATTGCAGAATGCCGTTGCTGTGAAAATGCCCAAAGGGCAGCGAGAACGGGATGGCAGCATGGCCAAGCATGGGAACCCCGCGAGGGGGTGATGGGCTGCGTGGGAGAGCATGCCTTTAACGTCTCGTTGCATACCAAGAACAGCCATGCCCTGTGGTCTGCTGCGAAGCAGCCAACAAGCGCGCGCGCGCGGCCAGACAAGGAGGCCGGAAGCCCCAGATGCTTGACATGGCATGCAAGCAATCGCTGCATCATGCACGCTCAGACCTGGGTGTGTCTCTGTGCGTTGATGACACCGTTCGGGGTGGTGTTGGCGCTCCCTGGGCGGGGGACGAAGAGGAGATGGTGGTGTGCGGCGGCTCCACGCCCCCCTCCCGTCCACCTTGTCGTGGAGCTAAGGTGAGCCCCTCAGTCAGTCCATCCCTGGCTGTGAATAGTGCCAAATGGCTGGAGACGGCTTCCTTGACGAGGGAAGCTACCATGTAGCTACATCGCTCGAAGAGCCCAGCGCGGAGACTTGTATCAGGGGAGGAGAATCCATGGCCCTCTCTAACCATGGCCGGTCGAGCATATGTTCTTCCAGGCGATTCATAGGCATATCACTCCCTCGTGGTCATGACTGACCCAACTGCCGGACGGCAGCCAGACATTGCAACAAGTGCATGTCAGAATTCTGTCGTTATGATAGAATGCAAAGCGAGAATCCAAATCAGCAGGCGGAACACCATGAGTTGACGTCGCTCCCAAGCCGATGATCGACAGGATTCTAGGCCGGTCTACGCGATGCCGGCTTTCATCAGAACATGCAGCATGATGGCACGGCAGGCAGTCGGCTCGCGACTCCGAGCCCGAGTTTCTGCGTCTGGCAGCGGGTGGGAGGAGGCCGTGTCACGTCATCTCGATGGGGATGCGGCTCAGTACGGCCTGGGGCCACTTCGGAGGCGCGCGGAGCGGACGGCGATAGGATGGGGGGATCACGGGGAGAAGCAGGTTGGCAGGGAAGGAAAGGCAATGTGCTGCCCATCTTGGTGATGTAGGGTAGGCAGCCAAGAGATGGGAAGGCTGCGTTATGGGGCATGTGGGCGGCGGCGGGTTGAACTTTGCCTGTGATATGCAGCCGCGGCACGACCATGTTTCTCTGCACAATACTTTGGAAGTGCTTGCGGCCCATGAGCATACATATCGACAACAAACCTGACTTTCCCGTTTGACCCCCGTCAATATGGAACGAGATATGTGTTGAACTGCGCAATAAATATCACTCAACCCCGCGAATCGATCTCCGCTTATCATGTACGGTATCTAAATGGGACGTCTGGATCAGGGTAGTGTCTCCTCTCGAAAACCACTGTTGTTAGGTCCATTCGTTGTCGGCGGTGCAGGGTTGTTCCCAGAAACCTGCGCGGTATATCTGGGGGGGAGTGTTGAGGCATCGGCGCGGGGCACGGTACGGTACGGTACGGTGCCTTTTTCGTCCGTGTTTGACGGAGGTACATTGGAAGTACTTGAATGTACCACATGCACAAGAGATGCATGCTCGTCAAGATTGGCCCTGTCGTCTGTATCGAAGAGCAAGCGGGATCTCGAATCGACGTGCTAGCGGGGCGGGGTGATCAGCCCAGATTTTGAGAACAGGGGTGGTGGGTGCTGGTGGTGCTGCTTCACATCACAGCATCCATTCCCTCCAGCCCAGCACGCACCTAGATACCGAGATATGCTGGCAGGCAGTGGCGGCGGCACCATCAGGGCGCTAATGGATGGAGGCAAGCTGTCGACTGTCGGCCCATCATCCTCGGAGATGAGGTTGGCGCTGAGACTGGCATGTCGAGTACAGACTTTTGCGCCCCCAAGTCGAGCTGGTCCCTTGCAGCGTTGATGCTCATGGCGGCGTTCGGCGTAGCCGGAGGATTCTCGAGATGCATATCTCAAGCACAATGGCATGGCATGCCAGCGAAGTCTTCTCCCGTCCAGATAGCGTGCTCGCTTGTTTTGGGGGTTACTGCGGCGGTGGATCGATGGAGGGTGACGGCGGAAAGGATGTAGCGCACTCGGCGCTGGGATGCGCTGGCGGGGCTTGAGCTGGTCGACATGGCTTGGCTGATGCCGATGATCTGTCGTTCGCATGAGTAGGTCGTATGGGGAAGTTGTCTGCTCTGTGCCGGCAAAGCTTGGATGCCACCAACTCGTGGGATGGTTCTGTATGTATGTGCAAGGAGACGTGCGGCGCTGCGTCACTGCGCCCGTCATTCTTGGGCGATGTCGGCGGCATGGCCTTGCTGACTTGAGGACGGTCCCAACTTGACGTGGCGATTGACGTCTGGGCCATCCCATGTCATTGTCATCTCTTCTTTCGGCCCTGTCACCGTCTGATGTCTGCCCCTGCAAGGGGAGAACATCGGCCCCCTCAACCCCCTGTCGGGTGTGTCCGTGGCTGACGGTTTTTGTCCCGTCCCAAATGTCCGACTCCATGATGTGATGATCAGGGTTGAGGGCGTGAGCGTGATGGCCAAATGCTCGCGCATCTTGCTCTTGTCAAGGAGAAGCTGTAGGATTCATGTCCGAGGGGTGAGAGGTTAGTAAGGCCGGTCCGGGAGAAAAACGATGATCGGCACATTGCTTTTTCCGGCCGTTTCGTTTCAACCCGGTGCCCGGACTCCCGTCACCTCAGGGCAAGGCAGGTACAAGTAGGCTGGCGGGATTGGAGCCCGGGGCGGAGGCAGGAACGACAGAGCTCACATGCGCTGAAACCAAGCGCTGCCGCCGCCGGGGAACGGAGGGAAGGTGCACTTCCATGCGGTTCCCGGATGCTACCTTCTCGGTGAGACCTGCACGTCTTGAAGAAAACTACCTTGACCTTCCTGCATCCAATCTCTTTTTTTCTCTCCAGCATCTCTCGCCATCATCTCCTGCTCCGTCGACGGCGTCCACGTGCCGGCCGGCGGCTTCCATCGAGTAAGCAACACCCGGCCTCAGTCAGGGCTACGAGAATCGCCGCGCCAGAGTTCCGTTTTTATTACCAATTCCTCCACCGAGCGCCAAGTTGAACACACGCCCCCGAAACTTCTCCACGGCTCGGGCCAAAATCACTTGATCGACAATGTTTGCTGACAGCTTCCGCTCCGATATTTGTGCTGCATCGCCCTCGCGCATCATGCAGCCAGCCCCCAGACGCAGGTCCGAGAGGAAACAGTAAGGTGGCACAGCCAGCGCCGAAATGCTCACGAGCCTCGCGTCTCGACAAACATCATCGACAGACGAGGAACATGACGATCCCTGCCTCTTAGCTGCATTCTCCGCTGCATGTGCACTTCAGGTCCGGTGGAGAGCTTGCGCGTTTCCCCTCTCCACCCGCGTTGCACCAAGTGTTCCCATCCATGGGCGGTTTTTGGGGGTCGTTTCGTCGCCAATTGGCAATTGGCAATGCTGTATCAAGCGCTGCGATGCCAGGGAACCCCTCTGCATTGGGCAGGTCAATATTGGTCCAGTCCAGGGGGGAGGGCGTCTCGTTATGGGCGTCCCTTTGGTAACACATATGTAAGTCAGGATGGGTGAGACAACAGGACCCCTGGCCAGTTCGTCGATGAATGTCGTGCATGTGCTGGCGCTAGGGCGGCCAACCGTTACACAGAACGGCGCTCGTTCGACCAACTTGGAATGTTCATCGCCGGACTGACCTGGAGCAGTTACTTGTACCGTCGCCATTTGGGAGTGGTGCCCCCATGGCATGGTCATTTCTCGTCAGCAGAAAAAGGCTTGGGAGGACCTAAAGCTTGACGCCTCCAGCAGCACCCGTGGCCGGAGCTCCAAGGGATCGATCGACCTTCCAAGACCACTTCGCTCTGCGCCCAGGTGGTGGAGTGAGCGCGGCCGTTAGTCGCCAAGCCCAGCATTAGCTAAGAGACATGCTATTCTCCGACGTTCGTCGCCTTTGCTCTGCGCGTAATGCCTGATGAGGCATGTCAGTGTCATGGATCGTGGTTCCGGAGGCTTGACCAGGGAATAGCAAGGAGGGGGTCGCTCGTGAACGAAGCCTTTTTGAGACGGCCTTGCAGAAGGTGATCGTGCTAAGCCCAGGCCCCTGTCCTTACTAGCAAGGGCTGAATGGGGGGTAGAATGGGGGGTGGGCTGGTCCTTGCAGCGTAAGATCTGGCCGAGAAGGCCAGCATCAAGCAAGCTTGGAGCACGCCAGCCGTCTGTCTGGAGTGCAGCAGTAGGGCGACTCCCCAGAAGCACCGGACTCTGCTCCGTGTTGCTGAAGACTCCTGGAGGAACACGCGACTCCATCGCCAGCCCGTCCCCAGCCTCCTACCAAGACATTCCTCCTTCCATCGGACTTCGTGGACGTCCTGCTGATCCCCGTGGCCAGATCTCCTGCAGCGCGGGCTGATCTCTTGCACGGACCGATCATGACGTCCTTGGAGGAGCGCCAGCCAGGGGGATTGGACACACATCGACCTGGACGAGTGACAGGCAAACCGATCCAGCCGGGGCAACACCACACTCATCTCCAGCGCCGGGCCCTTGGCGGCGACGCCCTCGACTGTCGTGCGACGACCTCAGTCCCGAGGTGTGCTCCCCGGCAGACCTCCGGCCACACCACCTCCGCAAGTCTCCATATTGATTATGCTACCGATACGATGCGCCATTGCCATGCGGATGGGCAGGCAGCCGGAACATCAGCTGTCGTGTGACAACGCCATGTCTCAACCTGGGGAGCTATGCAACGCGCGTGCCGGCCTCGAGGGAGCTACTGGGCCAGCCGGGACACCCTCTTTACTAATATCGCAAAATAGCATTTCACAATCACAATCACATTCACCCTCACCTTCACAGTCATCACACCACTCGCACATGAGCATTGGGAACGCATCTCAGCCTTTTTGCTAGCAACAAGCCCGGGTCTTCTCATCTCCCCTGATTTTTGGTGATTCCGCTCCCTATGAACAGTCTGCCGTCTAACCCTTTCCATCTTCCGGGAGACCTCACCCGTCTAAGGGGCCTGCACCGGTGCTTCTCTGTGCATGGTTGCGAGGTCCCTCGATGAAGAAGAGAATACAAGCAAAAGATGCCGCCGCCCTTGCCCAGAATAGACAGAAAAAGAGAAAAGCCCGATTACTTCGCACATGAGCGTCCAGTCGCTCGCTCGCACAATGCTAGAAGCATGGATATCATCCAACGATTCCTTTCCAATGCAAATAATGATCAAGACGGTGCTGGTATCATCAGCTTTCCGTGCCGCCCTGTCTCGATGAATGCGAGTAATGCTTTGATGAAACGCGAGGAAAAATCAAGCAGTATGGTTGTTTTTTTGTGCGATAATTTTCGACTTGTCAACGTTCCATGGCCACATCCCACCACGGTGGTGTGTGGTGTATGTTCCGGGCCAAGGTGTGTTTTTCAGTGGTGTCGGTGGTCAAGCTCAGGCCATGGTGGCTTGGCTGATAGCCGCCGTTGCCAGAGTTCTGTTTTCCCTCTGGCTGTCGAAAGCAAGTCGCATGTCGTGCAATCTGTCAACATGGTCATGTAAGGTCGTAAATCATTATGCCATGATGGCGACTCCCATCAGTTTGCCGGGGATCCTATCCGCGCAAAGGTGATGTGCGGCTTGATGGCCTTGTTGGGATGGGTCATGGTGCGCAGGGTGCTGGGCCGGGTGGGCGCGCAGTCGTCCTTCTCGCTATGCTTCTCGGCGTTCTGGCGCTCGTGGCGGTAACGGATCAGGTCCTGGCCGTTAGGGGGCGTGGTCAAGCTGGTGGCCCGCTTGGGACGAGGGGTGAGGCGAACGTCGTCGTTGGCGTCACCGTCGGCGCGGCTGCCCCAGGATGTCATCTTGAGGGTGGACAGCGCATAGAGCTTGATCAGGCCGTGGAACCAGCCGAAGAGAATGGAGGCAGGGAGGAACTTGATGTCGCTCGGGTTGCGCCTGAAGAGGCCCCACAGCTTGACGGTCTTGGTGAAGCCGAAGACGAAGATGATCTGGGCCCAGAGAGCGCGCTGACGGCTTACAGGGTCCCATTCGGCGGTACCCTTCCAAAGAGCAATGATGATGAGAGGATCGAACAGGAATGCCAGAGAGGTGAAGGTGGCAAAGTGCAGAGCATAGGTGCACCAAGGCTGCTGGCTATATCAAAGTGCAGGGTTAGCTTCAACAGACCTATTAACCGAAGCGGCAGAGGCATCGACTTACGTCAGGACATATCTCTCAGTCACCATGCTGGTCCAGTTGCTCCTCCAGTTGCTCCTGGCCCAGCGCGAGCACTGATACAGGAACTTTGTGCTGTTCTCCAGGGTGGTCTCAAGCTCGCATTCACGCTCATACTGGATCCAGGTCTTCCACTGGTGGCTGACGAGCCAGCGAGTGACAAAATTGTCGTCGTCGGCGTTGAGGATGTAGGGGCCCCACTTCTCCGTCTTGAAGCCCTCGAGGAAGTCATGGCTGGAGAGAATCTCGGACCGGTAGGCACCGGTGCGTCCAGACATGCAGGAAGTGCCGCCGTCGATGTTGTGGGTAGCCGAGATCTCAAAGTTGCGACGCTCGATGTAAGCTGCGCCAAGCCAGTTGTAGATGCGGGTCGAGAGGGGGCCGTCCCAGATGCGCTGCACCCTCTGGCAGGTGCCAACACCGCCAATCTCGGGGTCTTCAAAAGGCGCGAGGATCCAGGGCATCAGCGTGGAGGGCCAGGTTACATCGTCATCGGCCATGACGGTGATCTTGGTGGTGACCTTGGGCAGAGCCTCGCAAACCTGAAGCCGCTTGTTGGCAATGGGGGTGGACAGGACCTGGACGTTGGGATGAGGGAGAGTGACGGCAAGCTTCTCGAGGGCCTTGTGCTTGTCGTGAGTGGTGACGAGAAGCAGGCCGTAAGGCTTGCAGGCCAGAATGCTCTCGAGAGACGGGCGAAGCTCCTCGGGTACGTTGTGAATCGTGGGGATGACAACTGTCACATCGTCCGCAGTGAAGGAGGGCTTGGCGGGAATGGGCTTGGACTTGTAGATCCAGTGGCTGACACAGTGGACGAGGAGTCTTGTGTACCGATGAATCCTGGGCTCACTGTTAGTCGTTTCTCGAGGCAGTTGGTTGGTTCCGGTTGGCCCGGCTCAACCCGAAGGGGCTCCTCGCAAGCACATACCAGAGAACGATGAAGAGGATGAACCAGGTGGAAGACGTCCAGAGGGACGCCCACATGGGGCCGAGGGAATCGAGGAAGCCAAGCATGGTGAAAATGCCTGAAATACCTGCGCGCGTGCAGGTCCGCGTGAGTGAGTTGTGGGAGGGATTGCTTCCGGGAAGCTTATGTGGTGCGCGTGAAGATACGCACCAGAGTACGATGCGGCGAGAGGTTTAAGAAGTGGTCTGCCTTTATCAAATCTTTGATATGGCGCTGAGGTACCGGCACGGGCGTGGTTGGGAGGGGTGAATGTACGGGGAGAGGAGGCGAGGTTGCGGTGTTCGACGCGGGATGAGGAGGAGAGGAGGAACAGGCGTCGAGGTTGATGGTGAGGGCGAATGAGCAACAGGCCACAACTCAGGGAGGGAGGCAAGTGCAAAAACAAACGTTCGAAGGGCTGTATTTTACGCCAACGATACCGTGCCTTGCGCGGCTGACTGCCTTGAAGCAGTGATAAGCAGCTCGTCAAGGTGTCTGTTGACAACAACAGCAACAGCAACAGCAACAACAGGAGTAGCCACCACTCAAGGACGAAGGAGCTTTTCGCTTATCGACCTTGTTCCACAACCGGCAGAATGAAGGTTGAAGACAACAAGCCTAGCAAGCAAGCTTCTTTCCAACAGCTAATGGGCCCAACTGTGTGTATGGTGAAGCGATCGTGGTGCACGTCGGTATTGGTGCAGGTCAGACAGACAACGGGTAGGAGGACCGGGGTTCGGGTTCTCTCCAGGGATTCGAAGTTGGCGAGTAGTCGATCGGCCGAGGGGCTGACCTGGCAGCAGGCTCTCTGTTGCCGAGGTTGCAAAGGCGATCGAGATGTGCCTTGCCGGTAGAAATGACAATGATGCAGAGTGCCACCCTGAGAGACCCAAGATCAACACCCAATGCGTGTAGTGGGATGTTGTCCGGGACTTGACAAGATAATGTACAACGATGACGAGGAAAGGGGGTATTAAGGAAACCCAGCCATTGACAGACCAATTGGCCTATAAAACAAAACAATGACCCAAGGGAACAAGTGGTTGATAAAGGCGTCCGAAGTGTAGCAAGCCCGGCTCATCGAGGAACGAGGGGCAGATATATAGGCCAATGGGTCCAGATGGGCCCCTACCGAGCCTTGCCCATCCACGATGTACGCCAAGGCGTCGAGCAGCGGTAGTAACGTCGACCGGGTGGCCGAACAGGGAAAATGGGCGTGAGATATGAGCGCATGTCATGTACCTGCGGGCATTCCCACTTGATCTGTTCTCCAGAACGAGTGCGACGAACCGGTCGAACATTCAGGGTATCGGCAGGGGGAGGGGTGCCGCTGGCGGTTGTGTCGAGGAGGGGGCGTGAGGGTGGATGGACGTGGACACCAGACCAGACCACCCACATGCGAAGGAGATGGAGACGGACTAGTGTGGACGCGACGAGGCAAAAGAGGGAGAGTTGCAGCAGTCGTCCTCCAGAGACCGGACCCCGGCACCTCATCAGCGCAGATGAGTACTTTTGCGGTACATGCCTGCCCGTACACAACTGCTGCTCACAAATCCAGGATCATCTCCGTAACGGAAGACGAGGGGGGAAACCGTTGTTATCTCCCCTTCCTTGGGCCTTGCCTCCCGGTGCCATCATGGAACACGAGCCCACTCGAGTCTGTCCAAGTGGCCTCTCGCTGAGTCGAGACGACTGTTAAGCGCGTGGACGGGGGCGAATTTGGCAAGAAATGGCGAGGCACAGCCAACAATTAGGCCCAGCAGACTGCTGCAGTGACCGAGTCTTCGACCTTTGATCCAACGAATGATCCCCCAATGCCCGCAACGGACCGGGGACGTCCTAGACGAATCACCAATGTACGCGTCGATGTGGAGACCGACAGGAGGGTCAGCACCCCCAAGGCGGGCGATCGAACAGGCTTTGGTCATCGTCCACTGGGCCATGGAGCGTAGGCGGCGTTCCAATTGCACCCCAAGCACGAAGTAGCGCGCGCAGATGAGCCCGCTAGCATCCGTCCACTTACAGAACAGAGTGTTGGATCCAGCTCCAAGAACACTCGAGTGTGTACTTGACGCGCCGCGCCTAGCCGCCGCTGAGTTGTGAATGCAAGTTGAAGGCGGAAGGGCAACAAGAGTATTCGTCCGTCTGGGGTCACGCTGTGATCCTGGCATTACCGGGCTGCCCAGTGGGATGAGATGACTCCAGGACTGCTGACCGAGAGGAGAATGTCGAGTCGAAGTCAGACTAGTTGGGGCCGGCAGCTGGGGCGAGAGCTGCGCGTTAACTGGGCAGTGGCATTGGCGATGGCGAGATGCGCCGTACTTGCTGATGCGATGGAGGGGTCTAGGTCCAAGACTCACGCGGAGTAATGGAGCCCTGGAGCCGCCAAATGGGCCCTGGAGCGGGGGATGTGCTAGCATCTCATCAGGCTAGCAGGCTGAGGAGCCCGGTGGCCGTCCTGCGTCCTGTGCACAGCTGGGTCGGCTTGGTCGGCCAGCCAGGCACGTCGTTGCTATTTGCATCGGACCTCACACGACAATTGGTGCAGATTGCTCCATAGTTTCGTCGGAATACGGGCGCGTGGGAGGGACAGCGTCCCGTTCGAACAGGAGGACGGTGTTGATATCTGATGAAAATGTGGTTTCGTCGCAACACCTAAGAGCGAGTGAGCTGCAAGCCCTGGCGAGCGAGGCGTCAATCTGCGCAAGCGTGGGCCTGGCGGGCAGCGGAGTGTCGTCCGATCTAGGCCGGATCTCCTGATGATGCTCTTGTGCCAGGATGTTTTGCCTGAGGAACGCGTGCAGGACAGCCGTTGATGTCGTAGATGCTGTGGATTCATCGTGTTGCATGACACGGAGCGGAGAGCGTCCTATCGTCCACCGGATCGGCTGGCAATATCAGCAGCCCACGCACGCTGTTCCGTCCGTGATGGAAACAGACCTCGATACGGACGTATGTAGGTAGGTACTTACTTGGTCGATGAGATGCGGGTCATTCGTTGGAGGGCGTGCGTGGGCCGGCCGGACTTGTTGGTGCTGCTCGGCGAGGAGAAGCGAACGGGCGTTCGGTTTCCGTGTGTGGTCACCTTGGTCGGTGCTGGGCGTGGTTGTCGTCGGCCGGTCGGCACGGCTTGCGATGATAGTGCCGATGAACTTCTGGTTCGGGCTTGTGGCGTATGCCCGTTGGAGCGACACAGGTGGCTGGCAGCAATGCGTGTGATGCATGTCGGAGGTTCGATTGTGGATGTCTAGAACGATCTGTCTGGCAGCGAGGCTCTTTTCGCCATAAACGTGGTCCAGACGGATGTGCAGCGCCGAGAGTGTTGAGCTGGACGGGAGTTGGAAGACGCGACGTCGAGGTTCCCCCATTCAGATCAACCTGGAGCCTTCCTAGGTACATTGGAAGGTACCTACTTGCTAAAGCAGTTCCATAAGCCTCCATCTCCCATTGTGCCTTCCCCAGCCCGGGTAGTCACCACCGGGGGCGAGGAAGGAGCAATGAATGGACGGCAGGCATCGGTTTGTCGTCCATCTCACTGCGGACAGCGCCCCCGTGCCTCCGTTTCGTCGCTGGATCTTCCCCTCAACACATCCCACGACTCCAGCACGCCTCGGGCTCTCTCAACTTCCATGATGAGACGTACGTATGTACTTGCAATGCATGTTTGTGTGTACGACGCACCAGCATTTGTTCCGCAGAGAGCATGCAGCGGCATCAGAAGCACTCGTTCTTGGCACCCTCCGTTCCTGATCGTTCGCCCCCCGGCCCTACCTAATTACGCGCAGCTCGCCAACCGCCCGCCCCCCGGAGACCGATAGACTTGCGGGTATCAACAGGGTATCATGTGCTTGGCGTTTACCACCACGCCCAGGCCCACGACCTGAGCTTGGCCCATGCACGTCGCTGGTTTAGGAACCGCTAGACAGATTCAGTTCAGTAGATCACCAGTCTTGTGTTCCTCGCGCTGACACCCTCTCCCCCATCAGACAGAAGGCTCTGCAGCCAGATGACAGGCCATCCTGCTCGAAGCCTTGCTTGTCGGCTTTGCGGCATCACCGAGTTCAGGGTGAGGCCGAGCAAGCTCGTCTCGACTCCCCCTTGACCAGGCGCTGGACGGGTTGACGAGCTCTGTCGCAGGGGCTCATCGGTGCAAGGACAGGTCCACGATACATTGTACATCCTCAACGGTCTCGGCCCTATCCTGGTTATTTGCACGCGCCAATGCGAACAACAGATCGATGACCAGATCGCCCGACGACCACCAGCGGCTCCGTCCGTTGTGGCTAACTATGGACGTACCCACGACTGGCTGGCTCCATGCCATTTCAACGGGGCCTCGCCCACATGCTGCCCAGTGTCCACAGTCTCGAAAAAAGCCCGGCATCCGATTTTAGACTTGTGCTGTAAGAACATTGTCATCAGGTCAGCGCAAGCTCTTGCCAGGTGAAACTGCTGACTTGGTATGCCGCTGCAGAACACCCCGACCCATGAATCTTCGGGGATTTACGCTGTAGACAACCTGGCATCGGCCGCTAGCTGAGCATCACCAGGCTGGGCGACCCCTCATCACAACAGGACGTCTTCGCACAATTTCCTGGCGCATTGTGATTACGGGGAGATACAACTAATGCCTCGCCTCCCTGCACACCCCACGAAATGCCAGCGAAAGAGCTGATTCGGCGTGTCCCCGATGGATGCTGTCTGTCATCCACGTCCATCGTTGCTGGAAAAGAGACCCCGGCACGCCTCGCACTCGAAGGAGGCAAGTGCAAAATATCCAGGGTCTTCCTGGTGCACATCCTCCACAACTTTGTCCGACTGGCGTGATTGCAATAAATCGACTGCATGCCCACTGGCCATGGGATGCCCAGGGCGTGGGCATATGCGGTTTTCCACACTCGGCCAAAACTTGCATGGCATGCGATGGCTACACGCCCAGCGGCAAAGCCAGCGAGCACAACCAGCAGTCCGACAATCATGAATATCCAACGTTCCACAGTTCTGCTGACATGTGTGTCCATCTCGAGGTAGGGGTCTTGAGGTCTTAGGTTACGGACTCGACTCGGTGTTAAGATCGACGTGTGTGCCGAACCTTACGACATGGCAAATCCGCTCGACCAGCCTGGATTCGCCGTAAGGTGCCAAAGAAGCCGTCGAGGCATAGCAGCCTTCAACAGTATTCTCTCTGCCTGAACGATGCCAACAAACGCTGAGTTGTCACTCACAGCCGAAGATCGGAAGCACGGACGAACCTCGCCGGCGACTCCAGCGATTGGATCATGTCCATCTCAGTTTGGACGTCTCGTGCCGACTGTCAAACCATCAACAACAGCCGAGGAGGAACGTGCACCACAAATTATGGCCAGACCTCTGCTGGCCAGGTGGAGGAAGCATGCACTCCTCGCAGCTCCCGGAGTGACGACAACTCTCAACCGAACGCAACAGCTGCGAACAAGACCACACCCCAGAGACAAGCTTATCCAAAATTATCGCATTCTACCGGAATTGGGCATGCGCCATGCTGAGCAAACTCTCCAACCCCTCGAAGACGACCCTGTGCCCCTCTCGTATCGTTCTGGGCGAGACCCCAAGCCTTCGTCTCCTCACTCGGAGTTTGTGCAGCTCCAGTCCATCCACTACGTCGTCATCGACAGGGCTCGCATGAGACGTGCATATTTTCCCTCTGTCTCATCGCACTGCATTTGGCGAGTTGTTCGTTGTTAGCCCGACGTGTGCCAGTCATGTTGCATCAGATTACCTACATGACCAACACCCCCCTTGACGCAAGCTGCAGGGCGTTTCCCGCCTGAACGCTCACTTGCGAAGGGAGCATCGAGGTGGGCACTCAGAAGGATGAAGCGGGAAGCAGGGGACGGGGACGCAGGAAAGCCATCCCCGGCGTGGCCGATCTCCTGTGCTCCATCAAAACGTGCCCAAGGGCCGCCGACATTACCCTTTGGGCAGTTGAGGTCATCGCGCGCTTCGACTAGGGCCGCCCGGAGCATGCCCCTCCTCCTCCGCTGCATGGAACAAGACGCAAGACTCCATGACACGGATCTGGCCGCGTACCGCCAGGTCGTTGGAATAAGACCCGTTTTCTCCAGCCTAGCACGGTCCGGCAGCCAAGTGAGTGAAGGAATTCGGAAAGAATACTCCTGGCGGTGCCTCACGGTATCGAATTTTCTGGAACGACCCTTGCTCAATGTGAGGTGGCAGCGGCTCGACCTCGGCGGGCCACTCGCAGGCGGACCACCTCAGTCTGGATTCCCTTCACCCTCACCCTTGTACGCTACGTGGCATTTCGTGACCAGCTCAGCTCTAGGAACAGTAAACACCTCCACCGGGATCTTCGCGATGCCACCGAACACCGAAACGGATAGCCATCATGCAGCCAGAGTTGGCCGCTGGGCTGCGTTTGTCCCCACGTATTTGTCCTGGAGGAGAAGATACGGATGGACAGAACCGGCTGGCAAAGAACGGACAGCCCGGCCCTTGCCAAGAACTCCAAGAAACGATTGGGATCGACCTCATACAGAAGTGTCAGCTGACCCTCAGATTCCTCCACGAGCAGTCGCCGTGGCGGGATGCGACGCCGATTGACGGACGGGGTCCCTCGCTCCGTGGAGGAGGAACATTCAAGGACGTTGCCCGCTGAGCTGCCATGGCCCCAGCTCACAGCTGGCCCTCCCGGTCCCTGGCAGGTCTCTTGTGCCATCCTTGATCGGCCACAGGCGACGTGGTGGTGAGACGTCACCTCCAGCTCGCCACCGACAGCCCGGCTAGACAATACCTCCTGGCCTTCCCGCATGACCAACAGCGTCAGCAGATCGTCAGATACTTCCCTCACTCATCCGATACTTCTGCGCCCATGACGACGAAGTAGCCGCCTCATTCGTCGTAAGCCCTGAGCCATATTCACGGGAATGGGTTCGGATCAGATTTCCCGTGCTGGCTCTGCCTCCCAACTCGGCCATCTGCATGAGCGATGGTGAGCCTGCTTGTGTCCGGGCTCATCGGCCGAGTCGTCACGATTCCAGGGTGCAAGCTCGCAACCACCACTGTTCCATCCGCGGCTCTGATAGGTGATGTAGCCAGGTGTGACGACTTTGTTGCGAATTGTTGCTGATTGTGTCCACCCCAGAAAGATCCCAAGGCCTGTGCCAGCCGTCACCGCCCTCCTCGACCAGGTTGCAATGCAAGAGAACGCAGGGATCGCGGTCTATCCTCAATCGTCAACTGTTGGTCCATGGGCCTCGAAACTCTCATTCTGTCGATGCTGGCTCAACGTCCGATGAAGCCATACCCTCGCATGTGTGAGGGTGCTTGAAAGGCTGGATTGGTGACTGTGACGCTGACCGTGATGGTGGCCCTCTCTGATCGGCAAGGTCGTTCGCAACCCTCGCTAGTCGTCAAGTGACAAACGCCTGGTCGGCTCAAGTACCCCCTTCGACCCGAGGGCCTAGGTGTGCGATTGGAAAGGATGCCTCAAAGTGTTGTAGGGACCATGGTCGTCGTTGGCATCAATTTCGCGCTGGCTCTGACCGGCGTTATCGGTACCAAGTCGGACCTCCAGGAACAGAGATGCCCGGAAACTGCCAGCAACGAGGGATATGGGGCAGTAGATATGGGGGAATGAATGAAAGACCTGGCTTGGGGCTTAGATGACATTGTGGGAAGTTAATCTGACCGAAGCTTGATTGCTGCTCTACCTACCGCTGCCGCAGTTGGAAGCGACGGCTGATCGAGCTCCGGCTGCCGAGGGAAAGAAAGGGAGGTGGCTTGCCGCTGATTTCTGCAAGTTGATGAGCGAGCACCCAAAGACTTGTATGGCATCCCCTTGCAACACACCTGCCGAGGCTCAGTGTGAACTGTGTTGAGGATTTCGAACCGATAGAAGCCGGGTCTGCATGGCGATGGTCACTTCAGCAGCTCGCAGCCGCGGGCGCCTCCGCCCGGCTTCTGATAGACGCCGATCAGCGTCTGAGTTCACGATGGCGATGGCCGCGTCGATGCCTGGACCGCGTGAGAAGTAGGGCTGGTCGCCCCGGTTGCCAGTGTTCCCTGGCCAAGGAGAGTGAGCGATATACCGGGCTGAGAGCACATGACCACAGGATGACAGACCGGTGAGCGGGACCTGCATAAGGGTGCGGCGAGGGCCTTACCGGTCAAGCAGTACGAGCACGCATTCGTCCGTCACGGTGCATTAGGCTCTGAGCGGCTGACCACGGCCTGGATGGAGTTGTACGGTGCCGTCGTCTATAATATGGCCTGCTTCCCCCCCGGGTCGCGCCCTGGTGGTCTGTCTGCCCCAGAGACTGCGCATCATCGTGCGGATTCAACCCCTCACCGAGGCCGAGGGCCTGTCCATTTCGGATGACTGCCGAGACCGACCTGCCGATGCCGACGACGACACAACACATGCACCGAGCCACAGAAGAAAGGATACTCGGCCATGAACAGTCAGATCTGACATGATGGAAGCATGATACGAAGACCCTCGGCCGATGGACCATGGCGACAGTCCAGACATGGAGCAAGGCTTCGAGAAGACAGGGGATGTTCCTCCCAATCGTTGGGTAGTAGAAAGAGGGGCCTCCATGAGGTCTAGGAAGACCACGAAGACTTGCGAGGGAGGTTCCGGTGGCACAGAGAGGGACCTCGGACCAGTTGCCCGCCCCCATGTGGCCTCGCGACCTCCTTTTCACGTCGTATGCAGCAACGACAACGACGTATGGACTTCGATACCATGCCCGCAATCACCAATAAAGGTTCTGGAATGACAGGAGATAGTACTTCCGAGATGGTGAAGTACGGCCATGATCGGTTTGATCAGTTGGTTGCCGGCCCCCGCGACGTCGGCCATTGATGAGGCTCGTAGGAAGACAGCAGTCCCGGAAAGGCCTGCATCGACATAATGTAGGTAGGTAGATTGATGAATCATGCGATGGGTTCTTGGTGTGGTTTACAACAACCTTGATATTTTTATTCCCCGCCTGGATCCTTGCAACAACTGCTCGGCGTGTCATTCTGGTAGTCTAGCAACGGCTATCTGGACCGGATGGCTTCTCGCTCAGGGGTCGATCTCACAGATCCATGCTCCTCCTCGGCACCAGAAATCTTTTGCTTTTATTAATAGTCAACTTGAAAACTCCAACGTCATTCCCCCATCCATCGGCGTCTCAACCATAGCACTACCGCAGTACGCCTTGGTAGCCTCCTGTTTCCCATTGTATCTGCCGGACTGAGACTGGGTCAGCTACTGCGATCTTGAGGCCCAGGGATGCAATGGCATCCCCGTGAGATCCGATGCTTTGACTGCCCAAGATCTCTGGCCGCTCGACCCTCAAGGGCAAGTCAGCATTCCTCGCGGCGACGGCTTCCCAGGCCCTCACCATCTGTACGGGGAACTCCAGGCGCCATGTGGCACGCCAGAGGAGGGTAGCAGCCCCGTCCCGCGCACGGTATCGGAAGAGGCTGGCCAGGTTTTTGTCTCCGATCCAGAGCTCCATCGTGTCGAGGTTTGGCATTCTTTCCGCGGCTTGGGCTGCCGCGCAGATGAGTATGCGTGCTCTCTCCGGGCCGGATTGAGGCCGGAGCCATTCCGAGGTCAGAGACAAGAACCGAAGCTTGCTCCATTCCAACCCTGGTTCGAGGGCACCAAAGAAGCACATTGCGTCGACCGCGAAGGCGACCGCCACGCTCTCGAAGTAGCGAGTCGTCTTTGCGAGTGACACGCTCCGGTGATGGCGGAGCCTTCGGTGCCGGCCGCCGATGTCATTGACTTGCATGGAGAAAGGGGTATGGGGCTCCTGAAGAAAGTCCTCGAATATCGTCAACTCTTTCATGCATGGCGACATGTCCTGTGCTTCTGGGAGACTGAAAGACGTGCCTGGGCCGGGTTACTCACTCGCGCTCATCAACGTAAAGAAGGGGGCTGGGTCATTCTTACCTTGCTCGAGTTCCGGCGAAATCTCGCGATAGACCGAATAAGTCTCGTAAGACCAGGGTTCGTAGTTTAGAGACTCCAGCGCCGGCAGGGCTCGGAGGATATGGCTGAGGGCGGAAGGGAACAAGTTTCGGCGAGTCTGGCGTCGGATGACGAGGCGCTTCACGACGCCTACACTGGGAAGATGTACAAAAGTGTCGAACGTGAGTGGACATCCAAAGACTCTGAATCGAGCGAGGACCGTGAAGAGGTCCATGTGCAACGCAGGCGGAAGAGGCTGTCCACCGATCCTATGCCTGGGTAGAAGCTGGCTGGAACCGCAAGCGCCGAGCGCATCAGGCCGGGAACCGAAGCAGAAGTGGGGGAAGAAGTGCTGCGAATCGCTGGGAGAGTGAATGCTGAGCTCCAGGGTCAGGCCGCCGCACTCCTTTTCGTCCCAGTGCCCGAGGGCATGCAGCAGTCTCTGGATAGAACGTCGGAAGAACCATCCGGGCATTGACGCATCCTCTTTCAGTCGACTGCTTATCCTGATGCCGCATGACAAGCAGTCATACGGCTCGAGCTCGAACCGGAGCCATATGTGCTTAACCAGATGTCTGCGACCTTGTGTAAACACCCCGAGCTTGTGGACACCGGACTGGTGCAGGACGAGGGTTTTGAAGGCGACTAGCTCAAAAAAGGCCTGCCACTCGTGGCAGACGGCAGCATAGGGAGAGATGCGTGAAGTCGAGTCAGCCTCATGCGATGCCACGAAAACCCCCAGGATCATGTTCCGCAGCTCCGGGGGGAGGTGATGCCAAGTCGTCTTTTGTCGAGCTCGGCGATGCTGTAGCCGCGTGCGTGGGCCCGACATGATGTTGATGTGATGGGGAAAACGGCCTGTGTGAGAAATGAAGACTGAAAAGGGAGGAGGGGGATGGGTGATAGTGGTGGTGGTTAAGGAGTAACGGGTTTCAGAGCGTGACTTTGACGAGTTGCGCGGGACGGATTCTGGGGCCCTTCATTCTTAAATAGTGTGTCGGGGAAAAACCACCCATCAAACTTTTTAACTTTGGAATCATATGTTCAGTGTAATACTTGAGGCGGCGGTGGCGTGTCAGCCAAACGAGTGTATCTTGCTACCTACTACGAAGCCTGTCGAGCGCCACCCACGACTCCTCCGATCAGTGCTTAGCGAGGTGCTTCAGCAGATTGTCGCGCCTCGTGAACGACGACGGGCATTTCTTGCATTGGAACTCGTCTCGCTCCTCTGAAGCCTGGTGCGTCTTGAGGTGCTTCCTCATGTCCGGCTTCTCGGCTGTTCGGAGAGGGCATTTGCTACAGATGTACGGGCGGATGTGTGTTTTGAGGTGCTTCCTGGTAGATAGATGTGAGAGTCAGTACTGGCCTGATCCTCCGGAGTCGGCAAATGCTTGCTCGCTCACCTTGCCATGGACGGACTTGGGGAGGAATGGTGGCAGCGACGGCGCCCGTCTAGATTCCAAGTGCATCTGAGGTTTCCTCCTCTGTCCTCACGGGTATACTGTTGCCAAGGCGGCATGTCATATTCACCAAATCCTTCTTCATTGATCGTGGGAGTCTGAGTTGTGGCGGGTCCGGCTGGCGGTGGTGGTAAAGGGGCATCTCCAAAAGAATGTGTGTCCATGTCACTCGGCTCATTCCCAACTAACCCCGGGTCGTAAGCTGTCGCGTTTTCCATGTTGGCTTCGTTGTCTCTCTGGATTTGGCCACTCTAGAGAGAAAGATCGAAAGAAACATCTTGGCCGTGGGGCACGTCGTGGCTGTATCCTGGGTTCGTCGAGAGAGGGAGAGACGATGGAGGCACCAAGGCGGCTTCAGGGAAACCCGAGGTCTGATAGTCGAACCCAGGTTCCGCGTCGACACTTCCTACCCACTGCGCCGAAGCCATGTCACTGGCATACGGGAAGTTGGGGCCGAAAGATGCCTGCTGCATCTCCTCCGTCTGAAATTCGAATGAGTCGTCGAAAGGAATGTTGGTGTTGGTCAAGTCCTCCTCGTATGGATCTGTTGTGGTAGAATCCTGGGTCAGCGCTGTCTGTGCCGGGATTGCGGTCGGCGCCCAACTCACATTCATCATCCTGAAAGTTGTTCATGGCTGGCCAGGACATGTATGTCCCGCCCGGTAGGGGGTTCTTCTTGCGTGGCAGTAGAGAATGAATGTTTCGGGTCGTTGTCAAACTACCAGAAAAGCGGTTGGTTCATGTGGGAGGCCGCCCCGGAAAGGGGCCCCCTATTTATCCTTCGACGCTCTGCTGCGATCTCGTCTTCTTGATGTCTGAAAGCGCATCATAGTAGTGAGGAGAATTCGATCAATCAAATGCCCGCTTCTGGCCCTGCAGGGCATCTGGACCAATGCTGTCCATCGGCGTCGAACATGGCCTCAGCTCGCTGCGGGAGGTCCACGACTTGATGCCGGAGGCCAACCAAGGCGGCATCAGCAGGCAGCTTATTGGCCTTTTCGACGAGTCCCATGAAATACGCACGACATGCCAGGACCATTGCATACATTCCGTCGCCGAGGACATTGGGGTCGGAGACCGAGGCGGTCCTTCGTCCTGTAAAGGTTCTCTTCTGAATGATTGAACAGGGTATCGGATCTTAATCTACATGGTAGTACATCTGGTCTCTCTATATGATACACACACACTTACACATCTCGCTCATGTCTCTCCCACGACATCCTCACACCTCTGGCACAGCTGCTCCTCTGCAGGAGCGAGGTATCGCCAGCACCGTGGGCACTTGTGATCCTTGGGCGACATCACCGTGGCCAACCCCTTGTCGCCTCCTTCCACCTCGAACTCCTGGGTGTACACCCATTCTGCCCCCTCGGTAGATGGTGCCTCTGGCGAAACCTTGACACTGGACACGACGAAGATGCTGTCGAGCTCGGAGGCATACCGTTGCAAAGCCTCCTGCAAACGCGGGCTGGATGTGGATATCACAACGTCGGACTGCAGCGAGGAGCCCACGATCTTGGCCAGGCGGGCTTGCTCGAGAGCTGCCTTGACGGCGGACTGGGCGGACATGAGGACGGGGACATCCTTGCGCAGGGTTGACGCGTCGTGTGTGAGGAGAGAAGCCTCGAATAGCGGGGAGTCGTAGAGAGCTTGAAGAGGATGAGGCAGGCTCCTGGGCAGGCATCGTCAGTATCAACACTTGATAGGGAAGAAATGGAGGCAACGGCTTACTTGTCGGCCTTCATCCACTCGGGGCGGTGCTGCCATATTTCTTCTACCATCAACGGCGTCATGGGCGCCAGCATCCGCAGGAGTCCGTGGAAGATGGGCTCCAACACGCCACCACCGTCACCACAGTACAGGCGGTCCTTCGACGCCTCGAGATAGAACGCGGACAGATCGTTGGCGACCCACCGGTTGAGCGCATTGACAGCTTTGTTGAACTCATGGTCGTCAAAGGCGGTGCGGACCTCCTTCATGGCGTCCTGGAGCTGCACCAGGGCCATACTGTCGACGGCCGTCGCAGGCGCCGTACGGGCTGATTCGTGCATGGAGCCGAGCAGCATGCGAAGAATGGTGCGGTAGCGGCTCAGGCCCCTCTGGACGACCTGGAGCACGGTAGCTCCGATGGCGACATCCTTGGTATACTCGCAGCTGGCTACCCAGAGACGAAGGGCATCAGGCCCGAAAGCGTCGAAGATAGGACCCGAGCCAAGTTTCTTCTCCTTGCCACGGAGCTTCATTGGTGGAAGCAGGGTGCCGTCCATGACCTGGGCCGGGGAGATGATGTTTCCCAGGGACTTGGACATTTTCTTGCCTTTTTGGTCCATCGTGAAGCCGTGGGTGATCAGAGTCTTGAACGGAGACAGAGGAGCGCCCGAGGCACCCTTGGCCCGCTGAGAGGCAATGTACGTCAGGAGGCTCGACTGGAACCAGCCGCGATGCTGGTCCGAGCCCTCGAGGTACACATCGGCTTGGCCATCAGCCAGCGTCCAGCTGCTGCCACTGTCGAACCACACGTCCATCGTGTCCGTGCCACGGCGGTACTGTCCCTTGAGGGAAGGAAGAATCCATGCCGGGTCGTCGGAGGGATCCGAGAACCACGCATCGATGCCTCGCTCGCGAATGACAGAGATGATGTGGTCTATAGACTCGTCCGTCACGACGGCATTGCCGTCCGCATCGTAGAGAGCCGGGATGGGAACACCCCAGGCGCGTTGCCGAGAGATGCACCACTCACTTCTTCCCACGACAAAGTTCTCGAGTCTCTTGCGGCCTGACTCGGGCACGAACTTTACGGATTTCAGGGCTTCCAGAGCCATGTCCTTGATGCTGTCGACGTCGGCGAACCACTGCGCAGTCGCTCGGATGACGACGGGCTGCTTCGTCCGCCAGTCATAGGGGTACTTGTGCTTGTACTTCTCGACATGGAGGACGTCAGCATGCTCATCGAGGATCGCCAGGACCGCCTTGCTGCCGCCCTTGAGAATAGAGGATGACATCAACCTCTCAGGCTCGTCCGGGAAGGCATCTTTTGTGAAGTGTCCCTCGTCGTCGATGGGAGCGGCGGCGTCAATTCCCAGATCCTTGCAGGCGATGTAGTCGTCGTGGCCGTGGCCGGGAGCGCAGTGCACGAGACCGGAGCCTGAATCAGCCGACACAAAGTCTGCATGGATGATGGGCTGGAGCTGGGAGGTCTTCCCGCGCAGCTTGTTGGTGTACTGGAGCTGCTTCAGCTCGGATCCCTTGACGGTCCAGAGGGTCTTGTGTTCGGTGTCAGGGAACACCGAGTCCAGGATCTCCTTGCGACTTGAAGCCACAATATACGCATCAGCACCGACGCCGATGATGTCGTAGTCCAGCTCGTCATGGATGGCGATCGCCCTATTTGCGGGCAGTGTCCATGGCGTGGTCGTCCAGATGATGGCGTAGAGGTTGCCTCCATCAAAGCCCCTCAACTCCCGGATCTCGTTGAGAATGGACGCCTCGGCAATGGGGAACCGGATATATGCCGTCGTGGACACATGGTTTTCGTTGTACTCCAGCTCAGCTTCCGCCAGGGCCGTCCTCGACGAAGGTGACCAGTATACAGGCTTGTGTTTGCGGTAGATTAGGCCATTGCGCACCATCTGCTGGAACAGACGAAGCTGCCTGATCTCAAACTCGGGGTCCATAGTCGTCCACCGCGCATCCCAGTCAGCCATGACGCCGAAGGAGCGGAAGCCTTCCATCTGTTCGAGAACGGTCTTGGAAGCGAGATCACGAGCTGATTTGCGGATCTCGGCAGGGCTCATGTCTTTGCCGTTGGAGGACCCGAGGGCCTTCAATTCAATCGGCAGTCCATGGCAGTCCCAGCCAGGTCGGTATTGCACCTTGCGCCCCCGCTGCAGCTTGACCCGGAGAATCATGTCCTTCAGGACCTTGTTCAGGCCATGTCCGACGTGGAGGCCGCCGTTCGCGTATGGAGGGCCGTCATGCAGGGTGAAGGGTTCGCCAGATCTGTTGCTTGCCTGCCACTTGTACAGATCGTCTGTGCATCGTCGCAAGTATTCTGCCCGGAACTGAGGAAGAGGTCGAAGACTGGGAGCAGCGAGAGCATCGGTTAGTCGAGGTGTAGCTTGGACTGAGGGGTAGATTCTGGGGTGCGGGGCGGTTCTCACGGAAGACTGGACTTTGGCAACCTCAGTGTCGATGCCCAGGAATTCGACATGATCGCCTCTGGAGCATAGATGCCAATGAGCCAGCTCCAATGGGCGGCTCCGATGTGTCGTAGAATGGTGCAAAAGCGAGGATGTCGTCGGATAAATTTTTAGTGGAGACGCGACAGCTTGCCGAACGTCGCGTCGAATGACAGCGGCCAACCTAAGCCTGACTCGGGTCAGAGCTCCAGGCACCTAGCTCGAAACACCGCGGGGCACTTTCCGTCATCGTCGACCCCCCGTGAATCGCCCTCCAACTTGCACAACTTGGACGCAGAAGGGCCAGTCAACCATAGCCTCCGCATCCCCCATTCCCGGTCGCCGGCATGGCGCCCATACGAAGATATCTCCGGATCACCAAGTACTCTGTGCTCGAGGTCCGCATTTACGTCGACAACCCGGCACTTACACACACCTGGCTCCTCAACCCCCGGAACCCCATCCTGCCCAAAGTCATCGAGAGCGTGCGACCGCTTGTGCTCCCCAAGCTGCGAGAAGAAAAGGAGAGGGCGCTGCTTCGGAAGAAGAGCTCCAAGAAGAAGGGCATCAAGGATGTCGTGGTAGAAGGCATGATGAGGCCCAGAAAGTCCCACGCCGTGGAGTGTCCGCTGACCAAGTCTTGCAGACGACTTCGAAGTGTCGGTTTTCCTCACAGAGACACCCACTCGACATTCCCTCCTCACGAAACAGAAGCAGTTCAGGGACAAAGCTCCCGAGAAGCTCACCTCCAACTCGAGCAAGCTCATCAGCGAGACCAACGAGACACCCATTGACCTCGATGCCAATGAAGCCAGCGACCCCATTATTCTCCAAGAGGACAGCGATGAAGATGCTTCCACGAAGCTAGATGCCGTTCCCACGGCAGACGAGGATGACGCACGACCGCAGCGCCGCAGCAAGCGACCACGCAATACCGTCCGAGATAGCGACGAAGACGACTCCGAGGATCTGTTTGTTGGTTCGGACGAGGACTACGCGTCGCCAATAGAGGTCGACTCCGATGTTGAAGGAGCGCCGCCGCCAAAACGGCAGCGGAAACAAAAGCCACCAGCCGACGGCGACTTGGAATCCGAAGACGCACATGATAAAGACGACAAGAAGAAGATGGCCATGGACATTTCGTTCGAGGGATTTGCTATCTATGGTCGGGTGCTCTGCTTGGTGGTGAAGAAGCGCGAGACTCTGGCCCGGACGGCCGGCACGGTCTCAAAGGCCAGCGCGGCTGCGGCCACCGGCGACAAACCCGGCGGTCAGGCCACAATGGAGAACTGGATCAGCTCGACGCAGATGCCCAACCCTGGCGCCGAGGAAGTAGAAGCTACATGAGAAGGTTGGCAGACAGTGGCACATGCCAGCGCCACTGACCGACGAACCTCTACGCCAGGAACGCTGCAGACTCGACCTGCCTCGCATCACCGACGCTGACACTGATATCCTTGAACTCCTCCAGGTCCTTCTTGATGTTCTCGAGGTCCGAACTCAACAGGAACCAGGCGTCCGGCCCAAGAGGCAGGCGGATGGGCAGTCGCTGGCCGCGGCTGACGAGAGTGTACAGCGCCACAGCAAGATCCCTTGGCTCTGCCCAGGTGCTTCGGCTCTGATCGCTGGCGATGTATCCCAGCATCTGGTTGATGAGAGAGTCGGGGTCCGAGTAGGCCGGGTGGCGAGACTTGATGTGGTTCATGGAAGACGTCGCGTAGTTGGTCTTGACACCGCCGGGTTCGATGATGGAGAGGTGGACTGCAGCATTTGTGTCAGGATTTGTCTTCAAGCATCCCGGAAAGGAACTCGACTCACTGTTCCACGAGCTGGGCAACTCTTTGGCCACCGCCTCAGTCCATCCTTCCATAGCAAATTTGCTCGCATGGTAGAAGGACTGGGCTGGGTAGCCACCCCAGCCGCCGATGGAGCTGACATTCAGGATGACACCTCCCTGCTGGCCACTCTTGGGGTTTTCGTCCCTCATGATACCAAGAACCCTCTTGGTCACGTCGACCATTCCCCAGAAGTTAGTGTCCATGACGGCGCGGGCTTCGGCTTCGCCGGTACCCTCGGCCTCTCCAGCCAGGGAGTATCCCGCGTTGTTCACCACGACATCAACACGGCCCCATTTCTTCAGGGTTGTCTCAAGAGCTGCTTCGATGGAAGCAATGGAGTTGACGTCGAGTTGCACCTTCAGTACGTTGTCGGCATCAGGGATGTCGGCCAGGGCCGAAGGCTTTCGCGCGGTTGCCACCACGCGATTGCTCGTCGTTGCGATGAATTGGGCCAGGGACTGGCCAATGCCAGAGGAGCAGCCGGTGACTGTGTGGAGGTTAGAGACTCTCTTCTGAAGCATGGGTGTCAACTACCTACTGAACCAGACAGCATCGGACGGCAGGTGGTAGGGCAGGGTGTTTGGAGCGGCCATGTTGAGGGATTCGCTTCTATTCGACTTGTCGCAAAGAACTTTTTCAAGCGGATTGGAGTTTCAGGGTGATAGTCCGTCTTTGTGCATGAGACTGTGAATCATAATGGACCATGAACAGACCGTGGTGGGCAAGATGGCTTTATATCATTACTTCTCCCGCTTTCCATCCCCATATAGCTGCCAGAGACGGGATCTTTCCGGTTCGCCATTCTCTCATCACATACGCATTCAGAGGCTCGATACAATGGGAAAGATTGAGCTGTTCGTCCATGGTATTCCGCATCGGAGATCTTGGGCTTAAGTCCGGGTGGCTGCATTAAACCCTACGCCCGTCGACCCTGCAGTAGCGCAGAGCATGGGACCTGCTAGTCAGAGCTTATTAGCATTCTCCAATGGACTCTTTGATCTGCGGCCCACGGACTTGGAAATCTTACTTCCTTGTGTCAATACGCGGGCTACTACTAATTAGTCGTTGATACGTCATGAGGCAAATGCTGTAGTGACATGAGCATGCGACGCCCTGCTGCAGAGGGACTTCTGCATCATGCACAAGCACCGGGCGCGGCAATGCACCAAAGTCCCGTGCGGCCTTCATGCTGAGATCTGGAAGGCGTTCATCATACGGGGCTTGTCACAGAACATTCTGGTTCAGGGCGGACTTCAAGCATCCCAAATGCTGAGACGAGCTGGACTCAACATGAGGGCTGGGGATTCATCATGAATCACAAGAACTCGACCGCCATCGCGAGCACGAGGCTCGGTGATAGTGCTGACTACGACATGTCGTGGGTGTGTTGGGGGAGGTCCCAAAAAACAGTGTTGTCGTCCCCTTGAAGATGCACTTGGCCTACAGGAAATGATATATCAAACGGCACGCAACAAGCATGAAACCCAGGAATGGCTACGGTCGCGACCTTTCGCCGAAGCCTATATGACTATAAATCTTGAAGCAAGCCATCATATGAGCTCAGTGTGACTGAGAATTTTGGCAAGATAGTTCAAGAGAGAATCGAGAGTAGCAAACAGGCTATCATGTTGGTCTGTGGCACCCTTTCCAAACCTGTTGCTGTTATATATATATATATATATATCAACTTAACAGGGTGCTATTCCTGTCAGGCCAGGCCTGCGGGTTGGAAGCTGCATCTCACCTATCTAAGATATTGGCATGGAAGTTGGGTACGTACTGTAGCCAGGTGGAACCCTTGTGCCACAGTGAACATTGAATCACCGTACGCACCGCGTCACTATACGGCGCGTTGCTAAGCACTACGCGTTGCAACCCTCATAGCCCCGCGTTTTCTGGTACATGGTATAGGGGTCTGGCGCCGGTGGCCAAGGGGTAAAAATCTCAGATTAGTAGCCCAACTGAGCTGTTCACGGCGCGGGACCGAGGCGGGTTCGACTCCCGCACTGGTCGCTGCCTTCTCTTCGCAATAATGCGCTTGGGAGGGGCAGCGACCTTTTGCATTTTCAGGTGTTTATTCTTTTTAGATTATCTACTAGTAGTCAGTCATTTTTAGCTGAGTACTAAGTGGCGTTTTGTCAATGGTGCCCTGGTAGATGACCAAAGCGCTGGCCGAAGGTGCTCTCACCACCTACAAGTGAGGCTGTCACTCAGTGGCGAGTCCAAAGTAGAAAAAAGGTGGTGAAGACTCTCTTCTTGGCATTTAACATCCACAATAATCCCGGATTGAGCGAAGGAGATGACGGCAATAAGCCGAGTTCGACGCCAGTCGGCGCCATAGTTGGAGGAGCTGTAGGTGGTTTAGCCCTCCTAGTCGCTCTTCTGGGCCTTTCTGGCTCATCCGACGGCGCAGGAATAGGCAGGATTCGCGTACGCATGAGCTGAGACCCCAATACTTCAAGCTCCAGATCATGAGCTGCCAAATGCTGAAGCGGCAACAAGCCCACAGTCGCCCTCAGGTAATTCAAAGTTGGAGTCTCATAGTGCATCTTGCAGGATCGAGAACGAAAAGAGCGGAAGAAGCACGAGCCCTGGCCTGAAGTAGAAGAACGACTCGAGCTGTGGGAACTGTGGGAGCTGAGATGTGGCTTTGCTTTTTGTTACTTTTTGAAGACGTTGATGAGGTTTCTGTATGGTTCAGAGTTCAGACCTTGAGGCACCGCTTCAGCTATAAGCTTTGTACTAACAGGTCAGGATTTTTCCGATGCGGAAAATTCATGCATCCTTCCTCATCAGGCTGACGCCTTCGGTTCATGCAAACGTCAGTCGACGCGCAGGCTTATGAAGATTGCAGGGCAGGGCGTATCGCATAGTCTCATGATAGTGGCCTGAAGTTGGGAAATTTCGCATTAAAGGATCACTCGACTTTCTCATAACAGACCTCAGCATGGGGTCGACTTAGTGCTGACGGTCGCATCGGTCATCCAATGCGAAACGGTTTAGAGGATAGAGGCTGGTGGATATTCCTGCGCGTGTGTTTTCCCTAAACGGTGCAAAGTGCGGCCCATTTCATACCGACATGCCAAGGGATTTCTACGCGTGAGTCCATAGGCCGCATTCAGTCGAAACTCGTGTTTTCCGCTGGCGAACCTTCGGACTGAACATCGTCAGCCTGCTTGGCGGCATCATTTTGGACCTGGCCGGAGCTCGCGAGCAACGAGTCCCTGACGCGGCTCGATCGATTGTAGGAAATTCGAGGGATGCTTCACATTGTGGTCACCTCAATCCGTGAGCCATGTGTTTTGATAGACAGCCAGCTGCTTAACATCAGGGCATGTATAAGTATGCCGTGGTATCCTGCATTCCTCGTCAACGAATACCTGGATCACCAAGCTTTTACACTCACAAATCTAACTCTTTGACTGCCTCAAACCACCATCATGGGACTCTCCGTTGCTCAAGTCATGACCATGGGTCTTGTACCTGCGGTCATGGCCGTCAACTACTGCCCACCAACCGGCCCATTGCTGCCACAGCCGGTCTTGCATAGCTTGGGATGCTTCACGGTCTCGCCGCTGACTCGAGCTCTGCACGCCCTCACCAATGGCACGGATGCGCCTTTCAATACCTCCACGACCTCCTTCTCTCTGACGATTACCACGGCCGAGGACACCATCTTCGAGTTCCACCACACCGCCTCGGACATTGACCAGAGGGGCGTCAAGACGGTTGATGGCGATACTGTCTACCACGTTGCGTCTGTGACAAAGATGGTTACTGTCCTGGCGGCGATGTTGGAGGAGGGGCTTGACCTCGATGCCTCTATTGGGAGTTATATTGTCGAGCTTGCCGACGATGAGCGCTATAAGGAGGTCACTCTGAGGCTCCTCGCTTCTCATGTCGCGGGAGTTCCCCCCGACGGTATGCTGCATATGTCTATCCCCTTTCTACAGATATGGTCACTGACGCCGATGAATAGGCTACAGCTTCGACTGGGCAGCCACCACTCCGCCAGCCCTTCTGCCATCTCTCGGATTTCCTAACGCCACAATGCCTGATGATTACCCTCTCTGCGACGGTTTGGACACTCCCATTTGTACTGACAAAGGTAAGCGGCGACAAGATTCATCTCGCCAATGCCCGGCATCTAAGTGCGTCAACAGAATTCTTCGATGGACTCAAAAGATCCGACATGGTTTGGCTCCCGGGTGAGACCCCGGCATACGCCAACATTGGCTTTATTCTTCTCGGCTACGCTCTTGAGAGGTTCACCGGCAAGACCTTCCCCGAGGTCGTTGCTGATCGTATCACCAAGTCCCTGAAGCTGAGCTCTACCGCCGGATTCACGCCGCCCAGCTCCAGCGAAATTGTCATCCCGGACGGAGGGTTCCACTGGTCTGGAATCGACTTTGAAAAATGGAATGCGTAAGTCTTGTTGTTTCTCGGCCATCACTGTCCAAATGCTGACCGACACAAATCAGGGCGCGGGCATGTTCCTCACGCCCAACGACTTCGCCGTCCTCCTTCGCGGCATCATGAACAACAAGTTGCTCACCCGCGCCGAGACCACAAGCTGGATGAAGCCTACGGCATTCACCGGCTCTCCCACCGGCGCCGTCGGGTCTCCCTGGGCCATTATCCGCTCCGACAACGTTCCCCGCGCCTCTGGCAGGAGGCCGCTGGAGGTGTATACCATGCTCAGCAGCTTTCCAACTTATGCGGCGTATGCAGCCTTTGTTCCCGAGTACGAGATCGGAATCGCCGTTAACGTTGCCGGCACGGGCGACGACCCGGCCCTCCGCGCCCTGCTCGACCTTGCCGTGCAGAATGTCATCCCGCTGTTCGATGATCTTGCTCGCGAGCAGGCGGAGGCTAAGGACGCAGGCACCTACGAGTCGGAGTCCGGCGACACACTCGTGCTGTCGATCGATGACGGCCCGGGCCTCAAGATCGAGGAGTGGACCAGCGGCGGCAAGCCCGTCTCCGACGCCTATCTTGCCGTCAAGGGCAGAGTCGAGACCCTCTCTGGAGTCGACATCAGGGCCTACCCTATCGTCGGAATCGAGCACCGTTGGCAGGTGTCTTTCCAGCCCATACACGAGCGCGAGTTGCTCGGCATCTTCGAGCACGCGTGCGATACCTGGTTCAACTTTGGCCGGATGGCGTACGCTGGGGAGAATGTTGACCAGCTCCGCTTTCACGAGGACGAGGGAGGCAATGTTAGCGGCATCCAGGTTCCCGGGCTCAGGCAGAAGCTCGTCAAGATCTGAGGCGGGACGAGGTGAACTTGGATCCTGCCCGAGTGCGGGAAATGACTGACCGGTTGTGCCCTTCACCGGATTCCCTATGTAAGAAAGACGGCAGAGGACTGACTACCTTGGGTAGTGTTACTTTCGATGGCAGATGTTGTTTTACACTCTTTTGGTTTATCTCTCTTTGTTGGATGCTGTCCGGCAGAGGGCCATGTTGCATTCCAGTACAGGTCTGCGGATCTCCTTTCACTTAGTATTCCAATCAACAGACTTGATACACAATAATACTGCATGTCCGGCTGGGTGTCTGCTTTCCGGGCATCCTGCGTAGAAAGGACATCTCAGGGGTCAGATCGGATCCAGACTCTTCAGTCCTCGAATAATAGGGCCTGCCAGTCGATGGCTCTCCGTCAGTAAACGACATCTCGCGTGATCAGCTCAATCTGAAACCGTATTCTGCGCAACTGATGCCCAGTCATGTGTGTCTCCAGGGATCTCGCCCTCGGTCCTACCCCGCCAAGGCTCGAAACGGCTTATCGATCAGCAGAATGCCATGATCAACACCACATAGCTATCCATGTTTCTTCCACTCACACACACCTTTCACCACCCATGTCGTCCATCACCGCCCCAACGCCCCTCCGCCCAAGCCCCTTCTGGCTGGGCGCTGGCATCACCTCCCCGCATCATCGAGAGGGGGTTGAGGGCGCCAGAAGTAGAGGAACATACATGCACGGCATGGGCTTTTGACAAACAGCACACGCACCACCAGCCAAGCTCGCTCGTCTGACACGGGACCCCGCGATGCCAATCCTGGCATCGGAGCACTATCACACCGCAAGGTGACATCGGCAAACGGGTCAGATGACTGGGAGCGCATCCCTGCCCTGTCCCCCTGCCCCTTTTCATCTCCAGGCACCGCGCCCCCCTGGCCTCGTCCAACCACGAGCCAAGCGCAGGACCGTTCGACGCCTCTTAGCCCCTCGGAACCGATTCGTCGATCGCTGCGACTTTCACCGAAACTTCCTCCTCACACGTACATAAGTCCTACATGCTAAGAAGACGCGCTATTATGTACAGCGTCAGCGTACAAAGTCCCAGGCCGAGGAGGAGAAGAGATGAGGGGGGCACTTGTCTCGCACGCTAGCGGGCCGCGACGGGCGCTTCTCTCCGCGCCGGTGCCCTTGGCGGGGGGCAGAGAGGAGGTGATGTGATCTGGGAGGACGACACGCACGACGACATGGCGACGCAATACCGGACCAAGTATGTACGTATGCGGATCGGTGAGGAGTCGACTTAGGTGGGAAGGGGTGGTGGGTGGTGGGTGGTGATGACACCAGACCGCAGCCACGTAGACACCACTCTCTTGACCTCAAGCACTTCCCCCTCCTCATCACGAGCGGGAAAGGCCGGCCGTAACTCGACGACGGACAGCCTCGCAGCCGGGAGCGGCCCCCTTGTCGGGTTCCAAGGAAGACAAACCGTGCAGGTGATCTTCTCCTGCAACCCGGCCGCATGGTTCGCAAGGGGGTGGGAAACCGGCTACATGGCTGTGCGGCCTTGTTGGGAACACAAACCCATTGCCTGCCCTGCCGGCCAGCAAGCCATCCTGCCTTGTTGGGAGCAACAACTGCGGTCGAGGACCGTGTCTGCTCTGATGGAGGGCTGCTGTGGGTGTCAGCCTTCGGCCACATGGGGATGGTAATTGGTCTTGAATCGGCCGGGGGTGTTAGTAAAGATCCATGTCGACCTGATCAATGTTGGTACGTCCGTCCCAGTTCGGGCACACGCCGCCAGGCTGAACGAAGCGAACTACTCGGACACAAGTACATCGGCGACAGGTACCCCCATTCCGCCGAGTACATCCTTCGTCAATCCCGCACGGGTTCGCCCGAAAAGGGATAATAGTTCTTGGGGTCTATAGGCGGAAAGTCGCGATTATGATGCTGCCATCTCATCATCGTTTCGCGAAACAGGGCGGCCGCCATCCATCCATCAGTTCAGCTGCACACCATCTTCTGCTCGGGCAGTGGCAGCGCCCCTCGTGGCCGAGACATGGGCGTTGATAAGGCTCGATGCTGTCTGGCTCTGGCAGGCTGCCCATAGGCCAACCCGGTTTTTGTTTCAGGCACGGCCAGTCTGGGCGGGCCAAGGCCGTTCCAGGAACGGCGGCCGACTCTGTCGAGTGTCTCAGGGCCTGCGCGACGGTTGGCGGAGAGGCGAGAGGGTGTCAGGTCTCACACGTGTCGAGGCCGTGATCCGAATTATGGCGCCCATCGCATCCCGGGCGTCCGACGAGGCGCGGGCCTGGAGCCAAGGCGCCCGCTCATCCATTGTCCGGCCCTGGAGATACCGCACATGTCATATCGCGCCTCAAGCCTGTACATATGATGATGCGCTCGAACAGGTCGGTGTACTCTACGGATTGCACAGGGCAGGATGACACGCCCTCTCCCTCTCTGTCTGCCCCGGACACATGAAGGCATCACTGTTATGGATGGACGTAATGGTAATCCTGCCTGCGGCAGCTGAGCAGCTGATGCGTGCAGGCAGTCGTTTTCGGAGGAGGCCATAGATTGCGCACCAATGGGACAATACTTGGCGAAGCCACACACCGTAGATGTTCCATTTCGCTCTGGACTTCGCCTGAGCCTCACGTCCGCGTGACCGCCTGTTGCCGGTAGTGGCTGTCTGTCTGTATGTAGGCGAGCGAACACGTAGGCCGGAGGTACTATTGAAGGTAATATGCAGTAATAGAAAGCCCGTCCGCCGCCCCGTCCGTTCGCAGGCCGTTGTCGATGCGGCCCGTTGGGGGGGGGGGGGGGGGGGGGCCGTACGGGATGGCCATGTCAGTGATTAATTATAGCATGCGTCGTAATCTCAACCGCAGTCGGCCTTCATGGACTCGTCATGAACCATACAGCTTACATATTGCATACCTGATTGCTCCGGCAGAACCCCCCACCAAGGAGCCGGGCGCGGTATTCGTATGTGGCCGACGGGCGCCGGCGCATGGCAGAGTGCATGGCAGCACGGGAGATGTGATTCTCCGTGACCATGGCATGGCATCTCGTGAATATAGCCGGCAGATTGGGACCTTGGTACCCCCCACCAAGGGGTTGGTTCGTCATGTCCGGTATTGCTTGGAGTGCTGGTATGTATGTACAGTACATCAGAACCGATTCCTCGGTTAACTTGTCATGTGCCAGCAGCAGCAGCGGCCCCGCGGTGCGATTTTGACGTGTCAGGCCTCGGCGGCCTCGGATATCAGAAAACGAAGCCATCGTCACGTCCCATCAAACCGCGCAGACCCAGCTTCGGGAGATGACGCTCTTCCCTCAGGCGCCTTGGCGACATGCCATCGCGCAGCAAATGGGACGTTTTTCAGGCACCCGATGCCCCCGGCTTGGGATCCTAATGGTTCAGCTGGCGCAGATGCTGCCCTCATCTCGTCGACCGCCGCTGCACAGCCCGTGAACGAGGTGTCCTTTTGCGACCTGTCGCTTACGGCCCAATGGGCGGGCGGCCCTCCGTCCGTCAGTCTCAGTCTCCGTGTCTCCCCGAGGCCGGTCGTCTCCCCGCCGTGGGTGCGGAATGCAAACCGTTGGCGGCCGCCCTGTGCTCTGGGTGATGATCGACAGGGGTCTCAGAGCGTTCCGTGCTGCCCTGGCTTTCTTTCCACGTGGGAAATGACACGCCGGACAGGGGGCCAGAGCGGCCTAGGCGGGTTTGCGCCGTCTGATTCGAACTGCTTCTTCCTTCTCGTCCGTTGTCGTTCCTTTTTAGTCTTTGGGGCCTTTTCCTTTATTATTCAGCTGGGCTGCGCCGCCATGGTTCGATGGTGCCGCGTCTGTCGCGAGCTAGCGACGGGTTAGTCTCGCGGAATCGCGTGCTGGGACCTGAATCGGGCCTCGTGGCGCCCGCCGTGGCTGGCATGTCTCGAGCTGGACCGCGTGGGATGGCGGAGGGGTGGTGTCCAGGAATGGACGGGCCTGGATCTGTCCGCGTCTCCAAAGGCATGGCAGGCCGGTGAGGCCGATGCAGTTGGTCGACAATGTCTCGAATGGTGTAGGTTTCGGACGTTGAGGCCCCCTTGGCCCCCTCCTCAGCCGCATGAGCGGAGGAATGTACAAGCATCGAGTGCCGAAGATATTCACAGGCACGGGAACGAAACCTTGGGCCTGGGAATGGCGTCTGTCGAGCGTCCGGAAAAGGAAGGAAGCTGGAGGCCTCGACGGGCTAGAAGTGCATCCATCCCTTGACACCGGCCGGACGGGAATATGGCTGGCTCTGCTTCCTTCAGCCCATTCATACTTCCTCTGTCAATGTAGATGTACAAACAGCGACTCTTGAATGTATCCTGGCCTGGACCGCCCTTTCCCCTGCATTGCCGTTCCTGGATGCTGCTACTCAAACCGTTCCATTGGGACATGACTTATTGCCCCGAGCTGAAGTCACGATGCCTTCACCCCATCCATGTCAACACTGGTGGCTTCACTAACACGACACCGCCTTGGATGTACCAAAACAAAGATCTGTGTGTTTCTGGTGAATTATTATCCATCAAATTCCCACCTATCGTACCATTTTGCAATCATCTAGCGTTTGGGCTGTTCGTGGCGAACAAGCCGAGTCATGTTGACTCGGCTCGGAATCGCGCGTCGTAGTCAGCATCATCGGTCACCAGTGGATGGAAGCACAGACTCTTGGCCTCCCCGGACAGTCAGCGGCCATCCATGCTGCCCGATGGGTGCACGGAGCCGTCACTGCGTCCTCGCGATCCTGTTTCCGGGCCAAGACAGAGACGGACACTCCAAACTGGGAACTGGTAGCCCATACTTGGATTATGGGTGCCAATACCTTGGGACCGACATGGTCGGCCTTGACAGGCAAACAGGGCATATGGCATGCCGAGAAAAGGCCGTTGGACAGGTGCGACAGGCCGTTGGATTCCCAAGCAACCAAGCCGAGGTGGATTGACCGAGTGTATCTCTTTACCCTCATGTGGAAGCGGACCTGGTGATCGTGACAGTGCCAAGGTGCCTGATCCGGTTTCCAGTGACCAGAGAGACATTGCGCCCCCGTAACGTATGGAGAGAGGCGAGTGTCCAGGGTTGTCCCCAGATGGTTAAAGTCCCAATTCTCTCCTTTTTTCAGGGACCAGAAGCGGACCCAACGGAAATGCCGAACACGCGACTCAGTCGGGTTGTTTTTTGGCATTGATAATTAATCAATTTGGGTGCCTTGAAAAAAAAAATCGTTAATTAGTGCCCAGACCCGTTGGATGGAAATGAAAGGGGCGCCACTGTCTAAGTCAAGGGAGCCCAGGCCAAGGACTGGCTCGTCCGAGCTCCGTGTCGTGTCCTCTTCACCTTGTCTCACCCCATCTCCGGAAAATTTCCAGAGCGTTGGGAAGCTTGATTGAGGGCGCTTCGTGTCCCCTTCATCTCAACCGAACCAGCCGAGTGAGGAAAAGGGAGGCGGCCTGTGCTGCGCTTTGCTCTGCCGGAGACGGGCCCTTCTATTCTTGGCACCCCGGAGACCGGCTGTTGTTTAGATCAGACGATGATGCGCATTTGGCGCTGGGGCCTCGCGTGCCCTCAGACCCTTTTGGATGCCGCGAGGTCCGGCGAGTGTTTGAAACAAAATATTCATGGAGGAATACGATGCCGAGGACGACGCCATCGCGGAGGAGGCACACGATCACTCGGGCCCTCGGAGAGACGGGCGACCGACTTACACGCCCTCCCGCTCGCTCGGATCGCGGTGCCTCCAAGTTGAACTCAACCATCTCGAGCTGAAGGTCTAGGTCCGCCAATGTCTCAATTTTCCTAGGCAATGTCGCTCCTCATTTACTTACTGAGTACAAAGGTCCCACGGCATCCATCACCTGCTGGACACCGAGGCCCGCAGCCGAGACACCGGTGACCGGTCAGGACCCGATGCTTTGGAACAACCGTTTTGCAGCTGATGGGGATGGCAGGGTCGGTCCCACGGCGGCGTGGGATCGACCCGCCGACCGCCGCCGCCAGCCATAGGACAGGACGAAACGAAGAACGAGAAACCAGAAAGAGAAGAGACGCCTCTCGGAAACAGGCAAGGCACCCTGTGTGTCGCCGCTCTGCCTCATCCACAGGCGGCCTGACCGCCGGAGCGGTGACGGTGAGGGCGGAAGAGGCTCCTCTTGGCATGACGACCGGACGACAAATCCCGGGCGCGCAATTGCCTCGCGACAAGAACCTAAAGCCCTTCATGTGACGTCCGGGTGGGCATCGTGTCCTCAAGGGGCTAAATTTCCCCAGGTCCCGCCCCGACGACGCGGTGAAGCCAGGCGCCGCCAGCGGTATCCCGGCCAGTGATGGGCGGTGGACGGTGCTGAAACCCAACTGATGGAGCGCTCAGGTTTCTAGCGCCGGGGCGTCGAAGCAGACGGACCCGCTTTCTTCTAGAAGCCGTGGAACCTGAAGAACGGAGGACCCGAGGTACCGGTACTGGGGGTGAGACACCGCCCCCTTTGCCCACGAGGCACCAGCAGTCTGTTCAGGTGACCTGGCCGTTGGAGTGAGTGATTGGGCTGCTGCGGGTTGACCGTTGTCCGGCGGTGCTTCTCCATGATGCGCCGATTGGCCTCAAAATGCTCCGGGGAGGAGGACAGGAACTGTCAGACCGCTGATCCTTTGTGAGTCACTGACTGCCTGGGGACGTGAGAGACGTGGCATCGTCGCGGTGACGACAGGGACAGACCGACAAACATTTTGGTGGTCCCGCCCGAGTTGGACACCGAGACGAGTGCCTGACGGTGATGCTGATGTTGTCTGGAGTTATTGAGTGGTTCACGGTCCGTGTCTCCTGGACGTGTTCCATGATGATCGACACGCAGTCCGGGCGAGCCTGGCGATGGGAGGAAAAGCTGTTGGGAACGACAAGGGTTGATGGGCATTCGCATTTCACATGTCCATGCATGTTCTAGTCAATTGTTGGTGTCGCCCAACACCAAGACCATGCTGTCGGAACCCCTACCTAGCGAGCGAGGTGGCAGCAGCAGCCGCCCTGTCAAATTCGGTCAACTGCATCGTCGGTGATGCCTCTTTGTCCCTGCCTCAAACAATCTCAGCTTTCCTCCCGCTCGACAGGTCGACATACGATGATCCCCCAGCGCCGAGACAGGGCTGATCGCCAAAAGAAACAACTCTGCCCCTGCCTGCCTTGTTTGTCGAGCTGAAGTCCGGGGTTCAACACGCCACGTAGATCAATATTTAATCACCTTCTCCGAATCCGTCGCGATGCGTTTGTCTCGTCCTCAGCCACGCTCGCGGCCGGGGTTGATGTTGTTGTTCCTGTTATTCTCGTATCCGTCTGCCAACCACTGCCTTGCCCTTTCGACCCCTGCCCTTGGCTGGTGAAGTTGCATTTGCGAATGCGACCGAGTGCTTGCATACAGATCAGTAGAGTGCGGCATTCAGCGAGCGGCCCGGGGACATGGATACTGCGCGGCTGACAGACACTACTACCGCCGCGCTGCTTGTTCCCAGCAGCCCTGTGGAAATGGATAAAATTAGCAATGCCGACGATACGTCCGGACAACGTTGCTGCTGACTACGGGATGCGTGCGCTGGGAGCCTGGGATGCTGCAACATCTCGGGATCAGTCGAGGCGCAGGAACGCCCTGCATGCGCGAAGAAGTGGTTATTACACCTCACCACTCGTTCACGCTTAGGCAGGCATCAGTCAGTCAGTCAGCCCGGCGGCCCTTCGGTGAACGGCGCTGTCGATCCGTCGCGCTGCGACTGACTGCGATAGGAAACTCAACCCGGCCGGCGCAAACGGGATGGGGGCCTCTTTTTCTCCGAGGCTGCCATCCATCGCGACTTCATCCGCCTGCGGCGCTGACACGGGTTCCGGAGGGACGACGATGGGCGAGGCAGAAAAGCGACGACGGACCGCTTGCCCGAGGATCGTTGTGGGTAGGACCCTTGCCAAGGCCACGAGGAGGAAGAAGGATGACGCAGGAAATCGGAGATTGGGGGTCACTCGTTGCCCGCCGCCCTGCGGGATTGTGGGAATGTTGAGGTCAGAAGAGGAAAAAAAAAATTGCCAGACAGCAAAAAAAGAGTGGATGGAGATGGGGAATGCTGGTCTTCAGGGGCCAGGGGTTTTTGCGACGTCTCTCACTAAGCGACGGCAGGGAAGCCTAGGGTTTGTGGTTTGATTGCCTTGTGATTGCGAGACGAGAATACTTTCAGCGAAATAAAATAAAATAGGTAATCAACAATGGAAATACGACTGATTTGCTGACGAGGAACACGTCGCTCAAAGTGAGGCTTAGACGAGAGAACCTCCACCGCGGCCCCCTGAATTGACGGTGTTCGTCGTATCATCACTCACCTTACCTCACCTGAACCTGACAAGTTTTGGGTTGAGGAGCGCACGTAGCTGAGTGATGCCTCTGCTCCTCCGGCGATGCAATGCGGGAGCCTGGCCGACGATGCCGCCGGGGTCTCCTTTGATTGCGCTCGTCTCGTCTCGTATGACGATCACGGGCTTCCATTCGGTCTTCCATGCAGGCCACGGAGCGATGCGGTGGGCTCTTTTCAGTGGAGTGGTTTGAGGGCTTCAGGGCAGTTCGCGGCCCCTCAACCCCCTGTGGGTGGCTGGCTGATCTCAGTTCGGGCCCAAGGCCCGCCACGGGTTTCACCGCATTCGGGTGCTGGCATCGCTGTAGTACATGCGAGACTTGGCCCCCTTTTTTCTCTCTTGCTCGAACTGTGATCTTCTCCACGGACGGACCCTTTGCCTCCTGACGATGATGACCTGACCTGCAGTAAGTACACAGATGCCCAAATCTCCCGCAGGCTGAAATGCCGCATAAGTGAAATCACCCAGGCGGACCTGCGGACTGATTACCGTGTCGTGTCGTCAAGGACCAGGTGGTGGTGTAAGTGCTCAACGTCTGTCGTGTCCCCGTCGCGCATTGGCGCTCTCCTCAGCCAAGTGCCGTCGCAATTCCACCCACCAGGTAAAATGGCCTGCAAATAATACCGGAGTGCCAATGTCGATGCAATCGGAATGACTCATCAGCCCTGGGAGAATCGAGGTACCGGTACCTCCAGCAGCCCTCGCAGGCCGGAAATAGTGAGAGGCCCCAAGGCTTGGGATCGCTGGCGCGGGTTGAGACCAGGCCAGACAGGGGGTTGCAGCCACATGCCACACGGGCGGACCAGGCATGTTTTTTTCTTGCTGCTTGTTTCATTTCCCTTTGGTGGTCTGGGGAGCGGTCAAGCCCCACGGCCTGCGTCACTGACTGACTGTCACCGCCCAGGGAGAGGTACATGGCCACGTTGTCTCTCATCCCACGCCCCCCTGTTCGTGCTGTTTTGCTGGTTGAATGCCGAAGCCGAGGGGGGGTGGGATCCCTAGCCACCCCCCAAAAGCGGAAGTACACCAGCTGACAGCGCTACCTCGTCTTGCAGTACCGCTGAGGCGCGCCCCAGTCCCTGTCTTGGAATTCCACCAGCCTGTTTCTGCCCTGTTCATGCGTGTTTAATGATCTGCTGACTCTCTGTTCACGGCCACGCGAAATGAGCAACGGGTCCCTGCGGTACGCGCCCCCAAAGTACTAGCCCGACACCTGGGTACCTCGGCCGCCGTCTCGCAAGGCTTCATCGTCGGGCACTTGCACTGAACCAGGATCTGCCCACTACCAAAGTACAGCATTCCCATTCCGAGATTCTGACAAGGTTCCCAGCCTGTCTGTCCGTCCCCGTCTCTTCTGATCTCAGCCAGGCAGGCAAGGTTGTCAACCACGAAGACAGGGGTGGATGGATGGAGACGACAACCCCTAGCCTGTCCGTCCGTCTGTCTCTCTCGCCCTCCTGTCTGCCTCGACTTGATACATATAAGACCGTCCGCCCTTCCCTGGTTCCCCTCGTGCCACGATCTCTCCAGACCATCATATCTGCTCATCATCAGTCACTGCTCACCAAGACCAAACAGTCTTCTGCCATCACAGCCACCAGTCTTGCAACAGCAACTCACTACCCAACAACCAACAACCAACAACACCATCACCTACCAAGAGCTCCTCGAAAGCCTCTCACCCACCCACCACATTCACAATGGCCAACACCAACCGCCTCACGGAGACGCCCGCCCAGCGCCCCTCTCAGCTTCCTCCCTGCCCCGGCCCTCCTCCCAGCCGGCCACTGCCTCCCACTCCCAAGCGAGGTTAAAGAAACCTCCGGCACCAATACCATGATGCTCCAGTAGCCTCGCCCTGCGCCCTACGATACCGGCTGCTTTGCCGTATCAATCACCACCAGCACGCCCTCCCGCGCGCCGGGTCAGCTGCTGCCACGGATCCCGGCCACGCCCAGCCGCCGCCCTCCGAACATACCACCGACCGACACCCGGCTCCCTGCACGCAATCGTGCTTGTGCAGCCCTCCGATGAGCTGGACATGCATAACACCCAATCCCACCCCCACCAGGCCTACGAAAAGGCCCGCGCCTCGCATCCTTGAGAGCCGGCCTCTCCCTCCCGCAAAGGACACGAACCTTCCCCCCGCAGAAACAGACGGCAACTTGGCCACGACTGCCTGCGCACCACTTCACGCACCCTTGTACCATACCAACCAACACAACCCCTCCGCGGAGGAACGCACACATACATCATACGGCACATTTTTAATCGATGAACCCGGACCGGCCTCGTCTCTTTGCACATTCACTAGCACGAGCCGCCGTCAACGAGCACAACACACGTAATGGGAGGAAACGACGTCTACATATCACATCATCATCATCACCATCCAAGAGGGGTTTCCGCGGAATCCATGCCCTCATCTGTATCATACGATTTTCTACTGCATACTCACGGCGTTTTTACCGATTAGATTATGGGAGGGACGGGTCTTTTTGCTGGTCTTGCCCCGGGTCGTCTCCCTCGATACCCCCTCATCCTGTTTTCCTTGGCTCCCGAACGTCCTTTTCCTACTAATGGAATATCTCGGTGGGACGCATGGTTATGATTGGTCTTTCTGTTTTATCTGGGCGGCCGCGGCGGCAATTGGGTGCCTGCTGCACATGGGAGAATGAAGTGAAGATTCAATACATCATCGGCTTACGATTCCCACTCTTCTGAGCTACGCGCATATGTGACCGTGATGATCCCGTGGCGGGGGGAGAGGGGCAGCTCGGCTGCCGGCTTTCTGATGAGAGGGGTATCTTGACGCCGTCTCTCCATGATTTCCCTGTCACCTCGCCCTGGGGATTCTGGTCGAGCCGTTTGCGGTCGAGACTCTGGCCCTGGGGTGATGGGAGCTCTCAGCTCGAGTCCGTGACAGCGACGGATTCAACTAGTGCAGAGACCGACTCGACGCAACCGCACACTCTAAACCGCTCTGTTCCCCTGGGCTGCCGCAACTCTATTCTCCTGTATGAATGTGTAAGTCTCCCGGCCGACGCAGGAGGATGCCCATTTCCCCTCACTCGTATGACTTAGACTCACGACCGTTGCAAGGAGGAGTACGTAGCAAGGGGGTGGGCAACGCGGGGCAGAACACCTTACCCCTCCGCGCGCACAACATCACATAGAGTACACACATGAACCGCGATCTGCAGGCGGCCCGGACCTGGCCACCTCCCAGACCACATGTGTGCCAGATGCCAACTCTATCGCCAGCGCAGAGGACATCAAACGCGATCCTGTGAGAAAAGTGCCTCACGGGGTCTGATGCAGGAAAACGAAAACAACAACAACAAGAGACGCATCGTCGGGCATGACGCCCCCCCCTCGGCGGCATCTCTGGGAAACAGGGAAAATACAGCCAGGATGCCGTTTCGATCATGCGAGGGCAGCATCGCGCGCGACCCCCGGCACGGCGGGCCACGAACGTCTCAGCATCCTGCTCAGAAGCCGCTCATCGCGCCATGCCAATGTTTCTGGGGGCCTGCCAGGGAAATTTGCGAGAGAGATTTTTCCCCCGTTCGTCGCAACTTTTTTTTGCGTTCGAGGTATAATGAGGCTTGGCCTATAAGCTGGCGGGAACCGGGATTCCTACCTATTCTCGTGACGACCTGAGGGACGGACAGGGGTCGCCGGGACGGGATGAGATGCTGAAATGAGCATCGGTCCCGCTGCCAAATGCGCAGGTTCGCAGTGGCCCGGAGAGTGCCTCCGATCAAGGGAAGAAAAAAAGATCTCACTCCACTGCCGTGTGTGCGTACCTACGCGAAGGAAGGCATTGTACCGCCTGTACAAACATACAAGTCCGGCCTGAGCCGGGGGTTGAAAGTGGGATGGAGGGGCAGAGAGGGTGGGAGGAGGAGGGACAAAATCGCAGATGCAACACAACACGCGGGATCGCCTCCAATCGCGGGCTAGATATTTCAGCCGCCAACCCTCCACGGAGCCGAGGACCGTAGCGGTCCGGTCGAAGCAGAAACGAAACCGGCCAGCCTGGCATGATGATGGCCTCTTGCCGGCCTTTCCTGGCCGCCGGTGCGTCGTCAGTCGCGCCCCTTTTCGTCGCGCCGCCGGAGGAACAGGCAGGTCGCATGCGGTTGAGGCCCGGCTGCGCGAGTCGACAATGACGATGTTTCCCGCATTGGCACGCCGCACGCCTGCTGTCTGTCTTGCCGGCGCTGTTGCGTTCGCAGCGCTTCCCTCCGGTCATGCAGGCCCCGTGTGCAGGGGCCAAGAGGCCGATGTCCAGGGGGTGGCGAGAGGGCCAAGCCGAATACCACCCCGCGTGGCCTGGTCATGCTGTCATGTCCTTGTTGACGACGCCCCTTTCCCCCCAACGGCCATGTTTCAGGACCAGGACATCGAGGGCCGCGATCGGGCGTGGGAGTGGTCGAAGGCCGAGAGGAACAATGTCCCCCAAGGGCCCGGAGGGAGAGGCGGTCAGACCGTCGCCGGTGCTGGAAACGGGGCAGCCAGGCTTGATCGGGGGTCACGATGTCGCGAGCGGGCGGCGCTAAGGTGGCTGCTTTCGTCCGATTGTCATCAAAAAGTGCTCCTCCACCACTGGGACACACCGCTTCCTGAGGAGATTACTTGAATTTCCTGGGGATACAGGCCCCGAGCCTGAACAGGAAAGCAGTTGGACGGAGACAGGAGACGGCCAGCAAGGGGGCTCAAGCGGTGGCGTTGGGGGCAGTAGAGTTCACACGAACAGAATACGCCCGCTCTGACTCGATGAAATGCAGTGACCGAGCGTTTGGGATGCTGTGGGAAACCGATCTTCAGGGGGAGGCGAATTGCTGCCAGCCGAGGTTGGTGTCGGTTCAGGGGTTTGGACCTGCTAGAACTTGACAATTGGTGGCGACTGCGGGCGGCCGTTGACGATCGCGGGCGCCACATTCCATGTTCAGTGCGGGCCGACGCCACAATCCGTGGTCACGTGGCCACGCGACGCCGACTGGCCGCTTTTTGAAGATCGACGCCGTTGGAGTTTATGTGTGACGACAGGGGCGTGCCAACGACAATCATCAACCTTCTCATCCTAGCAAGATAACCCGTCTTTCACAATTGTACCGAGACTTGGGTTCATCTGGACTCAGCGTAGAGGTACCGCTGCAACGACGATCCCGACTTGGCTTTCATCATATCGTGGGATAGACCGTCCATCAGTCCATCGGTGAGAGCATCTCCAGGTGCTACGATGAGCTGAAAGCCATCAGCAGGCCTCTTATCATCATCAACACACACACACACACACACTTCACCCCCACAGACATGGTATCCTTCGAGCTTCACACCTGGGGCCCGGCCTTTGGCCTTCCCTCCATCGACGCCGAATGCCTGGCCGCCATCGCGTACCTCCACCACGCCATCCCCAGCTCAGAATGGACTCTCATCCCCAGCAGTGATCCCTCAGTCACTCCCTCAGGTAAGCAAGGCAACATCACATCATGTCGATCTCAACTCATGTCACCAGCCCCTGGCACCTTCACCCCCATGTCTACTTGAAACCTCAGCTGACCATCTCCAGATCGACTGCCCGCCCTCCACAACTCCACCACCGGCACCTGGATTGCCGGCTACGACGCCATCGTCTCACACCTCTCCTCAGAAACCCCATACGGCCTCGATGCCGGCCTCACACAATCCCAGCGTGCCGACTCGGCAGCCTATTCCGCCTACCTCTCCTCCCGCCTCGCCCCCCTACTCGAAATCTCACTCTATGCCCTCCCGCGCAACTGGACAGAAACCACCCGCCCAGCATACAGCACCATCCTCCCCTTCCCCCTGACCTGGACAGTCCCCACGGCCATCCACACCGCCGCTGTCGCCCGCACATCCCACCTCCTGGCCGGCCTCCACCTCAGCGACGATGAACCCGACGAGAAAGACCTCGGCCCTCTGGACGCCGCCATGAAGCACATCCCCTCGACCCGCCGCAAGGGCGTCCTCCAGGAACTCGCCCCCGGCCAGGCCGCCACCATCCGCCTCCACGCCATGGCCGCAGACGTCCTCTACGTCCTCGAAGACCTCCGCGCCGCTGGCGAGACGGACCCGGGCTCCAAGCTCCGCCTCCTCGCCGATGAGGACGGAAAGGTCTCCTCCCTCGACTGCCTCGCCCTCGGCTACCTGGCTCTCATGCGCGCCGCACCCGTCCCGCAGGACTTCCTCCGCAACGTCCTCGCCACCAAGTACCCCTCGCTCGTCGTCATGCTCGACGACCTGTCGCTGGCGTGTCTCGAGGCCCCCGGCCCCCTGCCGCTGGCTGATCCCGCCTCCTCGCGGTCCCTGGCGCGCACGCTGTGTCGCTTCGTCGACGACGCTGTCCGCGTCACTCCTCAGGTCGGGGAGCAGTACGCCGCCGAGCTGCGCCGCCGGGCGGAGACGGGGTCGACGAGCGTGCTGGACCGGAGAGCCGCGGCCGTGGCAGGAGGCATGCTCCTCGCCGGCGGTGCCTTGGCGTACGGGGCGTGGTGGTACCGCGGCCTGCCGCCGTTTGGCTCGCGGACGCAGACCTGGACCATGGACCGGGGTTCGAAGCTGAGCGAGTTCGGCGCGCTCGGCGCCATGCTGGACTTTAGCCTCGGAGGGGCGCCGGATTTCTCCCGGCCGTCTGCCGGTGCGGGCATGGACCTGTCTGGAAATCAGAACAGGATTGTCGAGGCGGACGTGGCGGTGGACTAGACGAACATGGTGTAACAATATTAAACGGATCGGCTGGGGGAGTCAGGATAGATACTGTAACATCACTTTTGGAAGACTTGTAACTCTAATGTCAAAAATGGCACTATTCCCGCCTTTTATTATCTTACAACGATTCTGCAAAAACAGGAGGACCCTTTATAACCCTCTTTTAGCCTTCCTCCAAGCGCCTTGATGCGGTATGCGTATGATGCGTGTGTTTTCAAGCCTTCGATGCCCTGTCCCCGCCCGGTGCAACGTGTTGCGGTCTTCCAGGAGGCAGCCAGAGGCTCTAGATCTGCCGAATCTCCTTTCCGATCATTTCGGGCCTCTCGACCTCCCACTCGTCCCTGATAAGGGCAAATGTCAGGTCGCTGACGACCAGGCTCTGCGCCAGGCTCCACACGAGCGTGATGGCGTAGAAGAAGTTGGCGTTGCCACTGCCGGCGTAGATCCAGAGGTGGTAGAACGCAGGGCCCAGGAAGGTTGCGTACAGAATGGCCGCGGCGGCGACGAAGGGGTACCGCATCAGGGGGAAGAGGTGGCGGAAGAGCGGGACGACGGAGAAGAAGAGGCTCGTGTCGGCGATGGAGGGGTACGGCTTGAAGATGGCGAAGATGCCGAGGAGCAGGCATGCGACGGCCAGGGGTTGCTGGCGCAGCCGGATGGAGAGGCCGCCGACGTAGGAGGCGAGGTGCAGCCAGAAGACGCCGAGGAAGAAGCCGCGGAAGGAGTCGAACATCTCGACAAAGAAGTACCACCAGAGGCCGGCGTTGGGCGTCAGGTCGTTCAGGGTGAGCTGGACGCCGTAGGTACTTGTGAGGAACTGCCAGGAGTTGCCAGCGAGGAGGAAGGACACCGAGAAGAGGGCGGCCAGGGTCGTGGCTACTGCAGCGATGTTGACAACAAAGAACTGCGCGCAGGATGTGAAGCGACGGCTGGCTTGCTGGCGGTCATATGCCAGCAGGATAACGGGCGGGAGGAGGAGTAATGGATACATGGACAGGTAGCTGGCGAAGGAGAGGGCCACCAGGGCGCTGATCGGGGCGCCGCCGACCGCCTTTGCAAGGGCGTGAAGAATCGCGCATGACGAGAAGACTTGTGTAGAGCGGCCAATGCAGGTTGCGATGGTGTATGGGCTGAAGAGGTACCTAGAAAGACGTGGTCAGCATGCGTGTCAGGTCCATTGGGGCTTCGAGCGAGAGCCTACGCCGCTGCTACAACGAGACCACTCCATTTCCTCCCTCTTCTCGGCGACTTGAAGAGCTTCGATGCCCCAGCCTCTCCAGAGTCGGCAAGGCTAGCAAGCGCCTCTGCGCTGAGTATGTCGACGATTATGTATAGGATGGCCGTGAAGATGGGGTATGTCTTGACGTCGGGGAGGAGGGAGAAGAGCGGTAGGAGGAGGGGCGCTTGGTGGTATACGCCTCCGTCGTAAGGCGAGACATTGTGGTTATAGAGGAACAGTCCTTCCTGCACTATGAAAGGTCAGCAAGCTTCTGGAGCTCCGGAGGACGTGCGACACCTACATCGCTTGAAGCTTGTCATAGGGGTCGAGATCTCGACGCGCCCAGTAAAGAGGTCGGGCAGGCTGGGGAATAACACGAACAGCGCAAGTCGCAGAGCCGCTGCTGCAGCGTAGAGGCCTGCTTTGCCTCCCTGTGTCATGATGCCGCGTTGCATGGCTTAGTCCATGGTCGGAAGAGGGGTCCTGTCAGGGATCTGGTGAAGTATGTCGATGGTGTTCAATGCGGGAGACGTGGTCCCTCCAACTGGTGCCGTCCGAGGGTCAGACGGAGCGCCACCTGGCGTCCGGCGGGACGGGGCGGCCGAGTCCACTATGCCAGGGGTATTTTGGCGAATCAGCAGCTGGAGTGAACCCCAATGCTCCGAGCTCTCAGCAGCTTCGCCTGCTGGAGGTTGGAGTACTGATAAGATAAGAAAAGCCAATCATCACCCGGAATCCGCCCGGCTAGGCTCAATTGAGGTCGAAATCGGGGCGGTGAATGGTATTTCCCGGCAAAAAAAATCACGAAGGAAAAAAAGTTCGGCGGTCGACCTGCAAAAGTGCCCCGCCGCCTCAATTCATCGACCGCCCATCTCTATTTTCAGCAACATCGAGCATCAACCACCACAAAGATGCCTCGTATCAAGAAGAAGGGCGAGGCCGGCGCGGCCAAGAACTTCATCACTCGCACAAAGGCTGTCAAGAAGCTCCAGATCAGTCTGCCAGACTTCCGCAAGCTCTGCATCTGGAAGGGCATCTATCCCCGAGAGCCTCGCAGCAGGAAGAAGGCTTCCAAGTCCGCGACCGCCTCGACGACCTTCTACTACACAAAGGACATCCAGTATCTCCTCCACGAGCCGTTGATCCAGAAGTTCCGCGAGCAGAAGGCCCTCGAGAAGAAGATCTCCAAGGCATTGGGCCGTGGAGACTACAACGATGCGAAGAGGCTTGAAGGAAACGCTGTCCGCACTGACAGGACTGGCAAGCCGGGCTACACCCTCGACCATGTCATCCGCGAGCGCTACCCGACATTTGCCGACGCAGTGAGGGATCTCGATGACTGCTTGTCGATGCTGTTCCTCTTTGCCAACCTGCCGTCCACCTCGACCGTTCCCGCCAAGATGATCGCCCGATGCGAGCGCCTCTGCATGGAGTTCCAGCACTACCTCATCGTCTCCAAGAGCCTGACAAAGTCGTTCCTCTCGATCAAGGGTATCTACTACCAGGCCAACATTCAGGGCGAGGAGGTTCTGTGGCTCGTGCCGTACAAGTTCAACCAGAGGGTCGTTGGCGACATCGATTTCAGGATCATGGGCACCTTCATCGAGTTCTACATGACGCTTCTCGGCTTCATCAACTTCAGGCTGTACACATCAGTTGGCCTGAAGTACCCGCCCAAGTTCGACCAGACCAAGGACGAGCAGTCTGGCGAGCTCGGCGCCTTCACCCTTGAGGGCCAGAACCTCGTCACTGCCGCCGAGGAGCCCAAGCAGATCACTGAGGGCGAGACGACGACGCACCATGTCGACCCCGAGACGCAAGCGGCTGTTAACAAGGTGGTGAAGAAGCTCAAGGGCGCCGACGACGTTGAGGACGTCGCTGCAGATGCGGCCGACGAGGGCGATGCCACCAACAACGCCATCGACAAGTTCGAGCCCGCCGCTCCCGGAGGTGACCTTCTCCCCCAGCCCCAGTACTCGAGCACCGACCCCGGCAGCCTCTTCGCCAACTGCACATTCTTCCTGTCCCGCGAGACGCCGCGACAGCCGCTGGAGTTCCTCCTGCGTGCCTTTGGTTGCAAGCGCATCGGCTGGGATGCCGTTCTCGGCGAGGGAGCTTTCACCAACGATGAGAAGGACCCCTCCATCACACACCACATCGTCGACAGGCCTGTCATCCAGGCCGCCATGGACGATGAGGGCGAGGCCCAAGACAATCAGACTGCCCAGAAGCTGGCGCCGAACCAGCGCATCCCTGGGCGGGCATACGTCCAGCCTCAGTGGGTGTGGGACAGTGTCAACGACGAGGAGCTGAAGCGGCCGGATCAGTATGCGCCTGGCGCACAGCTGCCTCCCCATCTCAGCCCCTTCGTCAAGCTCGCGCCGGGTCAGTACGACCCGACCGTGCCGCTGGAGGAGCAGGAGACTGAGGGCGAGGCACTGCAAGACAGCGATGCCGAGGACGAGGAGATGGCGGAGGCGGAAGACGGCGCGCCCGACATGGAGGTGGCCGACTCGGACGAGGAGGACGAGGAGGACGAAGGCTCCGACTTTGGCGGCTTCGACGACGTGGATGAGGATGCCGGCGAGCAGGACCAGGACGAGGCGGCGCAGCGGCAGCTGGAGCTTGAGGCCGAGATGACCGGAAAGTCGATGAGCGACAAGCCGGCCAAGCCCAAGACGAAGAAGGAGGAGGCGCGCAAGGTGCTCGCGAAGAAGGCGGCCGACGAGGCGGAGGACCTCGAGCGCGCCAAGGGCATGCTGTCGAAGAAGAAGCGCAAGCTGTACGAGCAGATGATGTACACCAACAACAAGAAGAACGCGGAGGCGGAGAAGCTACGGGCCAAGAGGAGAAAATTCGAGAAGCAGGGCAAGACGAAGGCATAGAAGGGGTGTGTGGGCTTTGGTAGTTTTTCCGTACTCGGCGTTCAATACCAGGTTTGGGATGGTTGCGCAACTGGGACCTAGCTCATGAGGTGATAAGGCGATTGATCGATGTGACCAGTTCCGAAATAGTTTCAATTGACCATGTATATATCGAATGACATGAGAAAGGCTGCTGTTGATGTCGCTGTTGTCTGTGCAGTGGTCAAGGTCCTACTAAAGGGGGTCTTAGTCTTCGATGTTTTGACTTAGGTTGGCCCCAATTTTTCGACCGAAACTCATTGAACTCTCACCTTCCACTCACCGAGAACAATCACAACAACCTTCAACATCCTCCCAAAAGCCCGTCACCCTCAGCTCGTCATGTTGCCACATTAGAACACGGCCCTCCTAGTATGAAACAGTAGCTCTACTGAGGTCGCGTCAAGCGAACGAGTCGCCATGGACGCCTCGCAGCAGGAATCATGGGACCTCGACACGGATGAAATCCGCTCCATCGACTCTGACGAGCTCCACGAGACACGCCCGAACCGCTGGCACGGCCCACCCGGGACATGGCGTGAGTTCACGGAGGAAGAACGCCTGCTGCACCACTCGCTGGAGCAAACGCGCAACCAGGACCTGGCAGTGCACCTCTACAACGCCTTTGCGCTGAAGCGTCCCCGAGAGGCGCCACAGGAGCCACCGATCACCGAATCGTCGATACAGCCACCTGTCGCTTCGCAGCTTGCGCTAGAGGACTCAGCTGGCGACTGGCGACCACCGGCAAGGTGGACTTCGTGGCCGCTGCATGTCAGCAGGGTGCCAAACGAAGAGCTCGTCAGGGAGACGCATGATGAGCATGACGAGTTCACAACAAGGAAGAAGGAGCGCGAGATGCCCAGCCAGAAGCTGGAGGAGGAGGTCGCGGCGGCGATTTTAAGGGCGGCGAAGGAGAGATTCCGGAGCCGGGACCTCAGGCCTGATGAAGACGACGAAGACCCCAGCACCGAGGAAGACTCTCAGCCAGACGACGCGTCAGACAGGGAAGAATCCCCCGCCATGGTGAAGCGAGATCCGAGTCACGTCAGCGAGGATGGTGAAGGGACAGAAGCTTCCGATGAGTCGGCTGCGGCGGGATCTCAGGACCCTGAGGCGGCCACGGCCGGAGATCTCGCGAATCGGCCTGAGGTTTCCGCGGACGACGGTCTCTCCCATGACATATTACGGCCATCGGTCAGGCATATCCTCGCACAGATGGACGCGACGCTCCGCACCTTACACCACGCCCGCGTGGCTGGACTGTTCACCTTCGACAAACGGGACGATTCGGATAGTGACGAATCTTCGGTAACCTCGGTGCCGCGTCGCAAGTCAACGAAGCAGAAGGGCAAAGCCAAATCACGGGCCAAAGATTCCGAGGACGAAGACTCTGCGGCGAATACCTCGGATGGCGAAGATGCCGATGATGAATCCGTTGCAGACGATGACGCTGCAAAGGATGACGACAAAACGGCGGGAAAGTCGAGAGGCCAGAGCGATAGCTCTCCGGAGGCTCCCAAGTCTCGTCACAGGAGAGACCGCTCCCGCAGATACGACAAAGGCGAACGGGTCGGCCGTTGGGGCCTACGAGACTGGCGCGACGTTCTCGGGTCCGCTGCGATATCTGGGTTTGACAAGGACGTCGTCGCGCGAGCCGCCCAGCGGTGCGCAGATCTGTTTGGTCAGAGCATGGAGCTTCACACGATGGAAGAAGGCGGGAGCAAGTATACGACGACTGTTTGCAAACCCGGCGGCGGACAGGTCCATGGCCTTGGAGAGGCAGATATGTCCGGCGGCGAGGAACAACATCTCGAGGAGGAGCGACGGCGGAAGAGGCTCAAAGCCGACATCGAGCGGCGGCAGCGCGATGTACGAGCGTGGCGTTCTCACACCAGGTCAGCTGCTGTATCAGACGACGAAGGCTTTAGGACAGCAGAAGAGGAGCCGGGTTCCGACGACAACGACAATTCGGATGACCAACCGCTCGTCGCCATCGACATCAACAAAGTCGAAGCATCCCCTGACGGGCTCTTCCACTGTCCCATCCCATACTGCAAGCGCCACGAGAAAGGGTTCCCCGCCAAACGCGGCCTCAGAGAGCATTACCGCCTCACCCACGACCAACCCACGGCCGAACGTGGGACATTTTACTGCCCATTCGTGCAGTGCAAGTACCACACGCAGAGCTTCAAGACGAAGAAGAATCTGCGGGTCCATATCAAGAACATGCATCGCGGGCAGACGGTCAATGACGCGGACGTGATGGATATTGACACGGAAGAGAGGAGAGGGGCCGCCCCGGTTTTGACGGTCCTGGATAGCGAGGACGAGATGGACGGGGACTTGCATGTTGATGGCTTCTTGAGGCCGATCAAGATTCGGAAGGGCTGGCTAACGAAAGGCGGCCGCGAGAAGGGACGGCGGAACAAGAGCTCGAGTGCAGCGTCTTAGGTCTCTTCTCTGCCAATGCTGAGATGTTATCATCTAGTCGTCGGAGGAGCCGTATCTTGCTCCTTGATAGACCTACATGCCAGTAGTGAATATGACGGGCCGATTAAGAGAGGCAAGATGCGAGGCTGTGGAACCCGTTCGTTCACATACATGGGCCACGTTCACATCCATGTTGCTAACGATTTGCCTGCGACCGAGAATAGATTCATAGGGTCCTCTACTGCCCTGCCCGAGATGTCAGGCCAAATGTGGGATATGCTCGTGTAAGTCGTAGAAGTACAGTGAGAATGGGGGATCCATGTCCCAAAACGAGCGGACAACATTATGTACAAACTCCACTGGGCGGAAGAAGTGCCCGGCCATGCTCGCCAGCCGACCAGACCACGTCCGGCGTCGTTCTGGGGTCTTCAGCTCAAGGCCGCATAGGAGCCAAGCAAGGTCAACCCGCCTGACCGCCGACCCAGTCACTCGCCACGTCATGTCGAGCTGGGACATGATGGTGTTGGCCATGGTCTGGGCGACGGCGTCTTCCAGGCCGTAGGGGTATCGCAGTCGGTGAATGAGCAGTAGGCTCGCCTGCTGCATGACCTGCGCCTGGCATAGGAGATGTGAGAGCTCGGCGGGCGAGAACTCGGACAGGCCGTGTATCTGGGGCACCTGCCACTCGGTGACGGCCTGCTCGATGTCGTCTAGGGCCACGAGGGTGTCGAATATATCGTTGATGTCTGCGCGGTGTAGGGCCTTGCTGATCTCGCAAATATCATAGAGATAGGGAAGAAGCTCATAGCTGAGGCCCATGTAGCGGTCGATGGGCCCGCAGGGGTCGACTCCAGCGTCTCCGGGCGATTTGACCCGCAAGATGGGAAGGCGGCAGTGAAACAAGCTGTCTAGCAGGTTATGCATAACGAAACACGTCACGACGACCATATTGCTCGGCTTGTCGCTAGGCGTGGATTCGTAGCTCGGCTTGATAAGTTGGAGCGTGAGGTTCGAGATGGCCACGGCATCCAAAAGGCTCGTCTTGCGGGCTGCCGTCAAGAGCATGACGCCGAGAACAAGACACTGGTAGATGTGTTCCGGGCCCTCGACACGAAAGTCTCGAAATCTGGCGAGCTCTGACGATACTATCTCGGCTTCGCGGGAAGTCCGCCGTTGCGTTGTATCCCAGTTGAAGGCACACGCCATGAAGACGTCGTGGAGGAGACCGGGCGATCTCATGAACTCCGCCAGAATAAACTCCCGATGGCTCGTGTGGAATTTCCGGCCAACCAGGAATTTGTCGAAGAAATAGTCGCTAAGGATCATTGTATGCAGAAGCATGAAATCGCTGCTAGCCGGGCTGCTCCCAGTCGGCCGCCAGGAGGCGAGGGGAGCCAGGGGAGCGAGTCGAGGGGATCGCGATGCTGCCATTGCATTTCTCGGCCTCCTGCCGGGTCGCCCGACAGGACGCAGGGTCTGACACGTGTGGCCGAGTCGCACGCAGCGGATGCATGTTGTTGATATTGGGTTCGTCCGCTTGCACTTCTCCTTGATCACGTGGCATCGATCACAGGCCCGCTGCGCTTTCGGCGGAGACGACATTGCGGACTAGAACGACAAATGGCTCCGATGTAAGGATTACGGGTGGGGTTCCGTCGCCTTGATGCTTCAGCTCCAGGGCTTGCAGGATCTTGGAATCCAGTGAATCCTGGTGGTGTTGGTTCTGCGTGGAAGGAGGACAATGGACGGCACCCCGCCTCAAACTTCCCAGGTTGGCGACTTTGGGGTCCCGTGGCGTGTAAGGGCGTGTTAGGTTCGCTGGGAAGTCACGATGGCGCTAAACTAAGTGGGTACTTTCCGCTATAGGTAGACCTGTCTGATGGAATGGAACCATCAGGTCCCAATAGGTAGTAGGTAAGGTACCATGCGTAGAAAGGACGGCCGCTTTCGGAACGACAAACTCGACGAGTAGACATCAGATTGAGCCTCACATAGGTAATCGAGATGGCCTCCCTCTAAACGTCAGGAAATCAAGATAGCCTCATGCTGAGCTGGGGGTGAATTGAGGGACCAGGGCGTCGACCACTCGTAGGTTTGATGAATGCCGATGTGGATGGAAATTTAATCAACTGGATCAGCCCATGTATTTCAACTATGGATCTTTACCTGTTCCTTGCCGCGACTACTTATAGACGAGATATATAGCTTTCGATACGACGTCCTTCCGGCACAACTGCATGTGGCCATCCTTCTAAATATCCCACGAAACTAATATAGGTACTCGAAGAATGGATTCTCCTTATCCGTGAGGTCATTGAATCCGTTGGCGTCGCGCTGACGCTTCATATCCTCCTCGGACATGTTCAACTCTACAAGAGCCTGCTTCTTCTGCTTGTTCAACCGGACGGCATACAGCGCGTAGACGATGAACAGGGCAATCTCGACGCAAAACGATACGACGACAGCGATCATCCCGGAGGTGTAGACGGGAGCCTCACTGGCCTTGAAGGTGAAAGGGCCAATGATGTTGCCGGCGCAGTAGGCAATGAGAACAAGGCACTAACTGTCGACCGTTTGGTAGAACCAGCGGTGTTGGCTGTGATGAGACCGAGCAGCATGGTAAAGGCCGCTGCAAAGGGGGCGGTGAGCTGAACGGCAGGGTTTTGGTCAGTATAAGAAAACCCAGGCCCAGCGCAGATTGTACCTACGTAGTAGCATATCAGGAGGCCAATCTGGCTAGAACGAGGAAGCGCGTACACGCCAATAGCTCCCACCAACGCCGGAATCACGTAGAGGCTGGCGACCACACAGCGTTTCTGGCCAGGGAGCCAGCGCTGGAGATACATGCCGGAGATGTTCGAGGCAAAGACCAACATGCCGAACGGGATCTGTAGTAAGAGTGTGCTGAGCGTGGAAAATCCGAAGCCTTGGACGACCAGAGAACCGTAGTTACTGATGAAGGCGTTGGCAATCATGCCGGCAACGGCCAGCCCGAAGTAGAGCCAAGTTTTGATGTCGAGCAGAGCTTCCTTGATCTGGTAGACCTTCCAGTCCTTGTTTTTGATACCCGTCTGGTCATTGCGGAGGCGTTCGATTGCAACACGCTTCTCCTCCTCGGTTAGCCACTTTCTGTGGCCAGGAACACAATCAGCCTCTTGTTTTAAATCAACGAGTTTGGAAAGCAGAGAGACTCACGCGTCCATTGCATTCTCAGCCAGGAAGAAATAGGCGAAGATACCCCAGGCAGAAGAGATGGCGCCGATGACGATGAACTGGTACCTCCAGGGGGCCAGAGCACCCTCGATGTGTCCGATAGCGAAGGCAAACAGACCACCAAAGGCGAAGGCGAGCCCAAGGAAGGTGGACCACCAGCCGATGCGGATGGGCTGCTCCTCTCGCGTGTACCACATGGCAGTGAGGAGGAGGAATGCTGGTGTAGAGCAGGCTTCAAGGGCGCCAAGCGCGAACCGGAGACCCATGAAGTCGGCAAAGTTCCTGCCCCCTCCCAAAGCCATGGTGACGCCGCCCCAGAGAAAGACGTTGGCACTCAGCCACTTGGAAACGGATGTCTTTTGCATGGCATACGTCGTGGGGTACTCGAACTGCACAACCAGGCACCAGTCAGCTTTGTCCACTGGAATCTCAGGCGCCAAAAGCTCCCACTTACCAGTAAGTATCCAAAATAGATGATACTCGCGATCCAACTGTACTGGTCCCCCACGAGGCCGATGTCTTCCTTAAGATTGAAGACCGCCGCGTAGCCCAGCATGGCCTTGTCCATGATCGTGAGCAAGTAGGTAACGCATATGAAGGGGACAATCCGCATGTCGATTTTGCGAACAAGCCCGCGCTCTACTGTAGGATCAATGGGTTGGCCGGCTTCGCCATTTGCAAGGTACTGGGCGGCGAGGTCGCCCTTGGCCAGGGCAACGAAGACCTTGCCATCTGATAGCTCGGCATCGTGGTGCTTTTCGTGCTGCTCAGTTGTCATTTTAGCGGCGGTTGATAAATCGGGAAGAATGACTTTTAGTATAAGAAAAGGCAGTTCAAAGGGAGTTGATGCAGAATAAACCAGCGATATGAGAACAGTGCCACTAATATAGGCTCTCCAGCAGGTACCCTGACCAGCTCTAGCTAACCCGTATCTTTCCCCAGATTCCCGAGAGACCAACATCCTTGCTTTGCGCTATCTCAGACACCCGGCTGAGGACTCCCGAGGACAAAGTCCGCCGGGACGGCTGCCGGTCAAGATAAGAGCCTCCAGGCAGAAGACGGCGGTCAACCAACCTATGTGTGGAGGAGAGCCAGCTTCCCGGGTCTGTCTCCGTCCTCCCCCATACCAGGGGTTCTGGGACTGAACGAGGAACTTGCATGATGGATCCGACAGACAGAAGACCGTGGTGTCTCCGTGGTGGCGGCGGCCAACAGTCTCGGTACGAATTTTCCATTCAGCTAGATCCCCAGGCAGGTGTCAAGGTCTCCAGATACCCGGTGCCGGCCCCGCTCCACGCACGGGTTGATTGAGAATCAAACCGGCCGGCTCGGCGCCGGCCGGTTGGTTTGATTGGAGAATTTAGGCCGGTTTATCGGAGGAGCGACCCACTCTGGAATGGAGGCGTGTCCAACCCCCCGGCGGCATCCGACCGGGCTTTTAGAAACCCCCGGCGGGTGAGAAGGCGGCGGCCGAGACGGCATAACCTAGGGGCCATCGACAGTTATATAAGGGCCTGCCCCATCAGCAGTTGAGGGCCACATGAGATGGGCTTGATACCACTCTTCTTGTTCACTTGCGAATACGTTGTCAAAAATGGGCTCTATCACACTGAAGACTTGGGAACAACGAGCGGCTGAGAAACGCGAGTCGTGCGCCGCCTTGCTCCCCGCACCGTGGAGGCTTCCACAGGAAGCCCTGAGCGCTCTGCAGACCCCGTTGGAGCTGTCGAAGAACAACCTGATATCCCTGGATATTATTCGCGCCTCTGCAGTTCTGTCGCCTCGAGAACTCGAGATTACCGAGAAACTTGATGTCACGAGCTTACTTGAGCATCTGGCCTCGGGTACCTACACGGCAGTGGAAGTGACCACGGCATTTTCCAAGCGGGCAGCAATTGCTCAACAATTGGTTGTCCCCCCTCCCCAGTTACTTGGTCCCAGGGCTGTCGCTGACCAGATAGACGCAATGCTTGACTGAGACGCTCTTTGACCAGGCCCTGGAGAGAGCGCACGAGCTCGACCGCATGCGAGAACGCGGGCGTCTCGCTGGTCCTTTGCATGGTCTTCCCATCAGCATCAAAGACGGCTTCCAGGTCAAGGGCACCCAGGCGACCATCGGCCTCGTGGCTTTCCTCGACAATGTTTCACAGACCAACTCCTGTTTGGTGGACGTTCTTCTCGACCAGGGAGCCATCCTCTATGTCAAGACCAATATTCCACAAACGCTCATGGTATGTCACAACTGAGTGGTGTTTTCCAAGTGCCACTCCACTAACCGCAGATTCGTTCTCAGACTGCTGACTCCCATAACCATGTCTTCGGGCGTACATTGAACCCGCACAATACCAATCTGTCTGCCGGAGGCTCAAGCGGTGGTGAGGGTGCTCTGGTTGCACTGCGTGGCTCCCCCCTGGGCGTGGGCACTGACATCGCCGGTGAGTGGACGTATGCGTGGTGACAATTGTTGCCAGGCCCGGCAAGCTAATCTTTTTATTCGAACAGGCTCCATCCGAATTCCTGCTGCTTGCTGCGGCACATACGGCTTCAAGCCAACCGCGTCGAGAATCCCGTACGGCCGACAAGCCGCCTGCAGCGATGTCAACGTTCGGCAGATAGCCCCTGTCGCAGGTCCTCTGGCCAACGATTTCAAAGCCCTCGAGGTCTTTACCAAGGCCGTGTTGGACGCAGAGCCTGATAAATACGACTCGACGGCTATTAGCATTCCATGGAGGAGTATCAACATCAAGCCCAAGCTCCGTTTCGGCGTCCTTGCCGAGGATCCCCTCTTTCCACTCCATCCGCCTGTTAAGCAAGCCTTGGCCCGAGCAGTGGCCCTCCTGCAAGCCCAGGGCCATGAGGCAGTGCACCTGCGGCCTGAGGAGTGCCGTATCGCGGACGCCTATGAAGTCACCTTCAAGCTCTTTGGTCTGGATTTCACCTCCAGCCGCACAGTTGCGGAAGGCGGGGAGCCTCCCATCCCGTCGAGACTCACACTGAGCAACGCGTTTTCAAGGGTGGCCTTTACGTTCGTGCCTGATCTGACCTCTTATGGTGCGTGGCAGAAGCTCTCCATCCTGAACGGGAAGCGGGCTGAAATAGCTGATGGCTGGCGATGCGTCTGGGTCGATCATCAGCTGGACGCAGTCATCAGCCCGGTGGCTCAGCACACTGCCATCGAGCATGATGCCTGGGAGTCCGTCCCCTACAGTGCCCTACTTAATCTACTCGACGTGAGTGACTGCCGCCGCATAGGACCTCTCCATGATTCGGACTGACGGTGACGCAGTACCCCGGCTGCGCCATCCCCTTCGGCTTTGATGCCGGCGTCCCTGACCAGGTGGTATCTTCGGGGACTGTTCCAGGTACACCTGGAAACCTGCCAAAATGTAAGATTTCCCTGACTACTTATTCCACGCCGCCGGGTTGTCCTGACAGCCCTCTTTAATTTACAGATAACCCCGAGGTCCTCAAGGGGGCCCCTCTGTCGATTCAAGTGTTTACTGGGCGGATGAAAGACGAAGAGTGCCTCGCTATTTCTGAAGTCGTCGACAAGTGTTTGAAGGCCGGCAATATGTCCTAGGAGAGAGCATACGCGCGGCGAACGCGAGTCAATCCGAGATACCAGCCTGTAATAGCCCATTCAAAATGCAGCAAGAACTAGCATCTTTGGTGATTCTCCCACCAGGACGCGCAGGCGACTAATATGACCCGGCTGGGTGACTTCAGTGTTTGTCCTCCAACCTACCTGAGGCATACCTCCAACAGGGCTGAACCATGCCTGTTCACCTTGCTACCAGACTCATGACATGCCGCGCATCCTTCTTCGTCGAGGCCGAAGACTTTCTCATTGCCAGTGATGAAGAAGCGCTGAGATTTCCTCGTCTCTGGCACCTCGTCTTGACGTCGCGGTGCTTGAGCCGGCAGGGGTTGGAGAGGTGGTCGCGCGGCATTGCGCTTCTCTTGCTCTCAGCAACTCGCTTCGCATTTCTAGGCATGGCGCCGAAGCTTGAGAAGCTAGACCTTTGGAACTGCGAGGGCGATGATATTTTTCTCATCCGGCTCTTTCCGGGAACGGCCTCGAATCGTATTAGGTGGTAGAGCACCTGGCATCGCGACGGCGACAATCTGCGTTGCATCTTTGACTGGGTGCGACACGCGTGCCATCTGGAGGAACCCGGCAAACGTCTCATTATCTCCAGGTTCCCTTTGAGGGACGGACCGAGGGTCTCTGGCAAATGGTATTCAAAGAACCATCCAACAATGGCGGGCGTTCTGCATCCCGAGTCGAGGAGGCAGGTTCAGTAGGAGGATGACCCTCACGGGCTTTGAACGATGGTAGAAGCTCATGGCGGCATGCACTATGAGCGAGTTTGTATTTCAGCATCTGTTTCACAGTCGTCGTTCTCTTCTTACCAGCACTATGCTTTCCATTATCGAGTTTAATATGACTGGATTTACTAGTATCTCATAACCAGCGACTGTTGCTTCTTCGGTCCTCCTCCTGGGGCGGTGGTCCTTGGCCCGGATCTGAGCGATGCGGGGGATAGGGCTGAAAGAGACTGCAAGTGATCTGTCGTGTAAGTACTAGGGACTTCCGACTGGCCAGCGCTGCGAGATCGTGTCTCAGCCCTATCATTTGAACCCCGGAATCACGGGCTGAGAGGAAGCGTCCGGGGTTGCGCGGGCGCGACGGTGAATATCCCTGGGTATAAATGCAGCCATCATTCGATGTAGCATCGGCGCAGAGCTAATCGGACTTGGCCGATGCTTGTGCGGTCGAGCGGTCTGGCCGCTTTGGGGATTCCTGACCTTGATTAGGCTTAACGGCCAGCCTCCTGCTGTGCTGAGGACCAGGGGACTGCTGCTTTGACAGTCGTGACAACACATCGTGAGCCCTGTCGACTGCGACCCTCCATGCACAATGCAGCCAACCAGCCACCAGAGCCAGCATGCTGGTAAGGACGCCACATGTCCATCTGATATGGGGTTGGACCGGGGTTGGTTGGTGAAGCGTCACGGTCCATCCAGATTCCCAAGGGCATATCTTCCCCCTGGAGCGAGGCCTCTCTGTGTCTTCCACGAACATGCTTATATCTATCCGGTGGTCGGCGTGCCTCGTCGAAGAGACCATCTGGTCTCGTCTACATCCATGGCCCAAGTTGATTCGAGGTCTATAGTAGTTTACACTAGACAACCAACTACTCAGCTCCGATGCAGCACCTCGCCCTCGTTGTGCTCGGCCTCGCGTCGGGGGCGTTGTCGACCGCCAGCGCCCTCGGGTCCAGGAACTCCACGCCCAAGGGCTGCAACGCAGATAACTGCCTGCGAGGTGTGTACTAGTAGTATGCTGCCGAGATTGTCGATCCATCTTGCTAAGATGATGAATAGCCCTCAGAGCTACGGCTCGCATTAGCCTTGCGCAAGCCGAATGTTCTGCCTGGTTGACCGAGGTGGTCACCGAGACGCCACCACCGGTGTAAGTCACTGAGCTGCTGTCCTTGTCTCGTACTTAGGTACTTCAGGAGGAGACAAAGAACTCCGCTAAGGATGAACTAGAATCGTCACAGAGTACTCTACATCGACATCCACAACAACAGTCCTTGTCCCCGTGACAGCGACGACCACGGATCCCGTGCCCACGACCGTCGTCGAGTATGTCTCCACGCACATCGAAACGAGCTGGATCGCCACGACCACAGTCGGCATGCCGACTACTCTCCGTAAGCGGGACGCAACCCCGACCATCCCGGTGTATGCGACGGCCTGCTCGGGCGAGGTGCGCTACACGAGCGCCTGCAGCTGTATCGGGATCACCTCCGGCGTGCGCACCGAGACCCTCGACGCCGCGACGACGACGACGACACTGCCCAGCGTCGTCGTGGAGACCATCACCGAGCCGACCACCGTGGCAACGGTCACTGCCAGGGCCACGACGACAATAAGGAGCACGGCGACGAGCACAACCACGCTCGAAGGCACGGCGACTGCGTTCCTCTTGCAGCACTATCACCGTACTGGTGACACCGCGTTCGCAGTCGACGTCCAGGACCCTGAGTCGCGTCTCTACGACCGCACCAACCTCCCCCCCTCCCGTCTCGTACTCGAGCCCGACGGCTCCCTCACCTGGGAGGGACGCGTCGGCGTCGTGCTCAACAGGACCCTGGACCTCGCCTTCCCGTTCCCGGACGACGTAGGCGAGGCCGACGTCCCGCTGCACGAGTGCGCCATCACGCCCGTAAACATCTACCGGAGCCAACTTACCTGCTCCTCCACGCCCGGGAGCGAGTGGCATCTCCTCCAGCTCGTCGGCGGCAGGTTCTCGCTGGTGCACGCGGTCATCGCCGACTGGAGGTCGCGCTGGGGCTTCCCTCCTCTCAATTTGCAATGGTTGACCCTCGCGTTGGGAGTCACTATCGAAGCCCGAACCGAATAAGGAGGACGAGACTCAGACTTGACTTGGCCGAGGCGGGCTGGGAGATGTTACCATGAGTGCGCGACAGATTGGCCCCCTAATAGTAGCGAGGCATGTCCATCGAGACATGAGGTGTGTTGCTTCCGTTTCTCGATGGCCTGTAGCTTCCAACGCCTCTCCGGCGTTATAATCAATTCACTAGCTGGTGGTAGCTGGCCTGTTTTCGGTATTGTTTAGTAGGTGGCCGTGGTGTCAGTCCTTTGCAGCCCCCTCTTGGCGATGAGATCCAGCCTCAGAGGTGGTGATGAAGATGGAGTAATGGACATGATCTCGTGTTATACAATTCTATACTCATGCAACCGCCGAGGCTCCAGCTCCCCACGGCCTGGTCTGCTCAGTTGCCACACCTATGACAACACAACCGACAGCGAGGCGGCTCCAGCAAGGGCCACGACCCATGCAACGCCCCCTGACCGGACCGATCCGACTCCCGAGCCATCACCACCCTCTTCTTCCTCGTTGTTCTGCTCGCTGTCCTCGTCCTCATCCTCGTCTTCCTCCTCCTGCTCCGGAGACTTCGCTTGCTCCTTGGCCGGGTTCACGCGCAGGCAGTGCATCTGCCGCCCCGTCGTCACCATGTTGTCCTCGTGGTACACGATCTCCGTGATCGCCATCTGGATATGGTCCTTCGCGTGCTGCAGGTACCTGTCCGCGTCGCTCCCGTCATGCGCCTCGAGGAGCTGCGTGTAGAACCCGTCGCCGGACTGGAGGGTCTGCATGCTCGCGAGGTCCATCGCCATCGAGGAGATGGACAGGTCCCGCCCGTACCCCAGGGTGTCGCGGCACTCGGGCAGCGACGCCACGCTGTCGGGGATGCCGCAGCTGTCCGTGTCGTTGTTGTACAGCTGCTGACTGACGTAGGCGCGCACGCACGCGTTGCCGATGACGGGGCCGCAGTTGCTGTCGTACTCGCCGTTGGGGGTCTCCTGGTACAGCGAGGAGACGTTGGCGGGCCAGTTGCTGCGGTCGATGAAGGCGATGCAGATCCTCGAGGCGTTGCCGATGTTGTCCGTCAGGTTGCCGCCGCCGGGCCACGAGAAGTCCCAGGTTGTGCGGACGACATGGGGGTCGTCGAGCTCCGGGGGGTCCTCGGTCGTGAATGGCGACGGTTGCCGGGCCCCCGGCCGGGGGATGGATGTGACGTTGACGCCTGAGCGTGTTAGTGCTTTTGTTTCCTCGGAGAGAAGGGAGACTTACGCCATGTCCAGTCCTCGCCGAGATCCCAGGCCTGGAAGTCGGCCGAGAGGGTGGCGTCGGGGTCGCCCTGGGAGCCCTTGAAGGGCCCGATGAGGGTTGAGTTGCCAGCGATGACAAAGTCGCGGTCCTCGGCCTGGGCGTGGGCGCCGACGGAGAATAGAGCGGCGGCCGCCCCGAGGAAGCGGAGGCTGGGCATGTCTGTTGGTACCTGGTGTGAGGCGGTGCTTTGCAACTGAACCAACTGGTATAAAGGAAGAAAGTGTAGTGGTATTGTGAGATGTTGTGTGACACCTCCGGAGGCACTCAGGAGGCACTCAGGAGGAGTCTATCTCTTATACAGGCGACCACCAACCTCACAACCCCAACTGAGCCACTTCGAGATGAAGCTATGCCGGACGCTACCCCTGCCTGTCCTGCGGTGCACCCCTGCCGTAGGGCTTAGCGTAAGCAGGACAAGACCAAGGTGAGATTTCTATAGTCCAGCGTCCCACTCACAAAGTCCAGCGTCCAATGTCAGCGCTGGATAAACCGAACAGGCCCAGGAGAACCCCGGGTGTGGACCCTGGTGCTTGGGCCTCCAGTAGGCTGCGGCGAGTGCGATCCGACCACTCGCGGCTGTGTTTCTGAAGTACGAAAATAACATCAGATGATGGTTCCGGGATGTGACTCTGGGGTCGGCTAGAAGGCCGGCGAAAATAGACCGTCGGGTGATTGCCAACAGAGTATCTCCGTCTCGTCGAGTCCGTGGCAGATGAGACCATATTCAGTGTGACCCGGAAATATGGCCCTTCATTGCCATATGCAAAGTGGATGATCGCGTGAGAGAACCAGGAAGAACATGTCGCAGGGCCGAAGTCACCTCATATCAGAGATCATGTACCAGATCTCTAATTCGTAAAACGCTCATGGAAAAGCTTCAACAAGAAGGGTATCAACACTACGCAATGCCAGCCAGCGCCAGACCGCCCCAGACCATCCTTGCCCAAACCGTGTCGTCCAATACTCCAGAATCGATCCATCATAGCTCACTCAAGCCTGACTCACAACACCTAATTCAACCTCGGACTCTTCCTCTTCGGCCCCAGGCTCTGCGAAAACGCCGACGGCAGCAGGGGCACGTTCTCCCTCCCATCGAGAGGCACGTGGACCACGTTGTGCGTCTTCCTAGCCCCCTTGCGCTTCGACATGGACTGCTTGAACAGCGGCTCCGTGTGCTCCTCGACATCAGACAGCCCGCCGGAGAGGCCGTCGCACAGCAATGAGCCCGTTGTCAGGTTGCTCGTCAGGTTAGGGTTGACCTCACGGAGGCTCATGCCGAAAGGGTTCGCGATGGTGTGGGCCTGCTCGGACATCCTGGCAAGGCTCATGCTAACTGCTCTGCTGGGGACGCCGGGAGGGGAGAAGCTGAGTTCGTCAAAGTCGGGAAGCACCGCGGGGGCGGAGGCGGACTTTGTCGGCGATGCGGTGCCGTTGAGATCCGCGAGCAGACGCTCATGGGCCTTCGTCTTGGGGAGGTCCGTCGGGTACTGGTACTGCGTCTTCATCGGAGTCTCGCCGGTTGGCTGGTACTCCTTGATCTTGGTCTCCATGATTTCTTCCCGGAGATCGCTGAGGGGCTCCCTGAGATGCTCGTTCACGGGTTCCAAGCTGCGCTCGGCCTCCGCGGTCAGGGTGTCCATCTCACTGCCGAGATCCCTGACTCTGTCAAACGTCTCCACAAAGTGAGAGGAGATGTTCTCGAACGAAGCCATGACCGTGTCGGATAGGCCGTCCATGTGTTCGCCGTGCTTCTCGTGGTGCGCGGCATTCTCTGACCGTGCGCGGGTCACAAAATCGTCCAGCGCTGTCATCTGCTCATCGAGGCTCTTCAGCTGTTCGTCAACGACGCGCATCGTTCGGGCGTTGACCGATCTCGTCCTTTCCTGGATACTGGTGCTGTGCTCGCTGGCAATCTGCAAAGTTGTCAGTCGTGGAATCCGAGAATTTGGGCCAGTCACACTCACAGCCCAGTCATCCACCAGCTTCGTCTTGAGAGCCTCCCGGGACGTGTTGACACGGACGAAGAGCGCGGTCTCGTCCTTTTCCCATGCTTCCATGTCGCCCTGATACTGGTCGACAGCCTTTTCCAGGGAAGTGTTGGAATCAAGAATACTCTTCTTGATGTTTGCTGTCTTCTCCTCGAGACGTTTCTCCTGGGTTTCGGCCTGTGCATTGACAAGAGCAGTAATTTGAAGCAGTAGGTTCTGACGGTCCTCTGCTGCTTGTTGCTTCTCCTCTTCAAGAATACGGTTCATCTGGGCGGTGATCTGGATGTTCTCTTGGATCACGGCCCTGGTGTCGTCCTGGACCTGCTCCCGGATCTTAGACGCCGCTTCGCTCTGTTGAGTGATGTTGGTCTTGAGTTCTTCGAACACGGACTTGCAATCCTTGCCCAGGGAGCTGTAGGAAGCGTGAAGCTGTTGCCATGTCAGTAGATGTCGCTCCAATTGGAAAGAATTGAACATACATGGTTATGGAAGGTGTCGAGCTCGCTGAGCACGTCCGCGGCAATCTGCTCAGCGGCGGTTGCAATGGCCTGGAGACTCCCGCCAACCTGCTCCTTGACGGAGTCACGGATGGCCTTGATCTCCTCGAGAACGTCGTCCATCTCCTGCTTGCTCTTGTCCTTACCGCTCAGAAGATCAAGCTTAGATTGGTCGAATTGTTCCAGTTGCCCCTCCAGGAATGTTTGCGTCGACGTCAACTTGCTGACCTCCTCGGCCACAAACTGCTGCATTCGCTGAGCGATGACGTTCATGTGCTTCAGCTGTGTTTCCTGGAAGCCGTCGATGCGCTCCTCTACCAACGATGTGATCGCAGCCACCTGGCTTTGAGCCGTTTCCCAGGAGTTGCGGTTGAGCGCTTGGAGGTCAGACTTGCGTTTGCTCTTGGCACGCATGCCATCCACATCCTGAACAGTCTTGTGCAGAGTGTTGATGAGCTCGCCGCCGACCTTGGTGAGCTTCTGCTCCGTCGATTGGTGTGCCTTTCGGATATGCGTCTCCTCGGCCAGCGACTTGCGGGTGGCATCAAGAACGATCTCAGTCTGGTCGAGCACTCCCTTCGTGTCGTCAAGCTGGGCCTTGGTGCCTTCGTGGTCCTTCTTCAAGCCCATGAAAGTGGACGTGAGCTGGAATAGCTCCTGGACCTTGTTCTTCAGGTTCGTCTCGAGGGTCTCGATTTTGGCGGTCTGCTCCTCGAGAACAATACGCCTCGACTCGTTCTGGGTGGTCATCTCCTCGTACACATCGTTCGCCAAGTACACGCCATTGCGCTGCCTCGTAGTGATCAGGTCGCTCTTGAGCCTCTCGATTTCCGTGGCAAAGTCCCTGAGCAGCATCTTGCGGTTGATGGGCGCGTTGAGCTGCGGCTTGTTGCGGATGTTCTTGGCTCTGAAGGCGTAGTCGAGCGTGGATATTGTTTCCTCGAGATTGCTCTTTGCCGGTGATACTGTGGCGATGATGCAAGTCTTCGTTCGTCCACCCAGGGAATCTTGCAAAAGGCGTGTGAGCTTGGACTCTCTGTAAGGGATATGCTGGCTGCGGTCGACCAGGGCGTTGATGACACGGCCAAGGGTCAACAGGCTCTTGTTGATGAGGCCGGCCTCGGCAGCACGCTTGTTCTCGGCTCCGGAACGCTGGATGTTCTCACTACCGGCCAAATCAACGAGATTCAGCTTTCCGGCGTTGACGAACTCTTCGGCTCCGTCCTCGCCCTTTTTTCGGACGTAAGCCGTAATCGTGAAGACCGTGTGACTTCGACTGCTGAGATCGTTGCACTTTGTGGCCGCGACCTGACGCTTCAAGCTCCCTTCTTGTAGGACCTTGATGCCGTCGCCCGCGTTCTTGATGTGCTTCTCCTCCATGCCCTGCACGATGGTTGTCGCATGCCCTCTCCTCGATGTGTCGTCGAAAATCTTCAGCTTAGCACTTTCCTCAACCGAGATGAGGTCGCGAAGCTCCTCGTTGTAGAGCTCGATGAACGAGCATTTGACGCAGTTTTCCGTGTCGTCGATCTCGAGTTTGTTGAACAGGGCATGCAGCACCCTCGGGATGATACCTGCAGCATCAGACAGAAGACCCATGGTCTCCGTCATGTCGCCGGACATTGTGTATGTTTTGCCTGTTCCTGTCTGCCCGTAGGCGAAGATGGTGCAGTTGAAGCCGGCGAGCATCTATCACACATTCATTGTCAGTTCCAGCTTGCCAATACGCCGCCATATCAACCGAAACGCACCTCGTCGAGCATGGGCTTCACCACGTCGTCGAAGACCATGCTTTGATCCGCAGCCGGGGAAAATACGCGGTCAAAGTTGTAAGTCTTGTTGCCGAGAGAACTGGGGCCCATGAAGAGCTCCAAGAGTTTGCCCCGGACGCCATCTGCCCTGACGACGACGGCACTGTTTTCCTTGACTTCGCGCTCGTTGCGCCCTCGGCAGCGCACCACAACATTGATATTTGTCTCTTCGACGACGGGGACGCCCGCATCGGAGTCGAAGTCGCGGTCTTTGCGTTTTGTTCCCGTCGTCGCGATAGATGCGATAGACCCGGCGGGTGAAACGGCACCATCGCGGGCGATTCTCGAGGATGATAGCGGCTGGCGCATGGACGACACGCGCGTGCTCTGTCGGCTCTGGCGGGTTCTCGTCAGGCCGGAGGCGCTGGGAGCACGAAGGCTGGAGGCCAGTCGCGTCGGCGGCTCCCTTTTCGAAGCCATTTGGGCGGCAAGACGATTCTCGTAGTGATGCAGGTGAATTTTCAGTCGAACAGTTGGCAATGGAGAGATAGATTAAAAACGAGACGGTACACTGCACAAGGTTGGGCCGGTGGCGGTGTGTGGTGGTGGGTGTTGGAGCGTGGTAAATAATGCCTGCTGCATTCGAGTGGGGGACCTCGGGGGCGGTAAACATGGGTCCGGCGCCTGCCCGTTGCTGTAGAGACCGGTCGCAACGGCTCACCGACGAGCCAAGTTCACCGAGCTCTCTCACCTGAGTCCCGCCCCACTTGCTCCGGGCCTCTTCTCCTCAAGCCCCAAATAGGTGCAGCAAGCACACATAACTCTGTGATCTGAATGATTGATCAAATATTCGGGATCGTTGCAAACACACCGGCTTGCTACCTCGATACCATATGCGTTTTGGCAAGCGACAACTGCCTTGGGTTCCTTCGTTTGCCATGGCTTTCAAGTGAGGACTCCGGAGGCTAATGCAAGATCCCAGACGCTAAACCCCTCCAAGAATAGAATCGATCTCGCCGGGTGACGTAAAAGGGCAGCGGCTTCCTCTGCCCCTCTCGTTTCCCCATGTGAGCACCCGTCCCCACGCCTTATCTTATCACATGAGCCAGCTCCTTCCTCCTCCCTGACCTGACGCTCCTCGTGACAACCCGCGGCTGGTTTCAAGCTCTCCTTCTTCCACCTCAACATCTTGGTTTACAGACATCTCGATCATCGGCCTGGCGCTCCAAGCACATCACCTAGTCTGAGAGACATCTACCTAGGCCATCTGAGAGTCCTCCCCGGCGCATGCATTTGCGTCACAAACGGAGCACCACCGAGACCCTGTAGATCCCGATTGAGGGGCGCCGGCAGCCCCGACAGAACGGAGGCAGCAAGCGGGATCATGTCGTCACTCTTCACGGCTCAGCTCAGCCCTGGGCGGGCTCTGGGATTTCTTGGTATGTCGAAGGCTGTCTGTCTATTCCACCATCTCAAATCAGTTGCGCTGACCGTCGGTGCCCTGCAGTTCTCGGAGCTTCCCTCCACGATGTCCTGACCCGCCTCAAAGCCGAGCCACAACGATTCCCACAACTAGACCTGGCATACTCTCGTGAACGCCCCGTTGAAGAGCCAGTGTGCCTCACATTGCCCGCCAACGGCCTGCGACTGCGCTTCGATGGCCCAGAGCAGCGCCTCCGACTGATCGAGGTGATCGACTTCACCAAGAACCACGTCACATTTAAGGACCGCGACTTGGTCAAACCCGCCACCACCCAAGGCGTACCTTCCTCTCCGGTCCCGGGAGAGTCGAGCGCCGGCCCATCCTTCCGACACATCTACCACCGACTGCTCGGACCGACGTATGGCGGCGAATACATCGCTCCGGAGACTGGATCGTCCAGCGACGCGGGCAACTACGTGCTATCATATCCAGGTGTTGCCTTTACCTTTCCTCTTGCCCAGTCGGCATACTCTCCGGACAAAGATGTGGTGGCCTTGCTCTCCAGCTCCAGTGCTCAGGTGGCGACATCCATGGCCATCTTCAACGGAGACTCTTGGGCTCAAGCCCGCGAGAACCTCTGGACGGAAGTCCTTCCGAGCGTGAAGACGGTCCCTGTGATTCCTAGGGGGAAGGATGTCGTACCGGACGAGGTTTCGCTGGTCAAGGTCCATGGCGGTGGCAGGCTCGAGCTCTTCCGCAAGTGGACAACCTCCTCGTTCAACATTTTCCTGGGCGAAACAACACCGCAGGATCTTGTCGCAGAACTGGGCCCCCCCGATGCGATCTACCGCAAGAACGACCAACGGATGACGATTCATCGGCTACGAACAGCTAGTCACAGTCGTACCCGTACGAATGGAACGGATGTCACCCGGCCGGACGAGCTCACGGACACGGATCAATCCTCCGCACATACGGGGTCGGACGATTCCCACGACGAAGCCATCGAGGATGATATCGCCGGTCACGTTGGCGGGGAGTGCTTTTACAACTATTTCTACCTCGGGTTCGACATCCTCGTCTCGACCCCTGCAGTTCCTTCGCCAGCGCCTCCCTCAGCCAGGCCAGAGGAGGCGCGACAGACATCTGTGAAGCTTGCGTCTCCGGATCGACTTGTTGCTACCAAATTCGTTCTCCATGGCAATGTTCCTGGATCTTACGAGTTCAACCGCCACCGCCGGTGCCGTTGGGAGATCAGCTACCTCGGCGGCTCGGGCGAGGCGGGAGCTGCCAGTTCGGAGACCAAATTCACTGACATTGAGGAGAAGCTGAACCACGAGTGGAACGGCAGTCTCCCGGAGGGTGATGCCCGTCGCCATCAGCGGGGCATGGTGCTCAATCGTGGCTGGGGCGACAGTCCGGGTAGTAGTGTTGAGTTCCTGGGCGGCTGGGAGGACCACGGCGGGAATGGCAGGCCGCAGAGGCTCGAGGGCGGAGACGACTCTACGACCACACTCTTCGGGTTCCCCGGTCTCGTTTTTGAGGTTCTGAGGAACGGGTTTGTGAACGCCGTAACGGTGTTCTAATAAGCGACGGCGAGCATCTCTTCCAATGGGTCAGAATCAGGCGTTGCAGGGCTACGATACGGGAGGAGCGGCAGGGTCTCCTACAGCGTCATTTGAAGTTAGACAGCTCTACTTGGTTCAACAGAGCATTCCTACTCTATTCGCACATGAAGCACTCAGTGGCGTACACTTGCACGCATCTTTGGCCACAGAGCCACAGTGTATGATCCGCGGAATCCGGAAGCGCCTGCACTGTGTTGTGATGTCGTTGCGGCCGACCTCAACCCCACTCGCCTGACTGAGTGTTTCTTGATCCGGGCATGTTGACATCGCTGCAGAACGTCATGAGCCACTTTCCGAATGAAGGCTCCCAATCCATTGCTGTCCTCCATCGCCACCCACATACTGCACTCAGCACCGGCCTGTTCCCTTCCCTGGACCTGGGTCGGGCCTGCATAAGCCCGCATCTCGGTTACCGAGCATCACATCTCACCTCCTCCTCCCGAGTCTGAGATCATCGGCCTGACAGATATCTCCCATGGCTGAGAGCCCTCCAGCCAGAGACCAATTCGATCACTTCTTTGATCTCCCGCCAGAAATCCGCACTCAGATCCTCTCGCTCCTGGTCCTCGTCCCCGTCCCAATCTGCGTCTCACCAACCTCAAAATCCATCATCCCCTTTCCTCACGCTCTCTTCCTCTCTCATCCCATCATCTACAACATCGCCTCAACATTGTTCTACCAACAGAACACATTCGTCCTCGACCTCGTCTCCGGCTCCCGCGCCGCCATCGAGCGCGCCATCTTCGCCTCCGTCGACCCGGGCGATGGCTCCGACATCCTCAGCAACGAGCGCGCCCGCCGCCGCATCCGCCACCTCGAACTGATCCCCGGCCGCCTCGGCACGGCCTTCCACTCCCACGTCCGCCCCGTCGCGGCGGACATGCTCCTCAACGGCGCCCTCCGCCACCTCAAGGTCGTCATCTACCCCACCGGCCCGAAGCGCTTCCTCGTCCGTCCCGGCGACGAGGGCCCCCCGGCCTCATCCTCCTCCGCGGCCCCCGGGCAGGTCCCCGCTGCGAACCCGCCGTGGCCGGACGCCCTCCAGCGCCAGGCGGACGCGCACTACGCCTCCTCCGAGGCGTTCCGCGGCCTGCTGCGGCTCCTCGCCGACCCGGCCCTCGAGACGGCCGAGCTGTGGGTGCCGCCCGTGCACAGGGCGCTGTTCTGCGAGTTCCACGACGTGGATGCCGCGTGCCAGTTCGCCCCCGGCGGGATGAGGGGAGCGTGGCGTCTCGTGCAGGTCGACTGGCGCGGGCTGGCGCGGCAGTGCCTCCCCGAGGACCACGAGATGCATATCGTACGAGTGGGGGACTGAGCAGGCAGGCAAAGCAGGCAGGAAAGGACATGTGGGCATGCTTCTATGGATGCGTGAGGCGAGCTAGGCGGGTTGAGTAACGTCTCGCTGCTCACGACGATCATGAGTTGGCCGTCCCCGTCGTGGGACAGCCCTCCCAGAGCCGAGACATGGTCTCTGCTTGGGACGCTGGAGGAATTTCGGGCAGTTCCGAGACTTCGGGCTTGGGCAGGCGGAAATCGCGGCTGGCGAATGCAAATGACGATGCATCTCGTCTCCTGCATTCTCTGTCTTACGCTTGAATCAACCACCGCCAGCGCAACAGGTCAGAGTGGCGATTCACCGACCTATCTCCGACGCACATCCTCCACTTCGCCGGCCAACAGATCCAAGCATCTTGCTAGTGTCGCCTCTGGCCGGCAGCCTGGACTCGAGGAGATTTCGAGTGTGGACTGATCATATCTCCCTTCCATCGGCGCCTGTCGTGCTCACACCACCCACCCAACCGCACGCACGCACTTCTGCATATCATCCGTATGCCCGGCAGCAGCACCACCCCCTCGCGATCACGATTTTCAGCTCGGGCAGTGTCACCCCGGAATTTCACCCCGTAGACCAGGACGGCTCGCAGCCTAGTCCCAGGTCCATGCATCTCGCCGCCGCGTCTCTCCACTTAAGCCGTCTCCAACCTGGGGAACCCGGACTCTTTCCCCGGTCTCACTACCGAAGATCCCGTCATCTCCCGGTTCCTGGGCTGATCCCCGTCGCCCGGCACACGACGCACGACGCACACAGATAGCGGCCACGGCGGGCGCTCACGAAGAGCATGCCCATGCCAGCCTTCGACGACGTCACCCTGTTTCACGTGTAAGACCAGACCCCGAGGGAGAGGGGGAGAGATCACACACATGTCAGAGCATAGACGGCGTGCACCTGAACAGCGAAAACCAAGGCAGCAGAAGCAGAGAAAAATGGTCATCATTCATTTGTATCGGACTGCCCGTACCACAAGGGCACTCCCGTCGCCGTCTCGGCCCATGACCTACCGAGGAGGGCCGTGGACCCACAGCCTCGCCCTCGGCAAAACTTCACGTCGTGACAGGTGCACGCGCCTCCACGGATCAATCTGCCCGGTCTTCTCCTGTTCATTGCCCACTAAGATGGCCCGTTGAAAGAAAACAACACGTCAAGAGGGGTTGGGTACAAGGGGAAGAAAAGGTGGGAATTTTGGTCGTCGTCGTCGTCGTCGTTAATTGACGACAGGCGCGCGGCGCTGATTGGGACGCATCGTCCGGATGGGATGTGCCGGGGGGGTTCTTTTACTTTGGTACTTGCCGAAGAAGATCGAGTGCTTTTGTGTCGCTTGCTGGTGATCAAAAAAAAATGGCGCGAGTCAGAGAGTCGCTTTACTGGGTCTTCTCGTCCTTCTCTTCGGGTCCATGGCCGAGTGCGAGGAATCGAAAGCCGACGACGCCGCTCTTGGACGCGTCGCTGGTCACGCTCGAGGAGCGGCGGGCAGCGGGGCGCTCGACAGGGGCAGGGTCGACGGCGGTGGTGGTGTCAACAACCGCCGAGGGGGGGAAGTAGGCAGACGACGTCGTAGGGGCCAGGGAGAGGAAGAAGGAGGGCCTGCGAGGGCGGTAGGTCTTGGAGATGGACTCGTTCGCGGGGGAAGACATGGTGGACTGATGTGCGAGTCTGGCTTTCGGTCTCTAGGAGTCGGACAGATAATGCTTCGATGCTGAGAGGGGTAAAACGAGACCGCGGTGCAAACAAGAATGATGAGTGGACTGAGAGCGTTCGGGTTGGTAATGCGATGGGAATGTCGGACTGAGATGAACACGGAGGTAGACGGATGAAGAGGGAGAAGTGGTTCGACCCTTTATACCCTCCCAGGCACTCTCACTACGACGACTGAGAACAGCCGCGCCCATCAGGTCACACAAAACCTGCTGCTGGATTAGTGGCCATTCCAACAGGATGAGTGCCGCATGACCCATATGCCCGTGGTGTCCGATGTGGCCGCTTCCAGCCGGTTCCAGCGGCGGCGGCACGGGCGCTGGATTGAGCAGCCTGGCCCGCGGGATGTCTGACCCAGAACCAGCCAGCCGCCCACGCCAATAAAAGTCCGCCTCCGCCCTAGAATCTCACGAATCTCGCGACGTTTCACTCGGCCGTCGCTCAAACGTGAGATAAGCACTGGGAGTTAAGGAAAGATCTGCCCGAGAAAGGGCCCCCTCCGTCCCACCCGCTCTCTGCGTTAAGTCCGTGTGTCGTCCAAAGCTGCTGTGGCGGGCGGCGACGTTTCTGCCTGCTGCTTGCTGGTTGCGTCTATTTCTGTCTGTCAGTCACCGGCGGGAGCCATCACAAAAATTGTGCTGCTGCCCCCGTCCCACGAGTCGAAGCAGTGAAACGGTGAGCGAGCAGCACACGTGGGTCCGCCAATTGGTCTTTCTTCGTGGGTGGGAGGATGGATGGATGGATGGATCACTGATAACCGAGAAATGCGTAAGAGAAAAGGGGCCCGGTGCCAATGCCAATCAAATCCGCAGGCGGAGTGGGATGAGTGTGTCCGCCCGAGACACCCATCTGAATCCGTGGAGGTGGTCGTACAAGAGCGTCGAGATGGCCGTCATCCTCATTCCCATCGGCCGCGACCTCCGGGGCGACTCGGACTTGATATAAAACAATCCCGGGGTGGGGTCCCGAAGAATGCCTCTGATGTATGGTAAAGATCGAGTGAAGATCCCGAGCCAAGCGGTCGGGTTTCGGTGCATCGCCGCCTGCGATTGGGCCTGTCGGGCGGCCAAAGAGGATTTCTCGGAAGGGCGACATTCGGGGTGTGTCTGGGTCCATCGCGACCGACCGGCTAGGAGTCGGGACGACTGGTGGTGCTCCGGGACTGCCAGCTGCCGCCACCCGGCAGCCCCTGGTCTCCGATGAGCTTGGGCTGCGAGCGCATCGCCGTCCAAAGAGGTATTTCTTAGAACGGATGAAACTCAATTTGGCGGTCCTTGGATTTATTTCGAGCCCTGGCCGGGCTTAGCTGGATATTCTTAGGCACAGAGAGGTCGTCCCGATGGTCTGACGCTTGGTCTGAAGTCTGGTCGACGCGATTGTTCCGAGGGGTGTTCCCCGTCTCTTCTGCAACCCTCTTGCCAGCAAACCCAACACGGCCTCGAATCCGGGTCTCTCGACTCGGGCAGCCTGCGGGTTTTAGTTGAGAATCTCGGGTTGCTCAATTGAATCAATGTCAAAGTCCCATGACTGACCTTTGTATTCGGAGCGCGGATGTAGTCAAGTACGGCAGCTCACACTCAGGGGTATGAGAATCCAGGCACACTCCGACCTGGGCCGGCTTTCCAGGCCAACATCCAACACAATCAGGCCACAGATCGAAGAAATGCCCCGTCCTGCAGACATGATCAATCATCTGACTTTGTCTCGGTGCGCGGGACTCCCTCCTTGCTTCTCGACAGCATCGTAGCATTGTAGCCGTAGCCTTGGTCCAATTCCACAGCCTCGGAGGGCCCATCGTCCATGAGTTCACATTGCGCCCGCGCCTGGTGCTCATGACATCAGCGCATCCTTCCCCATTGAGAGATCGTGTGCATGAAATGAGTGATTTTGAAAGAGATGCCCTGGGGGGTGGGAGGCGGTTCTGGACCCCGTGCTTCTGCAACATGCTGTTGGACTAGATAGGATGCATGCGGTGAGCCCGTTCTTCGTAAAGCATCTTCACCATGGGGGGCGTGGTGTTTCCTCAGCACTGTGGCGTGTGTCCCCATTTTCGAGAAGACTACTGCCTCTTTCGGGAGTCGCGCGCGGGTGCTCCCTCGTTCACACTCCCATCGGCAGGGAGGGAACATCCACATCAATTCAACGCCACCAACATCCTCAACGAACCGGTGAGAGATCCAGCGGGCTTTAGGCCGCACCTGATGCGACCTGGCGGCCCGAAGCCGCGGCAGCCCCCGGCCGCTGGGAGCAGAAGGGCACAGCCGTCCGCCGCAGAAGATGCTCATCAGCAGATTTCCAAGCATGTGAGGGGGCCAACAAGTGTGCTCAACCGTGCTTGCAGGTCTTCAGGGGCCTGACGACGAAGTTGGTCGCCGAGGTGACTTCGCCCTGCATGAGAGGCGGTGTGGTCAACCGCTATCGCCGACCAAGTACTCTGATATCGGAGGTACGAAGGGGGCGTTCTCACGAGATCGTCAACCTACATGGTCACTTCTCTTCGACACAGGGCGTGCTGGCTATGCGAGGACGCCCTCGCTCCAGCCTGCCGGGTGTGTCCCCCGGCAGGCCATCACGATGATTGGAAGGTCCAGCCATGCGTGCCCTGTTGCCACCGCTCGGCATTCGCTCCGGCCCCTCCGTCTTGAAAAGGAGGTGCCAATGAAGAGACGATACCGAAGTCACGGCACCACTCGAGGCGCACAACTCCTGTAGACCGCCATGTCTTCGCCTTGCCGGGGGTGTCGGTCCGCCAGAAGTACTCCCTCTAGGCCGCGTGCGTCTTGAGATTGCAACGTGGTTGGTGACGAAGCCAGACCAGCTGCAGATCTCATCTCGACTCTCCGAGTGTTCGACGAGACCGTCGGCACCATTCGCCAAGCAAGATCCCATGCCGCCCCTTGCTGTAAGCTCGATTGCCCCCTCCATCACCGGCCGGGATACTCGAAGTCGCCGACTGAGGTTGGATGCCATCCAGGGGAAGAGCAAGGGCCTGCGGGACAACTCCAATGAGACATGCCCGTGAACCAACGGACAGCGGAGCTCAAGCGCTTGGGGAGACTGCACGGCGGTTGTCGCGAATCCGCCTTGACGCCGCCATATCATCGAGCCTTCGCTGAGAGGTTGAAGAAGGCATGCGGCTACCGTGAAGAGAGTTGACCGTTTGTCGGCCGAGTTTGTGGTCAAGGCTCGGCGCTTAACGCCGGCTTGTGGCACCGTGATTGGCTCCGGCCACCGCGAATGCGGCTTCATCACACAGGGCTACCGTCCAGCCGGGACCGGTCATGGCTTATGATGGGTCTACAGAGCTGGACATCCTCTGTTCCGTGGCTTGGATATCCAAGGGAGCCGCCGTTGCTCCTTGGCCGAGCTTGACGCCTGCAGCTGGGGGCAAGGGATGGCTGGGTCCCTTGCGCATGTTTCCCTGGTCCCCTTTCCTTGACATGGTGGCAAGCCAGACGCCGAAAATGCGGTAGATTACCGCCACCCGCTCGTTTCCTCGGGGGGCTGAGCTATGCCAGCATCCGCATCATGCTAAGCACCACGGCCGCGTGTACCAACACCCGCGAGAGTGGACGAGCGGCGAAAGTGCGGGCTCCGCGGGAAGCGCGGCCTCCTGAACGAAGTCTCATCAGGCGCAGGGTATTCGCCTTGCATGATGGGCGGCAGCGGTTGTTGATCTCTTTCTTCCAGCGTGCGTGTTTGGTGCTTGCTTGTGCGAGAGAGGAGAGTGAGTGTTGAGGCATATTGGTGACAGATTGTACTGCTTACTCGCTCGTCCATTTACCCCATTGCAAAATATATCCCCTTCTTTAGGCTCGGTTCGATGCAAGATGTCGGTAAATTGAGTGGGCGCCGAGGACAGCGGGTGGGTGGCTCGGGAACGAGCGCACATCGGGAGATTTGTGTGAGTGTGCCCCTGAACCAGTCGCGACAGCTGAATTCGGCTTCAGGGGTCGACGGATGCATTGTATCATGGCGAGTACGAAGCTCAGTGAATGATTACAGAGACCATGACTGGGCCGAGGTGTGATGGCATGTTTGCCCCAAGGGGGTTGGTGCAGGCGCAGTGCACAAATGGTTGAAGATCAGGTCTGAATGACACGTACTGAGGCAGCCATTCCATGCCGTCGGGACCGCTCATCGTACGATGCTCCATGATACAGGAGTCCATGTTGTTAGAAGACAGCCCCTCCCTGCAGACGTGAGCACCTTCTGTGCATGGACAGGCGGTCTCTGGGCGGGAGTACTAGCAGTAAGCACCTCAAGGGGCGTCTACCAGTCTGTGAGGCATAGCGCCCGGGCCTGGATCACCAAGAAAGCTCGGGATTTGCCCGTGGGATGTACTGTGTAGGAAAGGATCGATATCAGCGACCTTTTTCTGCGCCCGGAGGCATGCTTGCTGCGTATGCGGCCCCTTAATGTCGTCAATCTGGTGCTCCCCTTGTCCTGGCGTGGATGGGGATTCAGGAGAACTTCACATGTCGCAGGGGATACATGTGTCGAGAATTAGAGAAACGTCGGGACTTCCGCCGCAAGCCTCAGCCTATGGGGTGGTATGAATGCTGTCTGTCCGCCAGAGTATGTGTCGTCGGCCGGAGCGAGAGTCATCTTGGTGCCGGGAGTTCAATGGATGCGCCCCGAGGACGCGCAAGGTGGCGAGAGAACTGCAGACGACCGGAGGGCGAGGCAAGACACTGGCGAGCAGAATGAGGCCGTCCCGGGGACTGGATGTTCCGAATGGATGGGTGCCCAACAGGAAACAAGGCGTCTGAAGGCAAAGTTGTGAATGGCGCGTGGGAGGAGGAGAAGTGAACGAACGGGATGGGGGTTCGAGGGATTTCCAGGTCAGGTTACCGGAAGGACACTAGACTCTCTCCCTCATCGCATCCAATGCCAGTGGTTCGTTCTTGGTCCACAGAGGTGCCGCTTCCTTTCTAAATCCCACCTTCCTTCGACTCATCGTGTTGCCCTCTCAGTCTGTCCATGAGGAAGGACGTGGACGCTTCCTCCTTCCCTCAGCATCACGGGACCCCCTGCAAGTGTGGATATGTCGCAGCAAGGGAGGCACGGTGGGGAGCTCGCAGTAGGTTCACCGGCGAGTGGGCCCCGGCCAGGAACCCGCCTGAGCCCATCCCATTCAGGGCAGGAAGCGCTGCCCGTCCGGGAAGTCATGACCAGGGTCGATGGAGTTAGCAAGCATTGGCCAAACGGATGCGCCGTAACATCGCGCCTTCTCCACTCGGAACCCTCTTCGCTAGCGGATCGTGCCTTCCATCGATGTCACAGGACAGTGCAAGATCTCTTACACGCCCTTGACCAGACCTGCATCGCACTGTGTGATAGGCCCCTGTCTCGCAGTGTCAGCACAGTTTGCGGAAAGCCAGACGTCCAACACCAACACCACCAAAATGACATGAGCTTCTTCGATTTTGTTCCCCCACAATCTCGGCCCACTGACACCCTCATTTCTCGTTGTCTTTCTCCTCAAACCCCGGCCCGGTACCTGGCAGCTTGGGCCTTCTTCCTGCCCAAGACCATTACGCACCACGTCTCTTGTTCTGGGCCGGCCCTGAGGTGTGCCCCGAGATTCTCCGGCTGCCATCTGCTTTCGGTGGCCTGCATCACGACCTTTGAGGCTCCCATGGCCCGTCTCCTCTGCGAAGAGACCTCACTCATACGAGTAACGTACGCGTCTACGCACGGCACAGCACGGCCGCGGCTGGCCGTTGTGCGCAGTGGCCTCAGTCATGACTCCGGCTGGCTGACACGGACTTCTTGGCCTGGCCGTGGGAGCCAGATCGGTGCGACGTCGGTCTGTCAAGGCACCACGAGCCAGCAGGGATGATGCCCCAAGCACATTGACGTCTACAGGGACATGGGCTATTCGACAAGGTCGGCGAGGTGACCTGACAGCGGTCACAGCTTCTCCCCCAGGTCTCCCTCTTCACTACGCACGGAACTATCTTCCTGCTCTGGCCATTCCATGATCGTCTGCTCAGCGGGTGGAACGGGACGCTGCCAAATACCGAACATGAAGAAGGGTATCTCCCTAAGAGATCTCAGTCAGCCACTGCCGACAGACTCCTTTGTTCCTCTGCCGACCGTGCCCTCTTCGTACATGCTGAGAAGGGAGCAATCGGTTCGAGGTTCGTCTACAGCTTGGCGCCATGCACAAAGAAAGATCCAGATGCCGGGCGCTCTCCATCCCTTCTTGGGACGACTCGGTCCATTGAGGACGGGCTCGCAATGCGACAGCGTCAGACGAACTATTATAATCAAGCCGATACGGAAATCACTGTTCCTCGTCTTCGTTCATGCGCCCATTTCCGAATCATCATCTGTACCAGCTGGGAACTTCCGACACCCCTCATGTCCTTTGCGATTCACGTGTACCAGGTGCACCCTGGACAGCGAAATAAGCCCTGGGGCAGACGACCGGATCGCGACTGTGCCTCGACTCAAGGATTCGCGTCCCGCTCATCGTGCTCGTCACAAATGATGATAGGTGCCGGATCTGAAGGGGTCTGCAGCCACCCGCTGTCGCACATCCCTCCCTCTGTTGCGTAGCGCAACCACAACACACCCGCGACCTTTGTGTCGAAGGGATTTGATGGCCGCGACCACTCGACGACTGCGGTCGTTCTTTTGATCTTCTCATCATCGGGTGGTCCTGAAGAAATAATTGAGGGAACAAAGGCCACTCGGCGCCACCCCAACCCAGAACGGGTTAACCGGGGTTCGCCTGCGACCCCATGTGCGACATGGCCAACGATCCACGCCGTCCGCGCCGTCTCGTCTTGTGCGGGAACGCCTCTCGAGCTGCTGGCGCCTACCGTGGACAGACGTACGAGGCGGAGGAGACCACCATACCTGGTCCGCCACAAATCGGAGGTTGGCCATGCAGCTAACCCCCCCATGCTCATGCCCTTGAGTGACCTGTTGGCTGTGGCGTCCTTCCCACTGACAGACTAGTTTCTTCTTCTGAGGAGGACTGGACATTGGACGGGGGCCTGCGTGTGATGCGGGTACGTATCGCGGGAGTCCATGGATATCCTTTCTTGTCTTCACCTCCTTGCGTGGGCGGGGTGGCCCGAAGCAATCCCACTATCTACACGGCTACCCTCATCACTCCACCATTATTGTGACACCCTGGACGGCGAAGCAAGAGGGTCCCTCCGCCTGTTTCGGCACTTTCAACTCGCAAAAAACGTTTCCTAGTCGGCTCAGGTTTCTTCCTTGCAGCTTTCAAGGCCCGTCTTGTCCGACGACTCAAGTTGCCGTCGTCCGTTGTCTTCTTTCTCCACGCTCACCAGCCGATTGAGGAACGCGCGCCTCGCGAGACAATCCTCGAGCTACGGCATCTCAACCCTAGAGGAGACCGCGGATCCGGACCGCGAGCTAGAGGTGTCACGATCCAGGGATCATCTACCCTCAAACGCACACTTATCACACGCGACGGACGCCCTCAGCTCGCCACACCATCTTCTTGCAGAGCCTGCTGTTCTGCAGCGACATCCCCCATCTTCCAGAAGCCATTGCCCACCTGGGAGTCCCCTCCCCCCCTGCTCGGGTCACCTGCGTCTGCTGGTCTCCCGTCAAGGCTGGTGTGTGCCCGCAGCTGGCTCGGCTCTCTGGATAATACTGTGCCTAGCACAACCGAAGGCAACACCATCTACCAGTTGAGGGTGTTCCTGACAGGTCCGCAAGACGCACCAGCTCCAACGGGCTGGCATTTACTCCAAGACCGTGCTTGCTCCACAGGCAGGCAGTTTCCGCAGCGGGTGCGGATCAAGGCAGCCCATCTGGCCCGTTGACAGGCCGAGCGACTCTGCATGTACCTTGTCCTAAAGAGGTACAACCACTCCCATCACACGGAACTGCCCTACATTTCGATATATCCCTCCACCTCCCTGCGGTGGTGATACTAGTAACCAACGCCCCAACAGCGAGCCATCGCAGCATCAGGACGGCAAGGCAAACAACCAACAGCCGAACACACGGAATCATCTGCACTCAAGGCCGTCGGTGAGATCGTCATCGTCCTCGCTTGCTTCTCTGGTTGGGGGTGTTTGACCATGGCCAACTCGTCAGCCCACCGTACTGGACATTCTTCTTCAAGCCAATAACCAAAGCCTCGGGTCCGGTCACAGAGGCATATAAGTTCGAGGGCATTCCCTCCTTTCCTTGACCTCAAGTAGAGGACAGAGCTGCCACCCATACCACCGAGTACTCTCTTGCTCGCATCTACACTCTACCCTATTCCACTTCAACCCACTTCTGTCAACCCTCTCTTGATTATCCCGTTCCACAATCCGCCTCTCATACTTGAGCTCGGAGAATCGCAACAAGTCCCGACAAGAGCCAACATCTCGCTACAACCACCATACCTCAGCATCAACAACCTCTCCCACCCCGGCAAACAAAGGCTCCATCGCACCGCCGACATGTGCCAATCAATCGTCACCAAGTTCAAGTGCTCGCACAGTTCCCCATCATACCCTCCTGTCGAGATGGCTTGTGCTCCGTTCAGGAGCACGATCGCCAGAGCCAGAGAAACGAACCAACAGGTTCAGGCTTGCCCGAACTTCACTGTGACTCACGACTACAAGGATTCTGTCTGCCCAGACTGCCAGGCTGCGGGTCGTGGATCGTAGGTTGGTCACCAACTGGTTTCCTCGAGTCACCCACGCTCACTTCTCGGGCTCCCAAAGGCCGCCCCCTTTGCCTTTCGATTCGACCAGAGCTCGCAGACACCATCGGAAATTATAGACAACGGCCACCACATGGCATCTCTGGGGCAACGCCTGCTGCAGATGGGCAGAGGCTCGTATGGTTTTCTTTTCGATCACATTCTCAACTTGATCCACGACGAGTGGAGGCGCCGATTCTTCGAATCAACACGACAGACACCCGGGTCAGCCCATAAGCGAGCGACAAGCACCGCGAACTATCGTTCATTGATTTCTCTCCTTCCTTTTCTTTTCTGACATTCCTTACACGCATTCTGTGGAACGACCGGCGGCTTGGGGTTATGCCTTATGACGAGTTAGCATTCACGTCCCTGTTGATAGTTCTCCGGGTCTACCCCAGAGTAATCAATATTTCTTGACCATCTTACCGAACATTTGTCCATGGCGAGCGAGACGATGGGTTGCACAGGCCAACCACTCTATCCTGGTGATTGGTCTGAAGATATCCTTGGCCCTGAACGATACCCGCGGGGTCCGGACGCAAGCCGCCTTCCCGGAGGGGAACGGCAACCACAGAAGCAGGGAGAGTATAAACGGACTGGGAATCGGGCCGCAAAGGATGAGGCCCGACCAACGAAGCCGAAATATTCAGCAAACCTCGTGGCTTGCTGACGAGTTGGCCGTGCACGGCGGCGAGTACAGTAGGGTTCGGCCGCCAACCTTGTCGAACCTGTCAGGAGGCCCGGGGTAACACTGCATTGGCACTAGGGGGCGGGAAGGTGTGCGTCTGAGAATGTCGTGCTGAACGTCAACGGCCAACGGCATGTTCTCCGGCAGGGCTACCATGCATGGTCATACAGTCGCGCGACATGGATTTCCACAGATCAGCCTCAATCGAACCTGCTGGCCCTTTCCTTTCTTTCCTCTCCTCTCCTTCCCTCTCTTTTCTTCCCTTGACAACGCAACGACCAGCACCCAGGACACGGACGCAAATTGGTAACAGGGATGGGCAAGGTTCACCCAGGCCCTGCTCTGGAGATTGCGAGAATTGTCCTCAGAGCAGTGGGTACTCGCGCGCATTGCAGCATCGTCATGTGATGGCAGTCAAAGGCGAGGATTTTCGTGGCAAGCGAGGGCCACGACGGCCGTGGCCAGGGTGGTCTTCGTGCAATCTCCGGTCGAGGACAGGGCTGCGTCTGCCCAGCGCAAGCAGTTGCGACGAGGCAGCTGGATGAGGTCGCAAAACCCCAAGAGAATGACCCGATGTCATGCCCGCTCTTATGACCAGGTGTGTAACGGTCTGGGCGAGGCAACACGCCCGTTACGGACGTTGGAGAAATAGGGGGCGGGCGGGACGAAACCACGTCCATTGGCAGCAGCCCCCAACATGATTGCGTCGATCAGCGGCCGACGCTCCAGGAGGCTCGCCAACAACTCGTACTGGACAAAGACATGCCATGATGGAATGAAGTCATACGCCGAGGGAATGGCTCCGGCCTGCTGCCGTCAGGAAAATATCCGACGTTGCGCAACCAGACACAAAGTGTTCATTGTCGACCTTGCGCAACCTCGTATCTGCCAGCATCGAGGCGTACAAACCTGGGTTTTTTATGCTTGACTTCGGTAGCCGGCAGGCTGTTCGGGGCACAGAGAACGTGCGACTCCCGCATTTCCCAGCCTGTATGCAACCTTGTATCGCCCGAACGGCTGAGCCCTGTTCCTCGTTGTCAAGGCCCCAGAGCCCGGCCGGCAGGGATTCTCCCAGCGTGTGCGCGCCGCAAAGGGGACCTGATTGCCGCACACCTCTGGGCAACTGGGTGGGCTGCATGATCCTTCTGCAGCGCCCAATCGAGCACGACTACTCTGCTCAACGGTGTGGAGTGAGTGGCTTCCTCCCTAGCGACGACGCCAGCACTCGTGCGCCGAGCAGAACCAACGACAGGAAGCCCGACGGTCCGTCGAGGTGTGACGTCCTCAAAGGGGATGGATGTGGGTTGCCAAGCGTCCCGGTGTCATTCTCCTCTCCGGGTGCAGGCGCATTCCAAGGGTCGCCTCGTTCCAAGGCAGCAGGGCATACGACGACGACGACAATGAAGCTCAAGAGATCGCCTCCCTTGAATCGCCAACAGGCCGAGGCAATGACATAACGGCTCTGCAGAGAGTGCGCTTGGTGGCCCATGTCCCCAACGCTCCCCGGTGAGCTGGACTGAACAGGCCTCGTGGCCGGGGCTATCCGACAAAACCGGCACAATGCGCGTCTCTCAGTCGTGTGTCGTTGGAGGTCGAAGGCCACGCGCACGCACTGGGATGCATATGCAGGTGCCTGGCGGGCCCTGCATCGTCTATTGCTCGTCTCTCCATCCCCCGTTCAGGGCAGAACACCACCTTCTCGACCCTTCGGCGGCTAAGAGTGCCACATCGCGCCAATCAGCACTGATCCGATGCGCCGCACCCCCCTGGCTGCTGTGCCAGGACGTTGCAGTAGGACCCGCGAGGTACCGCGCCATCCGCATGCCGCGCCCAGGTCTACTTTGACGTCGCATCTTCCATCGAACAACTCATCATCTGTCTAGCCAGAGCTGGATGCGGGCCCTCGAACCAAGCCTGAGGCGTCACGATGATCACATGAGCTAGCAATATCATACGTCCCCTCGACGCAGGACAAGACGCTCCTTGCTTCTTCTGGTCTGCGGCACTCGGAGTCCGCTCTCCCTGTCGAGGAGAGCGCACCAACAGCTACCGTTGTAGTCGGCAGATGCGCCCAAGGTATGCTCCCTTGTGGGGGCTAGCGCGCTTCTGCTCGTCCTGTTCCTCTCTTGACGAGCCTTGGCCTTGGGGGCCAGAAACTAATAACCGCCCGACGCTGAATGCGACATGTCCTAGAGTGGAGTGTTGAATCTGCAAGCATGACCGGGGAGGATGTCTCTGATGAACGGGTGCTCGGCGATGAGTTCGATGGAGAACCCCGACACGAGGTTGAGTGCTCGGGCAACCAACTGTTTTAGTTGTGGGAGACCAACGGAAGCATGCAGAGTTACCTCACACCTCCTTGGCTTGGCCTTCCTTTCTGGCCTCAATCCGCTCAAGTCTAAGAACCCTGTTCACCGCCGGAGCTCGTTGACTCATCAAATCAGATTTGTTGGAAAGGGGTATCTATCATGTGGCCAAGACCGGGATGAAGACCCGTTCAGCAGAGCGCAAGGCAGACACCTCCGCGGTCGACATGTACGGCGGCCAGCCGGCCGCCTAGGAGACCAACACTGGTGACTCAAGCACCTTTAAGTCCGAGGCCGCCGCTTCTGGCCTCCAACGCCGCTGCTCAGCCAGCCTGCTGCAACTGGGGGTCGTTTTTCGTCACATTTAATAAATGCAAACTTGCTCACGAGATGGTCTCTGAGTGCCCCCCCGGGCGCGCGAAGATCCGTCTCTCCCGCCGCTTAGAGCCCATCCGGCCCGACGAAGTCTTCCCCGAATGGGGACCGGGTCGCATATATGCGGCCGCCGGGCGGAGCCGCATTTCTTCTTGCCTTGCGCCGCGAGCAGAGTCTTTTTCTGCCCCCAACGCCTGTCGGAGGTTCCCGTGACCATCTATCTGTTCACTTTGCGGCGAAGTCGACCCGTTCGCTGGGCTGCGATAGTGCGGCCGCTTGGCTCCCTGGACTTGGCCCCGGGTTGTGCGTGGTCGTTTGGACGCTCGGATGCTTCAGTGGGCGTTTCGTACCCTACGGGAGGATCCGAAACTGTGCAGAGGGAGAAACGCGGGGGCTGCTGATGCTGCAGTACGTATTCGTGGAGATGGGCGCATGGGGGCGCGCGGGGCGTTGGCATTGGCATGAGCAGCACTGCTGGTAAGAGAGGATGTACCTGGGGATGGGGAGATACTTTCACCTCGAGTAGGGATGGGCTCGTCGAAGGTTGCAGCTGTTGGGTGGAAGTGGATGAGGCAATTGTATGCTGTTGGAAGGGAGAGCGTCCTCGGGGGGATGGAAGTCGTTGATCGCAGGGAGGGGAGTGTGTGTGTGTGTGTGCGTGCGTGTGACTGTGGCATCATGATCAGGCCAAGATGCAGGCGGTGATGACCGACGTCAGCCTGTGCTCTGTTGAGTCACGGAGAGGCAAACAGGCTCGGAAGAGGCGAGGGAGCGGTGCTCGGCCGTGGTAGACATGTTGGTGGCAAGAAATCACCAACGTCCCGTTCGTGAAAAGCCGGAGATGAGGCATTACCCAGAGCTTCAGTTGGCAACTGTGGAGCAGGACCGGGCAGCATAGCATCACCAGGCATCTCGGAGTCACAGAGTCACAGAGTCATGAGTCTCGCTCAGAGACCACAAGGCGACGAAGCTCAGCAATCTCGGTGTCATTCGTCCTGCCTGCCGAGCAAAACCCTGCCTCTCGTGCGCACGCGGTGACCAATCTGAATCTCATCCTCTCCGATGCCCTCCTCCCATGCGGAAAAAAGTATGTGGATAGCAAACTAGTCTTCTTGTGACGATGAAGGCATCCGCTCCGCGCGTGTCTGCCTGCCAGCCTGCCGAGTCGTCCGTCCGCCCCTGTGCTTCCCCTGAGCGCCTCTCGATAGTGTACAAATCAGCTTTATACAGAAAACAATTGCATGTTTTTGTGGTTTTGTGGCCACTTTTTTGTTGTTGTTGCGTCGCCTCAGTGCTTCTGGAAGCGAGTCCAGGATGACGGCATCCTCGTCGACGTCTCTGCTGCCCTCCCCCTTTTCGTGCTGCGACTCTCTCTCACTCCTCCCGTTGCGTGGTATTACCCGAGCCCGTCTTTTCTTTTCTGAGTGCCGCAGCCGCTCTATAATGCAGATAAGGAAAAAAGAAGTGGAAAATAACCCGGAAGTCTGCTTTTGGGAAGAGGAGGCGACAACCTGTGTCTGTGTTTGGAGGGTGCGTCCGTCATCTGGGCGCAAAGGAACCGTTCATGCCATCTCAGTCGTTGGTGGGAGAATTAGGGGAGCTGGAAGACGGGTTAGAGATAGACCAACAGAACCAGGAGAAAATGTCAGCGCTTACTATTGGTTGCCAGAGCCTGAAGGACCAGGGGTTCTGGGAGAGAAAGACGGAGACGTGGGAGAGTAGTTGGGGCTCGTCGGCGACTGCTGCATGCCTCCCGCACCCTGGAAGCTGGGGCTCGTGGGAGAGTAGCCCGGGGACGTGGGAGACCACGAAGGCGACGCAGGCGAGTACGACGGCGAAGTCGGGCCAGCACCATGGACGGCAGGGGACGTCGGGCTGTAGCTGGGACTGGCTGGGGAGTAGCTCGGCGAGGTGGGAGAGTTGAACTGAGCGGGCGACGTCGGAGAGTAGTGCCTCGGCGAGGAGGGAGACGTGGGCGAGTAGCTGGGCGAAGTCGGGCTGTAGTTGGGGCTCGCGGGACTCGTCGGCCTGTGGATGGGGGACGTGGGAGAGAACGAAGGCGACGATGGGCTGAACTGCGGCGAGGTGGCATAGCGACCACCGCCACCGACGTCCAGGAGCGGGGAGGTAGGAGAGTAACCCATGTTCGGCGACGAAGGCGAGTAACCACCCCCGAAAGTGCCGAAGGGCGACGTGGGAGAGGTGTTGAAAGGACTCGTTGGTCGTCCGGGACTGGGAGCGCCGAACGTGCCAAAGCCGCCGCCGGAGTAGTCGTTGCCGAAACCGCCAGAGCCCTCGTCCGATCCAGCACCCACGATGGGCGAGAAGTTGCCCGCACCTGCGTTGGGAGATCCAAGTGAGAGGTAGCCCGAGTCGGCCATGGGTGATCCGGTGTCATATGGCGTAGCAGCACCACCGTCCTCGGCACCTTTGGTCGGCATGCCGGCCATCAAGCCCATGCGAGAGTTGTCGCTGATGACGGTCTCGAGCATCTTGGGGTCGAGCAGGACCTCGAAATGACCCGTGCCCATGGGAGCCATCTGGCCCAGCATGACGTTCTCGGAGATACCACGGCAGTCGTCTAGCTCACCAGCTGATGCTGCCTCGAGGAGAATCTCGACCGTCTCTTCGAAAGAACAACGCATGAGTGCACCAGTATCGGCTCGGTTGATTCCGTGACGAGTGACGGCCGAGATGGTACCGCGATACGTCATGACATCAACGAGAAGAGCAAGATGGCGATGGTTGACGTAGGAACCATCGAAGGCAAGCACCTGTGTCAACTCCCGGACCAGCGCGGATCGGGCAGCCTCGATGCCAAAGACTTCGACAACCTGCCAAAGATGGTTTGTGTAGGTTCGGCTGGCGTCGATACCGTCAACGCGAAGGACATCGGCAAGTGCCGTACCGGATGTGTCGAGATACCACTCCTGGCATCTGTCGTCCGCCTTGGCGGCAAGCAGGGCTCCATCCGGAGTCTCGATGAGCTTTGTGTCCTTGTTCAAGAAAGCCCTCTCGATGCCTTCGACACCACGGAGCGTCAGAGTGTCGAGCAGATGGGTCTCGAAGGTCTTCAGCATCATGTCCTCCTCAGCCTCATCATCCTCGGTACCGGTACTCTTATCAGCCTTGAGAGTGCGGATACGAATGACCTGCTCGTCAGCGTTGTTATCGCTGTAGATGAGAGCGCAGTCGTTCGGGTACTCCGCCTTGATCCTCATGGCGACGTCTTCAACCGACAGCTCCTTGTCCAGCATCTTTTGGCGGTCCAGAGTCAGGCGCAGCAGCCACCTTGACTGTTTATCAATAGTAGCGTGCGAATCATCGGGAATCGCCCAGTAGGAGTCGACCATGTCGTAATCGGCGTCGATCGAGGTCGAGCGCAGATCAGGATCGTAGTAGATTTCAGTCATGGCGGTGACGGAACGAAGAGTGGTGTGCTCGACAGTGCTGCGAAGAGTCTTGGCAGCCTCTTGAGTTGCCTCGCCTTCCTTCAAATACACCACCATCGAGGGGGTCTTGATGTTCTGAGCCAGGTTGAGAATTTCCTTGAGACGGGGCACACCCAGGGTGACGTTCTTGGAAGAAACACCGGCGAAATGGAAGGTGTTGAGCGTCATCTGCGTGGCGGGCTCACCAATGGACTGAGCAGCCAACACGCCAACCATCTCACCAGGGCTGATGCCGGCCTTGGCCCAGCGGCCCTCGAGCTCGCCGAGAACGTGGTTGAAGGCCAGCTTGTTGAGGCGCTGGAAGCAAGCGAGGCGCTTGTAGGAGAGGCGAGATCGAAGCAGCGCCTTGAATAAGATGGTCGAGCTGTAGTCGGCCTCCTTGGAGATGTCATCGTTGCCACGGACCATCGTCATGCGGTCCAGCATGGCCTGGACGGCAGGGATGACGTCCTGGGGCTTGAGGTCACTGCGCTGGAAGTCCTCGACGTTGAAGAGCTTCCTTGCCGTCTCGATGATACGAACAACGTTGAGCGGCAGCTGCATTGTCTCGTCGTCCTTTCTGCGGGCATTGATCTGTCGCACATGCTTGCGATCAGCGACGAGAGCCTCGTACTCTTCGTCAAGCAGACGCTGCGCCTCGGGATCACCGGCGATATCATTGCCGTACTCGAGCCAGTCAAGCTCGTCCGGCCTCTGCTCGTCCATGACGTCGAGGCGGTAGCGGTCATCGAACTTCTTGGAGGACATGTTGAGGAAATCCATGCGCTGCTTCTCAATGTAAATAGCATCGAGACCGTCCTCGCCGTAGAGGAACTGCAGGATATCACCCAGAGAGTTGCGGACGGTGCCGTCGTACTTGACGCTGACATCTTCCAGGGCCTTGACGAGACGACGCTGAATGTAACCGGTCTCGGCAGTCTTGACTGCCGTGTCAATCAGACCCTCACGACCAGCCATGGCGTGGAAGAAGAACTCGCTAGGAGTCAGACCGCGGAGGTAGGAGTTCTCGACGAACCCACGAGCCTCAGGAGAGTAATCGTCCTTTGTGAAGTGCGGCAGGGTACGGTACTTGAATCCGAAGGGAATTCGCTTGCCCTCAACAATCTGCTGACCGACGAGGGCAGTCATCTGGGAAATGTTGATGGAGGAACCCTTGGAACCAGACAAGGCCATGGTGACGGCGTTGTTGATGTCCTTCAGACTCTTCTGCGTGGTGGTACCAGCCTTGTCACGGGCCGTGTTAAGGGCCCTGGAAACCTTGCTCTCGAAAGTTTCTCGAATATTCATACCGGGCGAGGGCTCGAGCTCGTTGTTCGTCGCCATCTTGGTCAGAGTGGCGACCTCGGCCTTTTGCTCGTCGATGTGCTCTTGCACCTTGGCAATGGTGTCGGTATCGGGGATTGTATCACCGATGCCAATGCTGTGACCGTTCTGGAGCAACCAGTAGTTGACGACTTGCTGAACACCATTAAGGAACCTCATCGCCGCGTCTGGTCCGTGCTCGTTGTAGATGATGTGGACAAGACCACCACTGGCAGCACCAATGTTCTTCTTGGAGAGGAGGCCGTACATCAGCTCGCCCGACTGGATGAGAACACCTTCATCCTTGAGGGGATTCTCCTCCTTGGAATCGGCCATCGTGTTGAGGCTCACAATCGTGGGGATAACCAGACTGATAATCTGCTTACCCGTCCATCGAGGTACCGGCCGCAGGATCGCGGGCGTCGGGATGACGCCGTTCCAGTTGGGAACCCAGAGCATCAGATTCATGACTTCTTCCTTGCTCAGGAAGACGTCGCGACGACAGATCTTGTAGGCACCGGCAAGAGTGTCCTGCACGATACCCATCAGGGGACCGTTCCTCTGGGGAGAGACGATGTTGATGGGGACCATGCAGAGCTCCTTGATCTCAGCACGAGTTTCCTCGCTCTGGGGAACGTGGAGGTTCATCTCGTCACCGTCGAAATCGGCGTTGTAGGGAGACGTGACCGAGAGGTTCAGGCGGAAGGTAGAGTAGGGCATGACGCGAACCCTGTGACCCATCATGGATTCCTTGTGCAGAGAGGGCTGACGGTTGAAGATGATATAGTCGCCCGTCATCAGGTGACGTTCCACCTTCCATCCATACTCAAGGGAGATCTGGCCAGCGCGCCGGTGGTGCCGCAGATCGATTCTCGTACCATCGTTCCGGATGACATACTTGGCACCGGGGTGCTCGTTGGGTCCATTCATGACGAGCTCGTGGAGCTTGCCAATGTTGTAAGGGGTAACCGTCTCGGGGTACGTGAGGGTCCTGGCAATGCTCCGCGGAACACCGACCTCGTCCAGAGACAGGTTGGCATCACCAGTAATAACGGTACGAGCGGAGAAATCGACACGCTTTCCCATCAAGTTGCCACGGAGACGACCCTCTTTGCCCTTGAGGCGGGCGCGAATCGCTTTGACGGGACGGCCGCTCTTCTGCAGAGCGCGGGGCTGGCCGGCGATGTCATTGTCCATGTAGGTCGCGACGTGATACTGCAGCAGCTGCTCGAAGTCCCTAGCGATGTGAGCAGGCGATCCTTCGCGGATGGCTTGCTTGACGTTGCTGTTGGCGCGAATGATATCGCCGAGCTTGTAGGTCAAATCATCCTCGTTTCTCAGGCCTTGGCCGGTGCCGTCCATAGAAATGCTAGGTCGGACAGGGGGCGGCGGAACTGGGAGGACGGTGATGACCATCCACTCGGGACGAGCGTAGTCAAGGTTCAGACCCATGTCCCGCAGGTCGTCGTCGGTAATGCGGCGCAAGACGTTGTAAGCCATTTCGGGCGTGATCGTCTCCTCTTTCTTGTCCTTCTTCTTGGTCTCCTCGTCCTTGATCTCGTATACCGAGAGGAGGGAGAGCGCCTTGTGGCGGATGTTAGGGTGGACGTTGCCGCAACCGTTGTGGTTGACGAGAGGTGCCTTGGTGATGCCGGGAATCTCGTTCGCGTCGGGCTTCTCCTCGGGGACCTCGTTGTCACATCGCTTCTTCTTCTTGCAGATGTTCCAGATGCGGTTGAAGCGCAGCTTGGGATCCCTCGTGTTGACGGCTTGCAGGAACTCGGGATCGCTCTGAGAGTAGCAAGGTTAGCAAGATCAGGTATCCAAGGTGAGGTGTCACGTTGCATAGAGTAGACTAACTCTATCAGCCAAAACCTTGGAGCAGTTGAGGCAGACGATCTCCAGAACCTTCTTGACCTTCTTGATGAAACCGGGGTGGTACACGGGTTTGGCAAGCTCGATGTGGCCAAAGTGTCCGGGGCACTCGCCCATCGACTGGCCACATGTTTTGCACTTGAACTGGCGATCGATTGAACCGAGGAAGGGGTCGTTGAGGCCGCCATCGCGAGGCTTGGTGCGCGTCTCGTCCATCGTCTCGGGGTAGATGATGTGAGCGACACTCATGGCCTTGATCTCCTCGGGCGACAAGAGGCCGAACTGAATCTCCTCGATTGTCTTGAGCGGAGCGCTCGAGTGGGTGAAGTAGAGGTTCGACATGCTGGGCGGTCGGTGGGGATGGAGTCGCGAAAGGGGGAGGTTATCGACTGCGACGCGGTGTCGAGGATTGATCGAATCGAGGAAAAGTTTTCCGTCGATGGGAAATCGGGAGGGTCGCGTTGGGCGAAGGCGCGAGGTCGGCCGTCAAAGGGGAGAAGGCGTGTCGTCAAGACGTCGATCGTAAGGACTGGCAAGAGAGAGAATCGAGAGAGTGAGAAGGCGCAACAAAAAGTCGTCAAGGCAAAGCGGAAAAGATGCTCCTCCCTGAGAGAACCGCTTTGATGATGAAAATCTGTCGCGCAAGTCGTTCAGACGATGGCGCTGTCACGCCCGACCCGTCTGTCCTGACCGTTCCGTTCCCTCTGGCCAGCGGCCCAGGAGAAGGCGTTCCAACTCGCGCTCCCCAATCGCCGCCACCTTTCCGGGTCTCGAGTCGTCGAAAATCGCGATGCTACGGGTCGTGAGACGTGTCAAGAAGCCGTTTCCGATCGGTAGACACGGATTCCGACGCGCGTGGTGATGGCGCCGCGAGGTTGATGTGAGGTTGTTGATGGCGAAAAGTGGTGAGGCAACGCCAGGGACGAGGTCCGAGAGAAATCTTGCCTTAGGCCAGGCCTGCTGGAGACGCCGCCTGGAGAATAGCGCTAAGCCTGTTTTGGAAGATGTGGAGTGAGGCCGCTGCCTGCCACTGGACAATAACATTCACTGAGGCCAGTCTCTCTTTGTCAGCCACGCTCGGTACTTTTCCCAACGACTGGCTAGCGCTTCTCTGGAAGCATTCGTCGCTCGCTCTCACTCGCCCCCCTTTGGACGCCGGTGAGTCAAGATTCAAGGGGGCGCGGACGGACCTCGACGGCGCTCGGGAGCGTTCTTTGGCTCTGCGCGCGGTTTCGCGTGTCGCATCAGCAACACCTGCATCATGCGACGAACAAAAGGGGGCCACTCATTCGTCTCAAATGCGCTGGCATGCGCAATATGTATGGGGTATCCTATCTACAGCCGGGCAGCCAGCCAGCACGACATCATCATAGTATGTTTTTCTTTGTTCACCTCCTTCTTCCTCTGGCCGATTTGCGCTTTGTCGCGCCCCGGCCTGTTGGCTCCGTCTCCGGGATCTCCCCGTCTGCCCCTGGACTCCTCCTCCGCATAGTGCCGGTAGATACAGCGACGAACTCATCCTCGCTGTCGCTGTCCGCCAAGTCGAACAGGATGGGCATTGTGAACTTCTTGCCGACCTCCTCCCGATCCACCAGCCCGTCCGTTGTCACCACATCGATCTCCTCGTCTTCCGCATCCAGTCGCCGCTTCGTCAGCTCTTCCTGGCCGTAGATGTCGAATTCGTCCTCCAGCTCGATGTACTCCTGGTTCTCCTCGACCTGCGCAAAATCCGGCGCAAGCCTCGCCCATTTCTGCTCCGGGACGATGGACCAGATGTATATCCTGCCGGTCTCGAGGCCGCACGTCGCCAGGAAGTGGCGTTGCGGATGCCACTCGATCACTCCTTGCTCTTCTTTTGGCCCATCCAGGATCCTCGTCAGACTGCCGGTTCTTCGCTCCCAGACGTAGATTTCGTGGTTGTTGTAGGTGGACGCTGCCACGTATTCCCCGGTCGCCGTGAATGTTACATGGTTCCACGAGAGCCTGTTGACCTGGTCCTCAAAGTCATGCTCCTTGATCAGGTACAGCGTGTCGACGTCCAGGTCCTCCGCCGTCAAATTTGGCACGTAAAACGTCCGGACCTTGCGGTCCTGCGAGTTGACCAAGAGGTCCCTCCCAGAGCTCGTCAGGCGCAGAGTCGTGATGACTCCCGTGCAGTGTTTTCCCGAGTGTATCACAGCCCGTCTCTTAACATCGATAATATTGATCCAGCCCTTATTCGTTCCCGCGATAATGTGGTCGCCCGAGGCGGTGAATATGGTGACTGTTGTTGTCTGCTTTGCGTCCTCTTTCGCGTGTTTCTCGGCCAATGCCTCGTCGCCTTCCGTGTTCGATCGTTTCGGTGCTGATGGCAGGGGATGTCGGACGTCGACCTCGTCGGTCATATCGACAAGTAACGGCTGGGCCTCGAATAGCGATGCGACGAAGAGGTGTCTTTGCGCGATCAGAAGAGTCGGTGTCTTGGGACGGGGGCCGATACTCACGGGTTGAAGGGATGTAGCTCGGCGATGTACGCCGGTGCGCGAAAGCGTACCTCGCGATACCTTTTGCCGTCTTCCAGGTCCCACAAGATCACCTTCCATCCCTGGCACGCCGAGAGGAGGTATCGTCCGCAGCCAGACCAGCTCAGGTGTGTGATGCTCTTGTTATGACCGCGCAGCTTCCTGGCAACGCCCATCGTCTCAATGTCCCACACGGCGACAGTCCCGTCGACCCTACCCGACGCGAGGCAGTCGCCTGTTCTGTTGAAGCGCAGGCATGTTGAATGTCCGGAGCGAATCGTGTTCGTGTTGGTGATCTGGTCGATGTTCTCGATGGCTTCTTCAGGGTCGGCCAAAAGGAGGTTCATCCTGGCGACGAAACGGTCGTAGGAATGAATGGGGGTCGCACAATCTTCGATTTGAATTTGTAGAAGGAGGAGTTGGACTTGAGTCGCAGGGCTGAATTGGAGTGTCGATGGGCTCTTGATGGCAGACAGGGATTGGGGAGCTAAAGTCTGCTATCGATAAAGCCCCGCCGGGAAATGTCATGCCAGCTCCAGTGGTGGCTCAGTTGACCCCTCCCCCACCATCCGCCACTTACACTGTCACACAACACAGCAACACCACCACCGAGGACAACAAAGCTCAGAGGTCGCGATGGCTAATTCGAGGTGAGAAACGGAGAGGACACTTAAGGGGCATCGCTCACATATGTTTAGATTCGAGTACGTCAAGGCCTTCGAGCAGCCGGACGTGCTGCTACCCAACACATGGGTGGTCGTGAGGATCGATGGCAGAGGTTTCACAAAGTGAGGACACCTTCACCGACAGTCTGGAATTTTTGCTCATTTGACCCGGAAAGAATGTGCAGCAAGTACAGTTTCGAGAAGCCGAACGACAAGAGGGCCCTGGACCTCATGAACGCAGCCGCGAAGGCCGTCATGACGGAGCTGCCAGACATCACGATTGCCTACGGCATCAGCGACGAGTACAGGTAGGCGGGACAGCCCGCCAGAGCATCATGGCACAGTTTGACTGATTCGTCCAGCTTTGTATTCCACAAGTCTTGCACCCTCTTCGAGAGACGATCGAGCAAGCTTGTCAGCACCATCGTCTCTACCTTCACAGCCTACTACGTCCACCACTGGTCAACATATTTCCCAGACTCGCCACTGACACCGCCGCTCCCGAGCTTTGATGGCAGGGCGGTGTGCTATCCCGGTGTACAAAATCTCAGAGACTACATGAGCTGGAGGCAGGTAGACTGTAAGCCAAACTTGCTGCAATTCCCCCCGATCAAGCGCTCAGTTCTCATCCAGGCCACATCAACAACCTCTACAACACCACATTCTGGTCCCTGGTACAGCTTGGAGGCATGGAGAATCGGGACGCCGAGCAACTCCTAGCTGTAAGCTGACCCCAGCGTCCCGTCCACTTGGTCGCCAACTGACTCTTCCAAGGGCACGGTGTCTAGCGATAAGAACGAGATTCTCTTCTCAAAGTTCCACATCAACTACAACAACGAGCCGGAGATGTACAAGAAAGGCAGCGTCGTCTTTCGCGATGTACGTGGTTGGAGATGGATCTTCACTTTGTACGACGAATACTGACACACCTCACAGTACGAGCTTGTTGAGCCAGGCACGCACAATGTGGAGGCTGAGGCAGATGCCCTGGCGGAGCCGGTGCAGCAGTCCAAGACGCAGGCAGAGAAGGACAAGAAGAGGCGCGGCAAGGCACGGATCGTGGTGGAGCACCTGGACATTATCAAGGACGATTTCTGGGATCGGAGGCCATGGCTACTGTCGAACAAACCTGGGACGGTGCCGAAGGAGACATGATGGGGACCCTTGGATAGAGCGCTGTTGAATACGGGTGCGTCAGCACCTCGCCTTGCTTTTGGGTATCATAGGTTCTTCTATCATCAATACGACGGCCTCTTTTAGCCAGAATCTCAGGCCTTCTTCGCCTCTCGGGCTTCCCTCCGTAACCTCTTGGCTTCCCTTCTCGCCCTCCTCTCCTCTTTTGTCTCCTCGCGCTGCTTCTCTGGCTTCCCTGACGAGCTGCTGTCCTCGTCCGCCCCGGCCGCAAGACTTCTCCTCTTTTCCCTTTTCGCATTCTTTTCTTCCTCTTTCCTCTTCCTCCTGGCTTCCCTCTCCGCGCGTCTCGCAGCCTTCTCTGCCTTTCTCCGCCTCCTCTCCTCCTTGCTCTCCCCTTCCACCGGCGTGGAAACGCCTGTGGACTTGTCTTCGCTCGAGCTCTCCTCGCTGATTGCCTGCCGCTTCAGCGCCTCAATCGTCCCCTCCAGAAAGCCCCCCTTCACGAAATTGCCGCCCAACCGCCACCGGCCGCCCATCCCCTTCTCGATACCATTGATCCTCCCGCTGGTGACGGTCTGCACGACCCCGATTCGGCCGTCCTGTGCTTTCGTCTCTTGCAGCCCCGAAAGCTGCTCGTCGAATGCGTTCATCCACCACTGGTCGCTCGTGTAGTGCGGCTTCTGCCCGAGGCCCTTGTTGCCGTCGCGGCGGTTGAGGAGGAGGGGCTTCGCGAGGCCGATGGCGTCCGAGGTCGCGTGGAGGGAGTGCCCGGCGCCGCGCCAGCCCTGGGATGTGAGGAGGGCGTGGGCGTCCATGGTTCTTCGGCGTCGAGGGGTGTACGACGTGGATGCAATGATTTGCGTGGGTGATTCGGAGGTGGAGGATGTTTGGTCGCGGGCGCTGTGTAGTCAACTTCGGACTCGCGGTGGGGATTGGAGTGCCGAGGGCTCTGCGACCGGAGAAAGATTTGCAAGAGGAGGCTATTGAGAAACCCAAAAACACGCTATGTCTGCCCGAGAATTCGGTGAGAATTCCGGTCGCCTGCGCTCTGTCGAAATGGGAATGCTCAGTGCTAGATAAGTCTGGGGGACTGGCGGGAGAGCCACTGTGATTTTTTCTGCCAGCTTATCTTATCGCATGCGACCACCACCAACCAGCATCCACAGTGACTGCCCGCCAACCGCGACTTGACTTGCGGGAACCACACAAGAACAAGAAGGATTCCCGCCTTGGGTATAATACTGATTATCTCCAGATGTTCGGATACGAACACCATGAATTTTTAAAGTATTGATACGCGATCACAGCGCCTCAGCGCCCAAGTATCGGAAGATTTCGAGATCATGATCGGCGAAGACATGCTCATACGCAACCAGCTGGCGGTGGACGCCGGCGTGGGCTTGGGCGAGGAGGGAGGGGCCGAGGATGCTGGTGGTGCGGGATCACACGGGGCCGGCCACTTGAAGACCGCGTTGCGGAACTTCCTTGGCAAGGCCAAGGATGAGGAAGGCAAGGGCGAAGTACCGGGGCGCTTCTCTGAGGTTGGATAGGTACGGGCGCCTTCCATGACATCGTGTGCATGTGCAAAGCCATGTCTTCTGTGGCCCGGTGTTTGGTCTATCACCTCGAAGACTCCCCGAGTCGGCATCACGAGGTGAGAGTGCTGGTTTGTTAAACTTGTACATTCAAAACTCGACGCCCAGCTATACGTTACAAGTAGCCTGACACACAGTCCAGCGATGGCGTCTGGCGATCGCATGACGATTGCAACGTCGTTGGACCTGATACAATTCCCCAATCTTCTCAACGGCCCCTGATACCACACCCGTGCACTCCCTCTCTAAGTACTGCCGGATCTCGGCAGCCCGGTAATGTCGTAAGCCAGACCGAACGCCCCCTCAAGCTCCTCATTTGCCTTGGCCATCCAGGCCACAATCCTATCCCGGCGCTGAGCGGCCGAGTTGTCCCAATCGATAACCGCACCGTTGATATCTCCCTGTCGCCGACCCAGCTGCGAGTTGTGCTGGAAGCCATGGCCAGCCCGTGACGGATATCCTTGAGAGCTGCTGGCAGTCCTCGTGAATACGATCGGGTCAATACAGAGGGAACGTGGCTGGCAACCGGTAAGTCCAGCAGCGAGAAGGGCTTCCTCATGCGTCAGCACGGTCTGCCGCGCTCGAAGAGCAGACACCTGGATAGCCACCTCGCGCATTTCCGGGTCGTCGCTCGTCAGCATGGCCACTTGGGTATCAAAATCGAGAAAACCAGGATACATGAGGGAGGCCTGGTGAGAAACGGGCTCACCGCTGAGCATCTGCAGGAGAGGCTCGATGGGAGTGTCCGCCACGATGCTCGCATCGCTATCTGACTCTTCATCATCATCCATCTAAGACTGTAACCGACGAGACCGGCGCCGCCTCTTTGGAGCAGGTTTTGCCACCTGGGGATCCCGGACGAGCTGAATGTCCTCCAAGGTTGCCATGTAGGCAAGATGCTCAGCTTCCGCTGCCTCACCAGGGAAGAAAGGTCCATCGTAGGGAGACGGTTCGGGCGGGGCGAAGTTGCTAGGTCGGGCTAGTATGTTGCGGAGACCATGGACTGCATCTCGTTCGAAGTGATTTTGAGCTTCTCCCCCACTATGAATGCTTCCGTAATGTGTGTCGGCGTATTGAGCAATAGCGCTGTTCATCTCATCGTCCGGTGCAAACGAGCGGGGGCTTGCATCCGGCTCTTGAGCTTGATCTGGTTCGTCCTAATTCCTGACGACGTTCGTAAGCACTGTGAATTGTTCGAGCTCAAAATCTTCGCCTGTCGGAATGCGTTGACCCTTGGGAAGTGCGGCGATCACATGGACTTCGACCACGTTGACAATGCCGGCTTGAAGCTGCGCATCGTAGACGGTCGCGTCGGTAGGAAGGGCCTGGCCCTGAGCGGGCTGCTGAGGATGGAGAACCTGACGGTTGACCATGACCCAGACTCGATACTGGCGCTGGTTCTCGACGAGCGACGAGCTGATGGTAGGGATGATCTGGATGCGAAGATGATTCGCGGGCATGTTGAGCGTCACAGACTGAGTGGCCTCCCGTTCGCTGGGCAGCATATTGTAGACGAAGCCGTTGTCGGAATTGACGAGGTTGGGATGGGTCTGAATCCGAAGGTTGCTGATGAGGGCATCGCGCGCACCCTTGCCCTGAGCTCGATACTTGCGGTTGAAGTTGGGCCGAGGAGGCTGCTGTGGGGTTGTGGGTGGCTGCAACTGAGGAATGGGCTGGAACTGCGCCGTGCTCAGACCAGCAGGGCGAGCGGCAGCTGGGGTGCCATTGACCTGCGTAGCAGCAGGCATCGGGGAGGATCGAGCCGTATCCTCCCTCTTGATGCCATTCAGGGGTGACGGTGCGGGCGAAGCGCCGAATATGCTCGGAAGGCGATCAATCGCTGGCGCAACTGCAGTTGGGGCTGCGCGTGGCGTTCCGGCACCGGGAGTCGGTTGTTCGCTGACCCTAGAGTCCACGGAACGCGCAGTAGTAGGAGCAGGAGAACCGATGGAACCACCCCGGTTGGCGACTTGGATGGTGATCTTCTTGGATGCGGGGGCGGACTGCTCGTTGCTGACCTTGAGCTTGATCTTGGTCTGGGGAGGCTCATCCACAAACTGCTTTGCCTTCTTGATCTCCTCCTTGCAGAAGGCCTCGAGCTCTTGAGCGTTCTGGAAGATGTCGCTGTCATCGTCGTTGTAGAAGTATGCATTCTCCCAGAGCAAGCTGCAGTTCTCCTCGAAGGAGGCCCAGCTCTTGTAGTCGCTGACAAAGGTGGCCTCTTTGCGACCATGCTCGCCACGGGTCAGCTTACGGAAAGCTGTGATGGACATGGGTTGCTTGATGTGCTGGTAGTAATCTTTGAGTGAGCGAGGTGGCAGCTGCACAAAAGGCTCAAAGCTGTGAAATGGTGTGTTAGTAAATGGTAGTCCAAATGCGAGCTGGAAGCACACTCACTCGTCCTTCTTCCGCAGCATCTCTTCGGCAATCTTCTCTTGGGCTTCCTGGAAGCTCAGCCCCTTGTAGGGGACATTCTGGTACACATCTGTGGCCCTGGGCTTGGCGGCGCCGCGGGATGTGGGAGTCTCGCTAGCCCTAGAGGTCGACTTTCGGCTGCCGCCTTTGCGAAGAATGATGGAAGTACGACGGGAAGCGGGCTGTTGATCCTCTTCCTCCTCCTCCTCCTCCTCCTCCTCCTCGTCTTCCTCCTCGTCTTCCTCTTCGTCTTCTTCGTCGACGTCGACCTTCTTGGCGGCCCTTGACCTCGATGTGCTAAGGCGGACACGAGTCGAGACAGTCGGTGTAGGAGTGGGCTCACTCGAGCCGGTCTCGTCTGGGAGTGGTGTAGGCACTGCGGTGTAGTTGCCAGAGGCATAGGCGGGGTTGGTCTTCGTCATGAAGTTGCTCAGTGCCTTGCGCACACGCTCTGCATCGTCGAAAGTCGTTGAACCACGAGGATAGAATTCCTTCGCGTTTGCAACCATGCGCTTGAAGTAGCTTTCGAGCTCGCTCAGGTTGGTAAACTCGTGGTTGTTGAGCTTGCTCTCGATCATATCGAGAGAGATGGGCATGCGTGTCTTCGAGTAGTATTCCTCGTTGCCCTGGCGGGGCGGGAGGTCTTCGAAATAGCCAGCAACTAGGCGGCCACTGCAGACTAGGCGTTAGATACGGGGCTCGTGTGAGGGTGGGTTGCGTGCACGACTTACTTCTTGTCAGCGGTGCGGCGGATCTGTTCCAGGAAGAATTGGCCATGTTCAGATGTGGACTGAGGAGTCTCGCCCTTGGAAAGGTCGTATTTCTAAAGTCTGGTTAGCTTCTATGAGCCGTAGCGCAGAGCAAGGCAAGATGGCTGGAGTCCTGCATCGTCGCGAGGAGGCAGCTGAGAGCACTATAGAAGATGCAGGTGGATGCCGGCTGCTCTGGCGAATCGCATCAAGCTAATGCCGTGCGGTCGACGATTGCACATCAAACTGGGGAAGTGGGCGTTGCTGGGAGAATGCTTACCTCCTGAAGCCGTTGACGCTTGGCCGCGCGCTCGTCAACCTCGGCAGAGGAAGAGCCATTGGCGACGCTTGACTTTCTTTTATTGTCCATTGTTCTCCCACGAGACCGTCGCACTCATGCGCAGTGGTCTATTCGAGCTCGGGTAGGTAGCGACTGTGTGTGACGCGTGTGCAATGCGCCCCAGGCTCTTCAATTTGCGCGTCGTAGATGCGCACGCAGGTGCTGGGATCGGCGATGGATGGATGCGGTCGAAGGCTTGATGGACGAGCGCAAGCGGATTCCTGGGCCAATTCGACCCGGGAGGACGCGAAAAGGGCAGGTAAACAATGTCGCGCCGGTGCAGAGGTGCCAGTATGAGGCGGTATGATTGAAGAGCGCACGGAGAGTTGCCTCGAAACGTCCTGGGAGCGGGTTGTTGGCGAATCGCGACGGGAAACTCGTGGACCAGGAAGATGGATGGCTGGATCCGAGAGCGGTTTGGAGGTCGGGTTTAGCTTTGGGGTGGAAGGTGCGCACCACCTGGACCTGGGTGAGCTGTGGGTCCTGAGTCCTCTGGTGGAGGTGGCTGCACCTGCTGCGACTGCGAAGGAGCCTGTCGCGTTGTCAGGTGATTAATCAGGTGACTTACTCACCGCTTTCGGAGCCCCTTCGTCATTGTGCTGGGTGCACAGGCCAATCATCGGGCAACCAGGTCCCAAGCACCGCTGGCAGACCCCTGGACGTCAAGATGCGACGATCTTTTTGGGGACCAAGTTCCCATTGGACTTTTGTTTACTACTACCTGCCTCTCCGACTCCAACTTGAACATCACCGCTCTCGCATGCCACCCCTTCTCTTCTGCTTCTGTTCCCGGCCCTGAGAATTCCCCGTACCTGCCTCTCGAGTCTCGAGCCGATTGATTATTTGTTTAGCCCGTCGCGTCTGGTGCTGTTGTTTGGTTTCAGGGATCCCCTTGTGCCTGCCCGCCTACCCCGCCCTTGTTTACCGGGTCGCCTGACCTCGCGATCTGCGCATTTTACAACCCAACTGCCCGGCTTTCCAGTTGAAGTTGACTCTCGCAAGCCCGAATCGACGCGCCAGCTCCAAATCCGCCTCACTTCCCACCTGCCTCACGCCGTCCCCTCAACCGATTTACTTACCCTGAAGGAGTCAACATGGAGATCGACATGACCCGCCGCAACGCCGTGCCGCGTTCCTTGTCGGACGACGAACGGGCGGTTCTCGAGGAGTACATCGACTCTATCCACTACTCTGCGAGGTGAGTCGTTGCTCCGGGTGCTGCTCCTCCCAGGGGTCCATGGCTGACCGACTTTTGCCTGTGCAGGTACTCAGACAGCGAGTACGAATACCGACACGTCCAGCTGCCCAAGGCCATGCTCAAGGCCATTCCCAAAGCATACCACGACACTGCCCACGGAACGCTGAAACTGCTCTGGGAGGAGGAGTGGCGTTCGCTGGGGATCACTCAGGTGGGTTACCCGGGACCTTCCAGGTTGCCCTGGGACAGCCGACAACTAACGCGTCGCCGCAGAGCCTTGGCTGGGAGCATTATGAGGTCCACGAGCCCGAGCCGCATATTTTGCTGTTCAAGTGAGTCTCCCGTTCCCCCCTTCCCCGGGGAAATATTGTGCGCAAACTCTGACCACCCCGGTTGCAGGCGCCCTCTCAACTACCAACCTCCTCAGTGATCGACCGCCCGCAGAGCTCCACCTTTGCTGAATCTGCAACACCCGATCCGATTCGACACAAGGCTTTTTTTTTCGGCTGCACTAGACACCTCTCGCGGCAGAGGGTTCACGCAATGACGACGATACGGAATGATGAACCGACTCGATGAGGGACTGGCGACGCGATCATGTCTGTGCGTCGACGGCGTTGAGAGAAGGGCAGTGCGTGCGTGCGTGCAACAGCCAGGCGACCCTCATCATGGCTCCATGGCGACGGCAGCACTGGTGTTGAGGGGTAGCGGCATGGCGGCAATCTGGTCATGCAGTTACCCCGCCTACCGGGCAGGTCGGTCTGCCTCGGGACCTATAGGCTACATGGTCAAGGGCCCTGGCTGAGGGGGTAACACTGCACCGGGCTCATAGTTTTAGCATGGCTAGCATTGTACATACTTGTTGTCTGACTGGACAAGACCCCGACATAATAGGAGGTTGTTCGATACGCGACGAGTTGAGGTGAGGAGTAAGATGCGATGGTCCATGTGAGTGAGCTGCAAGTAGACGGTGCGATAACTATGTCGAGGAGACAAACCACTGCACCCAAGGGGACCGGACGGGGACCATGTTGTATATGTATGCTGCCTCCGCTTCAGCAAGCGAGATGATGTTCAAGCTGCACTTGGGCGGCGCCATCTGAGACATGTCTTGACCCGTGGAGACGGCAAACGTCAGCACTTTAATACTTTCAGGTTCCTATTAGCCGACAGGCAGTGGAGAGATGCTTCTCTCGGACATTTAAATGGATCTTGTCAAGCCGAGCTGCATCTTTCCCTTTTCGTGATGGGCCATGGCTAAAGTCGAGCTGAGGTAGGGATATATTAAGCACCTGTTGGCGCCGTCTGGGCAGATGAATGGCCCGTCAACCTTGAAAGGATCGGAGGGCGGGCCCCCGCTAAGGAACGGCGACTCCGAGCCTGCCAGTGGACGAAAATCGGCAGATTCTAGTGCAACGGGCGGCGGCGGGGCTCCGGGCCACCCATCGATCTGCTGATTTTCGGAGGTGACGGGAGGACACATTGCAATGCATCTCTCGAGGTCTTAAGGTGATCATGTAAGCTGCAAGTCCAGATCCTTCGAATACTTACCCAATTCGGGGGTCTCGGGCGTCATGTTTGACTTTTGGCCACATTGGCACTTTAACTGGGGGAGGGACCCGTATCCGAATTGCCCGTCATCAGTTGTTTCGGGTCGTACCATTTTATGCTAGAAAGGCCACATCGCTGCATTCTCGATAGCGGCTCAGACCACCGCAACCACCACTAGACCTCGAGCTACATCCTCTCCTCCCTCGCGTCTCTAACTTTCTTCCTGTACATAATCCGCCCCCTCGAGAGTATTACGGCATATCTCAGCGCCTCCATCCTCCTCGAGAACGCCATCAGTGTCATCGAGCCTCCATGAACACCACCTCCCACCTCCGTTGACGCCCTCAATAACTCCCATCAATACGACTCGAAGCTCGGCCGAACAAAGACCCAGCTACGGGCGACCGACTCGCCAATATGAAGTCCGCAAGCAGGCTCTTCTACCTGTCTCTGTTCTCTCTTTGGACAGCGCCAGGCCAGTGTGCCCAAGATGATTGCGCTGTACGCTACCCTCTTCTGTCTCTTCTCCCTAACTCTGCAGTCCCGTGTATGGGCTTCGCAAATGCTCGTTCTCGTCTCTGACACCAATTCCTACCAGATCTCCCCCAAGGCAATCGTCAATGACGCCTGCGCCTCCTACTCGACCCTCGACAAGCTCAATACCGCCGTCAAGCCCGTCGTAGACGACCTGACACGGTCCACAGACTACTTCTCCCACTACCGTCTCAACCTGTTCAACAAGAGATGCCCCTTCTGGAACGACGAGAACGGCATGTGCGGCAACATTGCCTGCGCCGTCGAGACCCTGGATAACGAGGAGGACATCCCCGAAGTCTGGCGGGCAAGCGAGCTGGGCAAGCTTGAGGGCCCCACGGCAAAACACCCCGGGAAGAAGGGCAGGCGCACAGAAAACCACCGGCCCCTGCACGGCGGGCTCGGCGAGGGCGTGGACGAGAATTGCGTCTTCGAGGACGACGACGAGTGTGACGAGCGGGACTACTGCGTCCCCGAGGACGAGAGCGCCAGCTCCAAGGGCGACTACGTCAGCCTCCTCCGCAACCCGGAGCGCTTCACGGGCTACGCCGGCTTCGGCGCAGCACAGGTCTGGGACGCCATCTACCGCGAGAACTGCTTCCAGCGCAGCTCCTTCCCGCACGCCGCCTCGCTCGGCCAGTCGACCAGCTCGAGGAACGGCGCCGGCCCCGCCGCCGAGGACTTCAAGCAGATCATGGAGGCCGCCGGCCGCCAGCAGGCCCTCGAGGAGATGCGCGCAACCGTCCCCAACGCCCCCTTCGTCGCGCACACCGGCTTCGAGGGCCAGGACGAGTGCCTCGAGAAGCGCGTCTTCTACCGCGTCATCTCCGGCATGCACGCAAGCATCAGCACGCACCTGTGCTGGGACTTCCTCAACCAGACCACCGGCCAGTGGCAGCCCAACCTCGGCTGCTACCGCGGCCGCCTCCACACCCACCCCGACCGCATCAGCAACCTCTACTTCAACTACGCCCTCGTGACGCGCGCCGTCGCCAAGCTCGGCCCGTACCTCCAGGGCGCGGACAGCAGGTACACCTTCTGCACGGGCGACACCTCGGAGGACGCCGCGACGCGCGCCAAGGTCCTCGCCGTGACGCAGGCCGCGGCCTCGGTGCCCCAGATCTTCGACGAGGGCCTCATGTTCAAGAACGGCGAGGGCCCCTCCCTCAAGGAGGACTTCCGCAACCGCTTCCGCAACGTCAGCCGCGTCATGGACTGCGTCGGCTGCGACAAGTGCCGCCTCTGGGGCAAGGTCCAGACCGCCGGCTACGGCACCGCCCTCAAGGTGCTCTTCGAGTTCGACAACGACAACGACATCCCCGTGCTTAAGCGCACGGAGCTCGTCGCGCTGTTCAACACGTACGCCCGCATCAGCAGCTCCATCAACGCGATTGGCAATTTCAAGAAGATGGTCGATGCGGAGGAGGCTGCCGCGAAGGGCGCCGCGACTGAGGCGGAGGAGGTGGTCGAGACGCCCCCGGAGGAAAACGAGCCGCCAGAGCCGCCGAAGAAGAAGAAGGTCGTGAGACACGGGCAGACGCTCGGCGAGGCCTTCCAGACGGAGCTGGACTTGTTCCTCAGGGCGGTCAAGCTCGTCCTGAAGGGGTGGGTCAACTCGCCCAAGATGATGTGAGTATTATTTCCCTGATTTTCTGGCTGGTCCGGGACTGCGAACTGACAAGCACGCAGCTTCAACATCGTGACGAGCGAGTCCAAGCGCCTCTTCCAGTTCTGGCTCGGCATGCCCATATCTCCGAGAACGTGGAAGTTTGAGCGGCCGAACCTGGACGAGCTGTAGCGTGCGGGCGGCGGAGTAGATACCCTTGAAAATCATCTCCTGGCGTTTGGGATACTCATGGATTGTGGCATTGCATTTTCAGGGTCTGTTGTTATTTCTGGACCGCTGCGGTTGGCCGTGTCCAGGATGCATCTTCAAAAACCACTGGTAGATATATGTGCTAGCACTGCACTTGAACCAAGGAGTTCATTCATGCAGCTCGTGTGTGGACGTCAAATTAAGCATCGTGATGCCCTGCTATTCATGCGTCTGTCATCATCCATCTTCGCTAGTGCCCCCATCTCTCTCTCTCTATGCCCAAGGGCTCTCGTCCCCATCGACGCTGCTCGCCGGGGTCTTGCTACTCCGATACCCCGCGGACGCCGGACTCCCTCCTCCCCTCCCCTCCGCAAGGGGCACGTGGGTAACCACATTTCCAATCTTGACCTTCACCCCTGTCACCGGGATCTTGCACCTCCTCAGCTCCTTGAACCTCTCCGAGCGAAAGACCTTATATGATCGCAGACAGGTGTCTTCGTCTGGCAGGTTGAATGTCCATGCAATGCTGACGTGGAATGCGTTGTCGACCAGCTGAACTGCGTCATCGTCGATGGCTCGCGCATACAGGGTGGGGAGGCCGTATGAGGTGGCGACGGCGTTGGTCCGGCGAAGGAGCTCGCGGAGCTGGGGGTTGGAGGAGATCCCGCCTTGGACGACGGCGTGGGCGACGCGCAGGACCAGAAAGGTGCGGTCCGAGTCTGGAGAGCGGTAGAAGGCGAGGCCGCCAGGGGAGAGAGCGAAAGAAGTTCCCTTTGCTGTGGTCGAGCCGGCGCGGCGGGTGGCAGTTGAAGGGTTGAAGGCGTGTAGTGAGGAGGTGATGGAGGACAGGAAAGGGTCCTTGGTGACGGTGGTGAGCGTGAGAGGGCGGGAGAGGGAGATGTGAAGGGGAAGGGCTGCGTTGAGATCGGACGTGAGGAAGGACTGAAGCCTGTGGGTGGTGCCAAGCTGCTTCTGGATATCGTTTACGAGGTTGACGAGGAGGGCGTGCTCGTGGGTCGAGGGGTGCCACTCGACGTAGACATGGGAGGGCCAGTTGCCGACCACATGAGGCGTGGCGCGTTTCCTGCCTTGATGAAGGCTCGGGTTGTCAGATACACTGTTCCGGACAGACGAGGCGTAGAGATCGTGGAACGAATCGGGGAGTGGCGGTAAGTCAGCAGCAGGCTGTTTGCCATTCATGATGCCCTTGACCGGGCGGCCGGGCTGAGAGGCGCCGGCGCCATCTCGGCCGGCCGCCTCTCCTCCAAGGGCTTTTCGCTTCTTGGCTGGAGGAGGAGCATCTGAATGGATGGAGTCGGCATCTGATGAGGCGGCGGAGCCGGATGAGTAGTCGACGAGACCCATGGGAAGCCTAATTGCTCCGCGAGAGCTGCATCACTGGCGGGCGCTCGACGATAATCCTGGCTGAGGTCAGCCACAGGAAAAAAAAATCAAGATGGACGGGAGACTCACTGTGAGATCGCGCAGGCATGGGCAAGGGATGAGAACCGATCGGTGCGATGAGAGGTCGATTTGGATGTGATGGGGCGACGGGAGGTTGAGGAGGAGCTTGGACCGCACCCGACGCCTTCATCGAGATCGACGAAGGTTACGACATACAATGATGACTTGGTACTACACGACACACTCGCCGGGCAGTCAAACGACACGGGATCCCGCGCCCGAATTGACGAGGATTGATTGGACTCGCGGACTTGCTCAGAGTTACCTAAATTGACCACGAAAGAGCAGCAAATCTACTTCATTCTCGTCGATGATGGGTTGTGGCGCTGGGGAACGATTGTCGCGTTGGACGCCTCGGAGTTGACACCGAGATGTCTAGTCGACATGGCGCATTTGGGTATGGGTCCCGATTATTTTCATTCCTGGATGCCATCGACCGCGTGTGAGAGTTTGCTGGGCATGATAAACGCCGAGACAGCGTCGACTCCCTGGGCAATCCGACATTCGAGAAGTGATGTTTCGTTTCGGCGCATTGCCAGGCCAAATGAATGCCCACCACGGGCACGGGCAGTGGAGAAAATCAACGACCCTGCATGACGGACTTGGATGTTTCCCAGGACGGTACTTTATGCTTCATCAAAGGACGAACAGCTAAATCTCCGGCGGGCTGAGGTACCTGACGACTTCCTCCACTCTTGCGACGGGGGAGCAAGAGAAGCCCAGAAGAATGGAAAGGGCGAAAGGGCTGGCCCGAGCCAAGAGGCACCGATGCCGAAGAGGGAAGGAAGAATGGACTGTGTTTGCCCCTCACAAAGCACAGCGGAGGCAAGAGACCCTGATCCAGACTTTCCTCGCGCGTCGAGCTCCGCCAGTCGCTCCTCCCCGCCAAACACAACGGAACCCCTGCCCCAACTGTCGGGTCCCTTTCCGAGGCAAGCGGTCCGGTGGTGCCCTGATTCGCAGAGCGCACATGATCGATGGCCGGGGGATCCTTCGATGCGCCGGGTGACCTGCAATGCGTCGTTGGCACTTGCAAGTCACCCACCAAGAAGCAACAGTCAGCCTTTTTTGGTCGCTCGCGCATTCTCTCATAAACAAGAGCCGTCCTCCGTCCGCGCATCCATCCATCCATCCATTCTCCCCGTCGTCCACCATCTCAGGCCGTCGATCCCCTCCCGTCTCCGTGTCTTGGAATATCAGACACTCGATCCGCCAGCACACCACCAGAGACCCGGTCCCTCGGTCGAATCTCTCGTCATTTGCAAGCCTCGCGCTCGTGCAAGAGAGGACTCGTACGATCGATTCGAATCACCATATATCACTCAGCCGGCATCCGTACCTCTACGAGTATATCATCGCTTCCTATATCCTCATCCTCTACGATAACCTTGGAGCGAGCCAGCGCGGACCGCAAATTCACCATCCGTCCCCGGCGACGCACAGCAACACCGATATTACGACAATGGACAAATCCAAGAACAAGCACTGGGTGAGTCAATGCGTGCTTCTGCTTCTGCTTCTTCATCGCCAGTTCTCGATTCTCGGCGCCGCGCGGCTGGCCCAGACGAGGCCACCAGCAGAGAGAATCTTCATGCCCCTCCCCTCCCCCTCTTCCCCCTCTCCGAGGCTGCTCCCCTCACCGCATCGTCCCTACCTTAGCCCCGTTCTTCCCCTCAACGCCAGTGCGACGGGGCATGCAGGGTCCTCAGTCGCGACCCGGAGAGCATCGTCGACAGCCGGTCGCACGAGCTGTTCGTCTTGCCCAGCCAAACCAGCCGCACCACAGCCTCCTTTTTTTCATTCTTTTTTTTTTTTTTTTGTTCTGTTCTATTTTCTGCCATCTCATATCGCGGCCCAGTCCGCCGGGATACTCCCTCTTCCCCATTGACAGCTGTCTCTTGCGCCGCAATCTCTTCCATCTCATTTGTCGGGCGCAAGTCCCCCGAAAAGGGCCAAGCTTTCCGTGCCTGGCCTGTCCCTGACAGGTTCCCCAACTGCGCCGGAGCCAAGACCCCTGTCACCCCATGTCCGTCCCTCGGTCTGCTTCGCTGGGCTTGCTGGGGTCGGTGACGTCGAAGCCGCGCTTGCGTCACTCGCACCACAACGCAACCCACCAGCCGCAGCAATGACCGCATCCAGTCCTTCAGTGCCCAGCTGGCTGCTTCGTATCAGCGTACGGACCCTGATAACGCCTCGAGATTTGCGCCTACAAGGTTTGGCCGACGTAAATCTGGGTCCATACTTATCTCGCAAACCCCCCGTTACTACTTCGACGCGCAAGCTCCCGTTGATTTACGCCCATCCCGAGCACTTTATTTAGCATCGCCTCCCCGACACCTCCGGGCCTCCCGCGAGCACTCACACACATACATCTTTCTACATACAGATCTATTAACAATAGTCTCAACTTTCAGGCGCAGCAGTACCTGCTCGACCCCCTCACCGCCCCCGAACCACACCAGACAGACGGCCCGGGAACCTCGTTCATCAACCCCGACCCTCTTCTACGAACATTCTCCGCCAGACGCAGGACCGGAAAGGAGCCTGCCATTGATACCACTAAGAGGCAGACACCCCTTCCCACACCTCCCGCATCTGCGAGCCCCAACCGCTCGAACTTCCACCCCTCCAACCCGTACTCGCCAACTCATCGGTACTCCTCGCTCTCACCCACCAGCGAGGACGGAAAGCCCATCTCMCCCCCGCCTGCTCGGAATCCTTTCATCCGCCGCAGCTCCGGCTCGCCTCCGTCTGCCTCTATCTCTCGGAGCACCAGCACACGTCAGCGACCCACTTACCAGAACGACGCCGGTCAGCCCGACTACCGTTCACACCACCGGACCTTCAGCGCCAACACGCCGGCCGATCAAGCGCCTAACCAGACTCACGGGCTTCGCCGCAACCGCTCAATCAACCAGCGTTATCCAGGCGACATGTCTCACAGGCCGCTCGATACGCTCGCTCGTGAGCATCGCGTCGCTGACCGTGCACCTCACATGCGGTCTCGCCGCCATGCCCCGAACACGGATGTCATTGACAAGCTTGACACCATCGGCGGTACCTACCACCACGATGGCCCTTATGAGGCCACTCTGGCGTCGCGCAACAGCAACAAGAAGTACTCGCCCTTGGACGCCGTCCACGACTCCAACATGGAGGCCATTAGAGCTACTCCTCGTGAGTACATCCAGGACTCCTTGGACAAGCATGTCCCGCTGCAGGGCACCTCGGTCATCCCTCCCGGCCAAAGAGACTTGAGCGGCAAGGTCATGAACTATGAGGAAGGCGCCGATCTCAACCGGGAACCTGATGCCAAGGGCGGCGCCTACAAGCGCTGGGATGGCATCAACTACCACCCTGACGATCTCAAGGGGAAGGGCGAGCCCTCGTACACGTACGAGAAGGACCGCAAGGAAAAGAAGCGCCTGCAGCGAGGGGGCGCTGGCCCTGCCGAGTACGAGATGCAGTCCGGCGTGAACCCGGGTGTGGACGTCAAGAACGTCCGGCCCATGGTACGTCAGCGCAGCATGAGCAACGCCGCCGATGGCAGGTACGCCGCTTCATCATCTCTCAGCCCACCGGTCCAGGAGGGCTTCACCAACAGCACCGACGTTCGTCGAAGCAACACCACTGGCAAGCGACTCAGCGACGGCCTCAAGCGCCGCTTTGGCAGCTTGCGACGCCGCAAAGATGTCGGCACCACTGCCTAACCGCGGATTACGATGAACCTTTTGGGTCCGAAGACGAAGACATGTATAGATGAGCCGACAAGTAGCGGCAGCCCGGTTTTTTTGCCACGCCTTGTTTTGGGAGTCATGGAGTTTAGGACACGCTCTACTTTCAGTAACGATGATGTCAGCGCAGCGTCGGTGCGCCTTCTTGGCGATTGGGACGTGGAGGGAAACCGACGTCACGATATAGACAGGGTATGGCACTACCTATGCGATGCGGTCCTCATAGTTGCTCCTACAATGATGCTGTATAATACAAAAGTGTGAGCTTGAAGCTATCCGGTTGAGACCCGTGACCCTGTTTGACTAGCGACATGCCCTTGTTTTCCATCTCCGAAAAGTTGATCCACCGGCTAGAAGTAAGTCATCGAGCCCCATCCGAGGACGCCTTCCAGCTCGGCCCTCGCGTCGAGCGGCGTGGGATACCCCCCCTTCCCTGCGGCCTCGCCCCTCTGGCGGGCCGCGAGCTCGTTCCACCGAGCGAGCAGGGTGCCGTCGACGACCGTCCTGCCCGCGCTGACATCGACAGCGGGCGAGCGGGCGGCGTTGTCCTGCGGGGGGAGGCGGTGGCCCTTGGGGTTCATGCCAGCCGCGTGTGGGAGGGCGGCTGCCAGGGAGGTAGCGAGGGACGTGAGGCGACGGTAGGCGTGGTCCGAGACTGGTGTCAGGACTGAGAGGGAGCCGGTGGGGGAGGAGAGGAGGAGGATCTGGGTCGTTGACGAGAGGGAGGAGGGGAGGTTGAGGGTCTGGGTTGCCGGGTTGGGGGCGAGGGAGAAAGAGGCCCGGCAGAGGAGCTGGTGGCCTTGGAGGGAGCGGGGGTCTGGGTGAAGGTCAGTTTGCGTTCACATGTGGTAGACGGGGAGGGTGACTTACGCTCCGGGTCGAACTGGAGGATGTGCATGACGCCGTCTTCGTCGCTGACGACGAAGCTGAGTTCCTTGTCGTTGGCGAGGAAGTCGGCCGTGAGACAGCGCAGGTTGGTGTTGCTCTTGCCGAAGAGGGTCATGCGGTACGGCTCCTCGGAGTAGCCGACGAACCAGAGGCCCATGAGGGCGTCGGCCATGAGGCAGTATCCGGTGCCGCGGACCTCGTGGACGGCCGTGACGTAGGTGCTCATGTCCATGAACGCGACGGGGAGCAGGGTGCCGTCCTCCTTGAGGCCGCGGACCATGCACTTCTGGCCCTGGGCGACGAGCATGAGACCCTGCGAGCCGACTTCCGAGAGGGCCGTGACGGCGCCGCGGGGGATCTCCTCCTTGGCGATGAGCTTCAGCTTGCGGTCCGTCTCTGGACGGCCGGGCTGCGGGATGACGGTGACGACATCGAAGACGAGCAGGCGGCCGCGGCAGGGGAGGTCCTCGCCACGGAGGATGCCGGTGCCGACGGTGATGAGCATGCGGCGCTCCTTGGTCTCCTCGGACACCTCGAGATGGAGGGTCTTCATGCTCATGACGACCTCGGAGGGCTCCAGCTCGTGGGAGTCGATGACGGTCCAGGTCAGCGGGGACACGAGCTTGACGGACCCCTGCTCGCCGTTGGGCAACATGGGGGCATTTTCCTTGGCCCATTCCTTGTGGTAGTCGTCGTCCTTGGGGAGCTCGAAGGGCTCGAGGCGGCTGCAGCCGACGGCGTAGGCTTCCATGGTCGGGTGGTAAGCGACATGGTCGATGGCGGTGTTCAAGGGGATCTTGCGGATGGAGACGCCATGCTCCGCGATGTTGGTGTGAGGCGGGAACTGGGTGACGCGCGCACAGCCGGCCGAGTCGGCGTAGATGAAGCCGTGTTCGCAGCCTTCAGTGTGGAAGGCGCTGAGGCCGCGGACGCCGAGGCCTTGCAGGCCGATAACCTTGGGCGCGCTCTTGGCCGACTTGATGATAAAGGAAGGGGAGCCGCCAGGGAGGAAGACCGTGCTGTAGCCGCTGATGTTCTTGCAGGCGCGCAGCGGGAGGAAGCGAGGTTGTTGCTCGGCCTCGTCATCGGCGACCTCCTCGGGATTCTTGGCCATGTGTGGGTTTGTCACTTTCTGGAAGAATAGGAGCTTTCCGAGGTCTGCATCTTGCTCTTCCTCCTTTGGCGACGCGCGGAACGGTCTGTATATAGTAATGTCATCGTTGGAATGGCGGAGCTGATGGAATTAGGATACAGTTACAAGATGCAAGGAGCGTGTGTACAACTCACAATGAGATGCGCCGAGGACGAGACAGCGTCGCCCAGGTCCGCAACAAGGAGCTCCGTGATAGTTTCCTGGCTGGTGCCTCTTCTGACGGAGTAGTCTGCAGAGAGCAGCGGTGGGATATACGGAAGGCCTGCTGCGACATATAGGGGTTTGGAGAGGTCCGGAAGACCGTATATCTGCAGCTGTTAGCGTGGTGCATCTTGGTACTGGGGTAGGATGCTTTCTAACATAGAGTGATCCTGTTGCACTGAGCAAGAACATGAAATCTTTCCCAGCGTCCGGGTTCTTGTTGTCTGTCTGGGCTAGTGCAAACAACCCCTGAGTGTCTGTGTAGAGGCACCCAGACAGCCACTTGGTCGATGTCAGGGTCTCATCGTCCTTGGGAACCTCTTCAATCTCGTTATTCTTGTCGATGGAAGCCAGGAGGATGCTCGAGTCCTCGCGAATCAGCAACAGATACGGGTCAGCAATGCTGGCACTGATGACTCGGGGCTCGGCGCCGGTTTCTTCATCGAGCATGGGGAGGATCTGGCTGAGGCCGAGATCTTGAGAAGAATGTTAGCAAACGGTGTTTTGCGGAAGCCGCGCCACGCTACGTAAAGAATCTTACCTCCGTCATAACACCTCACTTCGGACTTGAGGACCTGGATGATCCTCATGCCGTTCCCCATTGTGCCCGCCTCGATTGTCAGACCGGCCGCCGGGTCGAATTCGGTCCCTGAGAGGGCTTCAAAGCCGGCGCCCGTCAGCGCATAGACATCGGATGTCTCGTATCCGTCAAGGTCCACTTTCGATACTATCATGTACCTGTCGTGCTGGGCCGAAGGATCGTACTCGGTGCCGACTGCCAGGCTGGCAACCGCCTTATCTCCTTGCAAAGACTTGGGCATCGGCTTTTGTACGGATGTTGTCCAGAACCCTCTGGCTTCGGGGAAATCAAACTTGCCAACCACCTTAGGCTGGATATTTTGGTTGATCAGGGCCAGAGATCCGGCGTTTTCCCGCCCGACGGCGCAGGTCAACTGGAGGTCTGCGACAACGCCTTCCGAACTCTTGGCCTCCTCGGGCTCGAAGCTCGCCTTTCCTGCACACATGTCCATGATGGGCGCCAGACTCAAAAGCGAGTCGTGAACGCGGAACACTGCCTCACTGCCTTTGCCCACGGCGGCAGAGCTCTGGGTCTGTGGTGATGTGGTTCCCTCGCCATAGATATCGTCGTCGTCATCTTCCATGTCTTCGTCATCCAGGTCGTAGTCGAGGGTATCATCCATCAGCCGCGCCTTCTTTTTCCCGGCCTGGGCCTGTTTCCGTGTCCATCCGACCACCGTCGAGTCGCTGCCGATGCTTCCCACGAAAATCGAGTTCTTCCCGATCTTGGTCATGCAGGAAGCTCTCCAGTTCAGAATATTGCCACCGTTCTCGGGAGCCACCATCTTGACGCTCACTCCCGACACCGTTCGCCCATCAATCTTGAAGCTGATGACGCCGAGCCGCCCGTCCATCAGCACGAGGAGCAGCTCGCCCGTCTCTGCCGACATGACCTCTACATTGCAGTGTTCCAGCCGCAACCCAAGGCTTGACTGGTCCGCCAAGGGGAATCGCGTTGTTTCTTTTGTGTAGGGGTTGACTCCAACGCCGTTGGTCTTGCCGGACTGGTCGACATGGATGAGCTCGTTCTCGCCCACGAGCAGCGCACCCCCGACTGGGTTCGGAAGCGCGACAATCTTGAAGATGTCCTGAGGCAGCCCGGAGACTGAGAGGATGGCCGTGGACGCCCGCTGCTGCAAGTCTACCGTAAAGACCTTGTAGGTGAAGTGGTCGTCGAGGGCTTTCTGATGGGAGCGGCGCCTGGTGGATGAGACGATACCGAAGGTGGGCTCTCGGTACTCATGCAGAAAGGTGAAGTGCACAGGGTGCAACAGATCGTTATCAAGCTGGGGGAGGGGCAGGACGAAGGACGAATTGTATGGTACTGGTGCTAAGCTGCTAGTTCCATTGGCGGCTGAGGGAGCGATCTGCTCCTTGACGGGCCGCGGGCCGTCCATTTCTTCATCCCAATCATCCATATCGATGTCCTCGTCTGTTTGTCGGAAGGGCAGAAAAGCGACGTAGCGGAGGCCGAACTTGAGGGCGGCGCATCGAGATTGAGGATCGGCGGCGAGCTGGCTCTCGTGGTGGCGGAGGGGTCCGCTGAAGGGCGCACCCTGGTACTCATCTTTCTCGTAGTAATGGATCGAGATGTCCTCGACACCGTTTCTTTCGGGGTCCCACTGGATCAGACTCAGACGGGCGACCCGGCTGTGTATCAGGAGAGCTTCTCCGCCAGACCTCGAGTCGGGGATCTTGATGCGCGCGAGACCTCGAATTTCGCCATTGATCGGGTATTCCGCCACAAGAACAAGCTTGGTGCTTGTTGTGCGGTCGGCGCGCAGCAGCATGCCGTCTCCGCCGAGAAAGGAAGACTCCAGCCCATCGTCGTCGTTCAACCGGCGGTCGTAGTTCTCCGTGGGCTTGGTGGACTGCTTTGCCTGGGCCTGGGAGGGGTCCAATTCGGTAGATATGACCTTGGTCGCAAATATCTGAAGCAGCGATCCCTTTGCAACAACCAGGTTGTTGCTGGAGGCCGAGGTGAACGGCAGCGACACGGAATAAGTCACTGCCGTTGGTGGGATGAGCTCGGTGTAGCACTGCATTGTGGTGGGCGCAGTCTACGGATCAGAGGTCCGCCTGTGGCTCTCGGTCATCGTTTCTTGGACGGTTCGAAAGCGCGGTGCCGGCTCGGAGCCGAGGTTTGCGAGGGAGTAGGTCGTGGTGGTTGTCGCGCGTCAAAGAAATGTCCCAAGCCGAGCTTCAGATTGAATCTCGAAGCAAAGCAAGAGCTCCAGGACTTCTTATCGCTGATTGGCAGGTGGGCACCGGGACATATCGGAACGGAACATAATTGTCCCGATAATGCGAATTGCCAGCTGCACGCTAACCTGATGCACGGACCATTTCCCGCTGCATTCCACGCTTAGCTGTGTTTATTGCGTCACAATTGCGGGAGCTCCCAGCTCTCGGAGCTTCTGCCCCTGCACAACTTCAGCAGGTTCACAAGACCTCGCCCCCGGCACTTGTACAAGAGGTAACCCAGTCCACTCCCGGAAGTACCAATTCCTCTCCTTATCCCGCTGGCCCTTGTCCATACATCAGAATCCAGACGTACAAGCATACAATACCAACCTCAAGACTGAGGATCGCCCCCAGTCCAGCACATCCATCACCATGACCGACGTCGACACGGACATCGACATCATGGCCAACGCCGGCCTCATACAGGCGAGCCTCATCTGGGTGGCCTACGCCGTAGCCGTCGCCCTCTGCCTCGTGGCAGCCGTCATCACCACCTTCACCTGGCAAGCACCCCGCGAACGGTCCGCCATGGTCAGCGTCGTCGCCATCGTCAGCTTGACGGCTCTCCTCGCTACCGTCCTCCTTCTCCCCGTCGACATCGCCCTCGTCTCCTCTACTACGTCATCCACGCTAGGCGTCAGGAAGGACTGGGCAACCGACAAGCGCGTCCACGGCATCCTCCTCACCCTCCGAATCGTCTACTATTCGCTGTACAGCTTCGACGCGCTGCTGTGCCTCTTGATAATTCCCTTCTCCTACTTCTGGTTCGAGGAATACGATGAGATCGAGGTCGAGGAGGGTCGCTCGTTTGGCAGCCGCCTCTTCAGCGCTCTCAAGTATACGGCCGTGTTTGTTATTCTGGTCTTGATCCTGTTCTTGGTTGGGTTCTTCGTGCCGGCTGCCGGGAACGATTCGAGATCACACTGGGACCTCGACTACTTCAAGTCCATCCTGGCGGCCAACAACGGGCAAAAGGCCCTGGCTTTCGCTCTGGGTCTGCTGGTTACCCTTGGAACGTTCCTCTACATCCTCTACACGGCCGCCGGCCTGGCTTTACTGCCCATCTCGTTCATCAAGTCGGCGCCGTCCATCTCTGCTCCTCAGCTCAGCGAGAACACCGCCACGGCCCTCGAGCAGAACCAGGAGCGCCAGCGCCAGCTGGAGATGCGCAACGCCGGCCGCCCCGACGGCATGTCTTCCAAGGATAGGCGAGAGCTTGAGGCCCTGATGCGCGAGGAGCGCACCCTTCGCCGTCGCGAGCGTATCGCCGCAGAAGCATCCGGCGAGGGCCACAGCAAGGTGTACCAGGCCTGGCTCAAGGTCTGCGCCGTCTTCCGCCCCCTCAAGCTCATCGGCGGCATCCTGCTCCTTTTCCTGTCCATCATCGTTTGGATCTCCATCCTCATCACAGGCATTGACAAGGCCGAGAACTCGATTTGCAAGGCAAAGTGCGGCTACATTCTGAGCCACATCAAGATCTTCCAACCTATCAACTGGGTATTCCTCCAGTCCGCGCGCGCCTTCCCCATCGACTACATCCTCATGGCGCTACTCGTCCTCTTCTTCTTCGCCAGCTCCATCACCGGCCTCGCCTCGATCGGCATCCGCTTCCTCTGGGTCCGCATCTTCCAAATCCGCAGGGGCCGCACGGCACCGCAGGCCCTGCTCATCGCGACGGTGATGCTGGCCCTCATCATTTTCGCCATCAACTACTCTCTCGTTGCCATGGTGGCGCCTCAGTACGCAACCTACGGCACGCAGACCTGGTGCTCGGCGCCCCATGCGGAAGGCGAGACTCCCGACTGCCGCCACAGGACCGAGTACATCCTGCCCTGCTCCGAGGCGCTCGACAAGGAGGCCTTCACCGTGTGCACCCCCTCCATCATGTCCGAGTTCCTCAACCGCGTGAGCATCACGTGGCCGTTCTTCGGCGTCGTCGACTTTTGGGCGCAGTTTGCGTTCCTGGGCGTCTTCCTCATCGTCTTCATCACAGGGCTGTTCCGCACGCCCAAGCTCAACATGGCCGAGTTCGACGAGGACGCCGAGGAGGACGAGGAGGAGGGCCTGCTCGCGAGCACCGGCCGGCGTTTCGGCGCGACGTGGCAGGACATCACCGGCCGCACGAGGCGGGGGAACTACGGCACGGCGGGCAACGGATCCGGCGGTGGCGACGAATGAGCGGCGAACATGACGTCTGTGGGATATGTGTGTGTGCTTTTTCTGCTTGGTTTTTGGTCCCGGGGCACACGGCGTCGTTTTGCACACGTAGAGACATCACGGCGTGCGGGTTCTGGGGGGTTCGGCTCGGGTATGGAGGGAGATTGCAACGGCCTGGCAAGGCATATATCAGCGGACCGGCAGGAGTCACGGGCTTCATTTTGGAATTGCAGCAGTAAAAAGTGCTGGTCATGAATTCATCTCGTCATTATGATATCTGTGCCGTGCTTGCTCGTATCACATCCCTCTCTGTTCACATGGTCACCTGCAAGGGGTCCACACCTACCAGAATCCCGTAGAGAAGTCATATCAAGCCCCCAGCATCACCCGCTTCTCCGGTTTCTTGGGATCCCGCCCGAAGAGGACGGCCTTGTGCGTGCGGTCGTCGAAGGCCGCGACGGGGCCGACGTGCATCTCGCGCCAGCAGCGCGTGCAATAGACGTCGTCGTCGCAGCCGAGGCAGCGGAGGGTCGCGTCCTCGAGGCAGACGGTGCACCACTTCTCCTCGTCGGCATCGGTGTAGCCGGTCCGCGTACGCAGGCGGTTGGCGGGCTGGTCTGTCGGGACGGAGGGGAGGCCGATGTCTGAGTCCTGGCCCCCCTCTGTGCCTTTGGACGGCGCGCTGAGGGCGGCCATGCGGGCGGCGAGGTCGTTCTCGATGTCTTCCGGGGTACGGCCGACTGTCGACGGGACCGAGGGTAGAGAGAGGCCTGCGGTGTCGGAGGAGCCGAGGGCGGAAGGGACGGAGGGGAGGGAGAGGCCGGCTTCGTCGAGAGCGGTGAGGCCCTTGCCTGCTATGGGGGAGGTGGATTCCGCCTGGGGATGTGGAGGCTGGTTTTTGGATTCGGTGTCAGGGGGAGTGGGATCAGGGGCTGGGTTGAGGCGGGCCTCGAGTTCCGCCTCGTCCAGAGCGCGGGAGAGGAGCGTGTGGACATCGCGGGTCATCTCTTCTCCGTCCGAGTCTTCGTCGGGGTTGGGCTGGCTTTCTTCTTCTCCTGCGTCCCGGGATTTTGGGTTCTTGTCTTTGGGGTCTGAGGGGGGAGAAGAGGGCGTTATGCCTCGGGAGAGCTCTTCCAAGAGCGCCGCAGCGCGGCCGGGTTCAACCTTGGGTGCGTACGCCCACTCTGGAGGGCCCTGGGAGTCATCCTCGGATCTGAGGAGCTCCTCAAGAGTCTGGTCATCTGTGTCGAGAGGGGGTTGGGTGCTGTCTGGCTTTTCCCATGCGGTGCCTGACCGGGGAGCTGGTGCTTGTGAGATGGAAGATGAGGGCTTCTCCTGAGATGGGGCACCCGGGGGAGGGGTGTCACGTTCCGGGGTATTCCTCAGAGAACGCAACCTTGCAGCCAAGGCATCCTCTTTGGAAGGCGGCTTTGCGCGCTCTATGGTGATGGAGGCGTTGAGGGCACTTTGATATGGTCAGCACTCGTGGTGATAGGGATGATGAGGTGATGTGCTGATTACTTTGAAGAGCGGTCCAGAGATATTCCGGCATCGTTGTTTCCCTTGAGGGCGTTCAGACGGTCGAGAAGACTCTGGTCACTCTTGTCGGCGCTCATGGTAAGTTGTGCGGTAGTGCGCCTCCTCTGGAGCTTACTGGGTACAGCGCCGCCGCAAGGTGAGGTAAGGGTCCTAGTCGAGATGCGAGCCGGGCTGGCTGGGTCACTCGCTGGGTGTGAGGTCACGGTCGAACGTGTGATGTCACTGGCAGATGTGGCTCGGAGTAGCGGGGTTACAGGGTCCTTCGGAGCCGAGAGGTGATCAAGTGGGTCAGTTTAGTGGAGCATCCGAAACAGAATCAGGCACCATTCATTCAGTATGACGGCAAGATCGAGAGGCAGCCAAGAAGCAGCCCAGATGAACTGAGACCGTGATCTGATTTGCCCGAGTCCGAGTATGCAGCAACGAAATGCAAAGGTAAGCTTTGAGGAATCGGACGTGACCATCGGGGCCTGCAAGCCGCCTAGGCGTTCTGTTAGGCAACTCTGGGGGTGGAGAGACACCGCCACATCGAGAAGAGCTTAATATCGGTTGTTTGGGTTCTGACTCTGCTGGGGCTCATGGTGCTGCTGGTTGGCTGGGTCGCTGGGTTCCAGGCAAGATCGTTCCCACCTCCTCACCAGCACCGCCTTGTGGAGCACTGGAGAGCCTGGGCGATGGGCGCTGAGGAGATACCTGAGCTCCGCGAGAAAATGCTCGACCGACCAGGTATCGCACTAGTGTCGCAGCTGAGCTTCCAAATTGTTTCCATCGCCTGCGAGGACCGTTGCATGTTCGTTTCGTCGGATGAGTTCAGAGTGAGTGCAGAGTGCGTTTGTCCACTTCCATATCTTCTCGTACTTGATATGCTCCTTGCATCTCCTCCTTGCAACTCGAACCTCCACTCGGCGACTGTTGGTTGCTGTATTGACAGATCCGGCAGGTCCCTCTGGTTTGTGGTCTGGGCAGCCGATTATCAGCCCACTGATCCCAGCTGATGCGGGTGGCCTCAAAGTCGCAGATTTGGGGCCTTTGAACATTGTTTATTTCGAGGGCGAGGGTGAACCGTCCCAACGCCACAGGGTCCATTCGAGGGAGAGCCTCAAAGACAAATCCAAAGCTTGATGCTGCGGGCAGTCTGAACCGTAGCCAACATAAAAGGAAGGCCTCCAGGAAAGAAGAAGGCGGCGAAAAACTATCCACGGATCATCTTTCTGTCAGATCGTCACAGGTCCAGTGCTTGCTCGCTTGCTGACTACTTTACCCGCCACTTCACTGCATCGACACTATTCATCCATTCCCGCCGGCTCCCCGGGCAGTGCACGCAGCCGACCGCCGCCCGGAGATAGTGTTGACCAGAGCCATCTCTTTCGTCCACGTGCACCTCAGCACCAACACTGGAACTCTCGGAATCATCGATTTTGCCAGCCTATGCAGTGAGCGGCCCACCCTCCACCGCTGAGCACAGCCCGCCCACCCGCTGTGCCGCCGATTCACCTCGCCTAGCGCCACAGCGACCCATCCACTACGGCGCCAAGTCACATCCCGCCAGAACCACTGAAAATCCCCTGAAGCCACCAAATCAAACTCGGAGCCCAGGCGACAGACCGACGGATCCGTGGTCAACCGTCCTTGCCCATACCTTACCCCTTCAGGCATCGCTCCTTTACCATCTCGTCACTCGCTCCGTCACCAGGCGAATCAGCCCGGTCGCCCCTGGCCCTGGCAAACGGCGTTGGCCACCACCCCGGTGATAAATATCAAGGGCCCTCCAAACGATCTGCACCTCAGCCATCAAACTTCCACTCATTAAATCGTTTGGCGCCACAACAACATCGCGGTTGTTCAGCCCTCGAGTCGCATATACCTATAGAAACCCTCGTCGCGACACCTACACAGTCCTCGAGAACACCTCAAATTCGCCAGCGACGATGAAGTTCGACGCAGCCCTCGTCCTGCTGACGCTGTTCAGCTACGCCTCGGCCAATGTCATCGCCGACGCCCAGCTCCAGACCTCCGATATTGAGATCGTCGCAAGAGACTCCTCGGACTCCTACGCATCAGAAGAGCACGATCTCTGGAAGCGCAAGGGCGGCGGCGGTCGAGGAGGTCGAGGTTCCGGTGGAGGAGGCGGTGGTGGTGGTGGTGGCGGCCGCTCTACGTCAGTACAGTCCTTTTCTTCTCCTCACCACCATCAACAGGCCAAGAGTCCGGCGCCGGCAGCCTGGAGCTTCTTGGGGACGCCCTGGGCTATTCCTTTCGCTGCCGCTACCTTACTCTGGGGGCCAACCCCGACCGATATTCACCTCCTATTTCAAAGTCTCCAAAGTCATCCCCCAAACACAGTCGAACTGACAACGCTCCCAGTCCCAGTCCTCGCCGCGGTGCCGACGGCGGCCGCTCCGTCCAAGGCTTTGGTCCCCAGCCTCGCTACGGCCCCGGAGGCCGCTTCTACCCCGGCGGTGCGGCCGCCCCCTACCGTGCCGGCAGCACCTCGCCCGTAGGCGGCCTCGTCGCCTTCGGCCTCATCGGCTTCGCCGCCGTCGCCTTCTGGCCCGGCTCCTGGCACTACGGCAACGTCCGCGCATACCGCTTCAACAACGAGTACACCTTCTACAACGTCACCGAGGACGCGAACCAGACCAAGCCCGTCATGTGCGGCTGCGAGGACAACTTCCCCTGCGGCTGCGACGAGTCCAGGGACCGCACCGAGCGCGACGCCGTCCTCGACGACCTCATCGGCAACGGCTCCTACGCCCACCTCGACAAGGAGTTCGTCGATGTCGGCGAGTACGAGGGCCGCAGCACCATCCTGCTCAACGGCACCCTGCCCTACGACACCTCGCTGAGGGACCCTGAGGCCGACGACAGCGCCGCCGACGGCATGCGCGTCCTGCTCGAGAACCTCGGCTGGTGGCCACTGGCCGCCGCCGCCATGGGTGTGGTCCTGGTTGCATAAGCAGAGAATATCCGCGTAGAGGATACACAGAGACTCTCTCGCTGCCTGTTGGCTCAGAAACACCTTTTTTGCTTACAGTCGTTGATTGGACTACCCTTCTTGGCGATACTTTCTTGTAATTTTCATGCATATGGGCTTTGGCATTGTGACGAACAAAACCGGGCGCCGGGGCGTTTGGCGAAGATTTTGCACCATCAATGGCTCCTTGATGCCACGGCATTCAGGGCAGCAATGATTTCGATAGAGAGGACGCCCAGGCGATTCGTTTGTTGGAGACGTGAACACATGATTACTTGTTCAAAATTTATGAAGCTGCCTTACTTGTTACCATCTATGCGATGTCTTATACCAGGTGTGAGACACTGATTTCCTCCCTGAAGGGGTTATTAAAATGCCACTGCGTAACATGATACGTACTTCCTTCTACGCTGCCCATCGTAACTGTAAACCTTGAACATGGAGATTCCCCGAGCACCTCACGCATCAGCAGCCTCCCTCTCCCTCCTTCTGTCCTGACACCACGTCCCCAGCTCCGCCCATATCGCCTCCTTCTCCGCCGGCCTCAACGTCGCCGCCAGCCCGCTCGTGCTCGTGGCCACAAACACCTTGGCCCCCGGCCACGGGCCTCTTTCCACACCCTCCACCGCATCCTCCTCCACCTCGTCACCCTCCCCGACAACGCCCATGTTCTCCTCCTCCCCCTGCCATCCGTACCGGAACTCCTCCTTCCTCATCCCCCGCCCCTTGCGCACGCGGAACACGCTCTCCCAGATGCTCTTCCCCACGACGCAGACGACCTCGGGCCTCCACCGCGCGATCTTCTCCTCCAGCACGGCCACGCCCGCGTCCATCTCGGCCTTGCTCAGCTCGGACCCGTTCCTGCTCGGCCGGGCGACGATGTTCGTCAGCCCGAGGGCGTACCGCTCCGGCAGGCTCCGGTCCTCGCTCGCCGGGACGAGGCGGTCGGGCGTGATCCCCGAGGAGTGGAGGAGCTTCCAGAAGAGGTTCGAGGGGTGCGCGTAGGCATGGCCGCAGGTGGCGGTCTGGATGCCCGGGTTGAGGCCGATGAAGAGGATGAGGAGGTTGGGCGCGATGGCGTCCGGGAGGAGGGGGAGGTGGGCGTACGTCGAGGGGGGCGCGTAACCGGTTGTCTTGTTCCGGGGGCGCTTGGTGGGAGATGTCGAGGAGGAGGGGGTTGATACTGAGGAGGGGGATTTGCGCTTCGAGCTGGCCGAGGGAGAGGGTGATGGGAGGGGAGGGGAGGGTTTAGTGTCTCTGAGGATGGATGAGACGCGGGGACTTCGGCGAGGCGAGGGAGAAGCGTCCGGGGCGTGCATGAAGTCTTGGAGCTGGAGGCGGCCGGTGAAGCTGGCGGGCTTGGGGTCGGAGTGGGGGTCCATGGTGTTTTCTCTGAGGATGGCGACCTCGAGTGGCAGGGCTCAGCAGATGTGAATTCTCCGAACAGCGAGACTTTAATAGGAGTAGTAACCTATGTCGGTGGAATATCTTTCCGCTTACTTGCTGAATCGTATCGGGTTCAGGCAGTAAATGAGAGGCTGCAGCACCTTTGTGATCCCAGTTGTTCGAGAGGAAGATGCTAGCAGATTCCAGGGTGACTCGAGATGTCTTCACACTTACAGCTCTAGGCAGGAGACGACCATCTCCACACTTTTCAGCCACCACATTGCTGAGTCAGCGGACAGCCCCTGAACTGCCATGAGGCCATCACCACGGAGCCAGATACATCAGAATTGCCCAAGGTAGGAAGACGTAGATAGTAGAAGATAGTATATGCCTGTTGAACAGGCTTCGCATAAACTACTGAAGAGCAACCGGCCGCCTGCCAAAAGCGTCCATCTGATATACCCCGTGGTTCGAATCCGGGGTGGTCATTAAGCGTGATGTTGTCAAGCCGTCCAAAAAGTTCCCAAAATAATTCCAATAGATGCCAACGCCGTAAATTAAAAGTTGAAAGGGGTATGTCATCAACCGTTACCAAAGTCAAGCCAACGCCGTACAGCGCCTTCATGCGATTCGTATTCAAACAAAAAACATAAGCTGCTTGGGGAAAGCAGTCGTGGTTCGGGTGAGTGCCAAACAAGAGCACTCCGTGGGAAGAATGGGCGGGTCGAAACGCTCAGATACCACAGTGGACATTGTCCTGCCACTGCTCCCAGGCAAGCCGGCTTCCAACCGGTGCTGCAAGCTCATATGACGACGAGATCGAGCAGAGCATAGTTGCTCAACTTCAACGACTTGAGCTGGGCCTTGTAGTAGCCAGTGCTGGGGTTGATGACGAGCTGACCGTTGTGGTTGATGGTCATGTCGCCAAAGGAGTCCAGCAGCTCCTCATACTGCACATCGGGTCGTGCTTCGTGCAGCGCTTCGAGAATCTTGGGGCTCCAGACGCCGGTGCAACTGTTGCCCTTGATGCAGAAGTAGGGGTTCAGCGCGGGGACGACGCATTCTAGTCAGGGTTAGTAAATCAAACTGCAGAAGGAATCAGGCGGCAGGTATTGCTCGAGAATGAAAACACAACAAGCCTCGCCTGCCATATGGGTGAAACATACCAAGATCCACGAAGCGAATGCGAAGGTGCTGAAGCAGCGGAAGCTTAGGCAGCGCCCGGACGGCAGCCAAGACGAGTTCCTCAAATCGCTCGATGAAATGCGGTTCATGAATACCGCTGCCCGTGTCAGAAACCTTAGAAAACGGATGGCAGTTGTTCTTGAGCGTAATGTCAATGGACCTGAGCTTGCTGTATCTCGGGTCCGAGTTTGCGACGAGCTCGTTGAAGAAGGTCGGGCAAACTCGGCCTGTGAAGCACAAGTGCTCAAGCTGCCTTGCCGGTAGTGCGAGGAAATTGCAGAAGTGAAGTTGTCGGGTGACCTTGACGAAGAAGAGAGGTACGGTGTATTCGCGCCTGTAGTCGGGTTCCATGACCAGGTGAAGGCTAGTCAGGTTGGCTGGTATGGAAGGCAGGAGGCAAGCCATGGCAAGGTATGATTTCGACTTGGGCTTGTCATAAGCACCCTGCCATTCCTTGAGGTTGGGCAATGCGGATAGCACCCGTTCGAAGTCTCGATCGGCGCGCATCAGATTCCACTGGCCTCTGGTGACCAGGGTCTCGACAGAGGGGAGCGAGGGAAGGACGTCCAGCACGCCTGGTCGGACGTGCCGGACTTGCGGGGCCTTCTTCCGGTCGCCGCCCTCGATTGTAAGAACGACGACGTTCGTGAGGAGATAGGCTACCAGTGAGAACACATCGTGGAGTGTGGCAGCGTACGCCGGACTGGGAGACCTGTACTGGTACGATGCTGGCTGGACAGGAAGCACGCGATCGGCCATGGACGGGAGGTAGACGGTCGAAAAGACTGGAAACCAGACCTCGAGATGGCGAACATAGCCCTGAAGGTGAGGATAGAGCTGGAAGAAGAATGCTGCGTCATAAAATGTGGTCTCGTCACCTTTCAGCCTGATGTGCTGAAAGAGGCGCTCCTGAACAAGGTCCCTCCATACCGGGCTGACGAGCGCGAGGTCTGCCAGCTCCCTTCGTCGGGCATAGCGCGGTGCTTTGCTCCATTTCTTGACGTACATTTCAGTGCGACTCTTTGCCGCCACTGAGATTCGGTAGCCAAAGATGTGATCAATGATGACCTCTTGCAGCTCCTGTGGAAGGCCTAGTAAAGATGGGCGCGCATTTGTGTCATTCGCTTTGGCCGGTGCTCCGTGGGCCTGATCTGGGCCCTGCTGAGACCTGGACCCAGTGATCGTCCCGTCAAAGTGGCAGCTCGTTGGGCTCCTGTGGTCATGAAGCGGGAAAGGTGTGCTGCTGGGGCGAGATGGAGGAGTGAACGAGTACGGCTTAGGCTGGTCCAAGGGCGGGCATGAAGAGCCCGGGGAGGCGGGATTTGAGGACGTTGCACTCAGGGCAGAGGCGCTGACTATTGATGAGGTCGCCATGATGGACGACAGTTCCTGTGTTATGGCGCCAGCGAGATGCGGCTCTTCCCGGCCTTTGAGGCAATCTCCCAGGGTATCGGGGGAAGCCATGATGATATCAGGATCTCGGACCGGTCCATGGTGGTCGTCCATGACCGCCACAGACATGGTGCCGCGACGGTGCTCGGCTTGATCGGGACTATGCTATGACAAGACTCTTGTTAACCCCAGTTCAGTAGCGCGGAGGATCATAAAGTGAAAGAGAATGACAGAAGGAAAAACAAGAGGCTTCAAAGATATCGCTGAACATGACGGCCAGGTCATGCCCCCTGTCGTTGTGGGAGAGACCCCGAGTGCAGGGTCTCCATCTAGCCCGGGCTTGGCCAAGGGCAATGATGTGATCGGGGTCGAGGGATTGAGGTATGGAGTGAAAGGACTTGTTCGACGTTTGGTCTGGCATGAAGGCATGCAACTGAAGTCGGCGCCCTTCCCATCGATGATCGGCTCCCGCCGAAGCCAGGGCCATGATTTCCGTCCAGGGCGCTGACCCGCCCATCATGTGGTTCGATGGTCGCGTGCCCGCATGTACTTGTGATGTTGGGCGACTGCGGAGGGCCTGTGCCATGGATCGAAGGGGTAAAGGAGGATAGAGACAATGCGATAGAGGGCCACCTACATTGTCGCGATGATGATTCCATTGAACAGGCGGGTGTTGAGGCCGGGAGGAGGGTGCCGGTGCCCGACTTGGTTACGGCGCGGCCCGCGAGAGGTTCGACGGAAGAGGCGAAGATGGGGGGATGATCGGAGTCGCGCGATTCGGTTCGGTCGGGGATCGGGTCGCGCTGTCTGCCCATGTACGAATGTCGGAGAGAAGAAGAGTGAGGCGCCGCTGCGAACAGGTTGATGTCGATGATCCGATAGTGAAAGGAGGGAGATTTGCGACAATGGAGGTGATTGGCGCCGGTCTCGCTCTAGCGCAGCGGCAGATGAGTTGTCTGGGAACTTGTGGTGAAAGAGCGACCGACCTGATTCAGATGCGATCCGCAGGCAGGTGAGTCTCCTGACTGATGACACAAGGAAGGGGCTTGAGGCGCCGCCGCCGTCGCCGCCGCACTGGTCTGCACCGCCTCGTTGTATGTGTTAGTAGCGTCATTTCAGCCACTCGACGCCCAATCTGATGAGAGGCCCGGCTCATCTCGAATTCAGGTTTTGGACCACAAAGCAGTTGTTCAACTCGCCACCGTGAGGGGGCTGCACTCTATGTACTTCGTCAAACGACTACTGACCTGGCCAATTAACAGTCAGCTTGATGCTGGGTTGGTCTTTTGTTTGAGATATTGGACCATCAGAGAAGGCTGGCATCTTGCATTGTCCTTGAGTTGTTTGTTGCAAAGCCTCCAAATGCCCAACCGCCGGGCAGCCTTCGCAACGGAGACATACCTGCATCAAGTCACAGCATGGAAGATGATCTGAAGCGTCCAACTCCCTGGCTGCCTCCCAGGTGGCCTCCCGCCACGAGGCCCCGGGATCCCAAGTCCCGAGGAGTCAAGTAAAGACGGACAAGTGCTTCGTCCGGTCGGTTGAGAGACGGCGCAGGCGACCTGCTATATCTGAAATCGGGAACTGTCAGCTCCCGTCATGCATGGGCGCGGGGTCGCGGCAACGACCGGCTCGGAGAGCCCAGGCCTGCAACCGGGTGAAGAGGGCCGGCAGACGCATGTATGTGTCGGAGTAAAAAGCAATCAATCTGTCTGGTTCACGCCGGCGATCTTCAGGCTGATCACCACCTGTCTGGCCTGGAGTTGCGGCTCGGTGGTTTTGGACGACTCACTGACCCCCCGAGGCGGTCGACCGCCCGCCCAGAATAGATAGTGGTCGGAGGCGAAGTTCTCAGGGATTCAAGGAGGCTCCTGGCTCTTCCCGCCCTGCCAGACGGCATACAATGCAAGCGCCCTCGCCTGAGATGCAAATTACCCGAGTTCGTCGAATCGTCATCCCGTCTCACCGTCAACAGCCAAAGCCAAGCTTCGGGGATTTACCCCGACCCTTCTTCTGGCGCCTCGGTCATCCTCGTCATCTTGCATCCCGGTGTCTCCTCGCTGGGAGGCCTGGGGCCTGGTCTGATGTTGTCGCCAAAAGGGTCAAGCACAGGTCCAGTCCTGTGACAAGCCTGGTGGTCTGTTTCACGGGGCTCCTTGTAATCTGGAGACGGCCAGGGGCCTGACGCCCAATCAGCGCTCCGCAGCGGCCGCATGTCTTCCTTCAGATCGGGTTTCTAGTCAGTGGAGAGGGTGTGCGGCAGGGAGCCTTGTTTTGGTTTAGCGCTGGGTCGATGTTACCAAGGGGGAAGTTGACCTCCTCTGTGGGGACGGGACCATGAGTCTGGACTGAAGGTGCATTTCCGATGTTTCGAGCCTCCTGCCTGACCTCCATTTTTTAACGATACGACCTAGCAACTAGGTACTGACGGCGCATTAGCAAAGCTTAGTTAGCGGGATTTGGCCCAGTTCTGGATCTCGACCAGGAGTTAGTTCAGACATCCACACGTCGCCGCCGGCCAAGGGCCCTGGGATCTCGGCCGTTGAGGCCCGGCCCAAAGAGCCTTCTTGCTCCGTTCCAACGTCCAGTACATGGATGTCCCCAAACTCCCGCGATGTCATGTCTTGGCATTAGTGAGACACTCTGCCGAGAAGCCCACGAGGCGCATGCTCTCTGGACGTTTCGTAGACCATCTGTGTAGCGACAGATGTAGGCGGCGCTCAGCCTGCTGTCTGCCATCAAAACAGTTAAGCAAAGGTGCGCCCCCTCCTTCGCATGAATACCAAGCTGCGAGAGAGCGGTTGTGGCTGTCGGATCGGTCTGTGCGATCGCCTGGAGGATGAGCGGTGATCTCCCTGAATATCACACACTTCAGGAGTGCAACCTCCGAAGCGAGGGGGGCTTGGCCAGGTCGAGCGGCGTCAATCCGGGGTACGTTTCCTCGTGAGTCTCCCGGACGCCCTGCGCCTTGTGCAGAGCGTACTGCATTGAAGCCGTGCCAGATAGACTCTTCGTGACGTGGGCATATCGTCGCACCAATGCGCAGGCCCGACTCGCGCTGGCGGGTTTGCCTCGCCGCCTGCCGAAGAGCCGCATCGGGTACCTCGACGATGCCGTCTAGAAGAGTCGATGATCTGCTCCCGGTGGATCATACGAGTTCGACCAAGATTCAGCGATGGGAAGCTGTCAGATGCGGCCCCGGACTTGATCCAGGGGATTTACTTGGAGAGGGGGGTTCGCTTTTGTTGACTACGGCGCGCAAATGCCGAACACGCGCTTGGCCTGGGCGTTTCCCAGGGCCCGACGTCTCGTCTGACAGCAAGCGATGGCCTGATGGGTTAGCGTGGAAATGAAGCATCGTGGGCAAGGGCCTTTCATCTCCGGGGATGCGTGAACTTCAGTCATGTGTTGCAGGTACGTAGTAGTGATGCTGTCTCCGACGCCGTCGGTGAATTTCACCGCTTCGTCAATCACCACACCGACGCCAGCAGAGTCGGGCTCAGCCGGCGCATGACGCCCTAGCCAAAAGCAAAATCTGATCCAGGCGGGCGGCAACGTGAACCAGAAGACGCGCGGAATTCCGAGGCAGCCACGTTGGCGAGGTAAGACTGACAGACAGCAAGGGAAGTGCATCCCCCTTTTTGACTGGGGCAGAGAGACCAGGAGGCTGTTTGAGATTAGGAGCCGTCGTAGCTCGAAACCGGAGCTAGTGGTCGGATCGACGGCCGGGGTGCGTGCGTCTCGAGCTGTGAGCCAATCAGCCCGCGGAGGAACACCCGTTCCTGCATCAAATCCAGGGGGTAGGAGCGGGTACGTACCGCGCTAACTCGCGCCACGCCAACGACATTTTGCCAGGAAAGCGCCTGCTGTCGTCGGCCCCTGTCTGTCTGTCTGGGGACGCTGGACCCCCTTTCGGACATCTGGGAAGGAGTCTTCGGGCTGGCCGTGACTACTGCCCGTGGTGCCTGCCTGCCGTGTCTTGCCAGGGGGATTCTTCTGCTGGAAAACACCCTCAGTGATCCTCAGGCCAAGCATCACCCCGGACCTGGAACAATGCCTTGCATCAACCACCCCCCGAATAGACCCCGGCTTCTATCCAGGATCTATTCTATTGTCGGCCGTTGGAGAGAATGGAACCCCCTTTCGGGGGCCAATTCAACTGGGCTGTTTTCCATTAAGAGCCCAGAAACTCCCCTCTTTTCGCTGGATGATGATTCTTTTCTTCGTCGTTTCTCGCCTCTTCAACCTCCTCCTTCAGACTCCGTCGTTTTCTTTCTGCAGTCTCTTTTCTTGTTCTTGGACTCGATATTCCTTTCATCTACCTTCATTCAGATCACCGTCCGTAGTCTCACACACAGAGACCGGTTGTTTTGTTTCTCCCAGGCTCAAGGCTTCATCCCCCGGCTCTTCAGCTTCCACGATCCCGTCCGCTACCGTGCTTGTCTCGGCTCCGTCCCATCTCTGAGTCGCTCTCTGACTTGTTGATACACCTCCGTGGACCCTTTTGACTTGGGCCTCTCCTCATACATTCAACCCGTCTCCGTCGTCTTGTCAGACACACGCCCTCTCTTCGCTCCATATAGACCCGTGGTCTCTATTTCACAAGCAACTTATTGCACGATTCGCACATTCTTTTCCTCTTCATCGACGAGCTAGTCTCCGATCAACAACCGCTCCCTATCAGCAATATCTTCGCCTCGGTGCAGCGCAAGTCGCAGGAATCGATCCAGCTCATCAGACAGCCGTTCACTCAACATCATCAACTTCACTCCCACAACAGCAGCCATGGCTCGCCTTCAGACTTTCCTCACCTCCCTCCTCCTCCCCGTGGCCGCCCTCGCCGCCGCCGTTCCCATCCAGGCCGCCGCGCCGCCGGCGTTCCGCATCTCCAACGAGGGCTCCGCCGATCTGCTGTCCAACAAGTACATCGTCGTCTACAACGCCACCTACGGCGATGATGCCATCGATGCCTGCGAGGCCCTCGTCATCGACCATGTCAAGCGCCGCAACATCGGCAAGCGTGGCCTCGACGGTGCCCCCCTGAGCACCGAGGTCCACACCCTGTCCATGGGTGGCTGGCGTGCCATGTCCCTCGAGTCCGACGATGCCATGATTCAGGAGATCATGGCCGAGCCCGAGGTTGCCTACGTCGAGGCCGACGCCAAGGTCCACCTCACCGCCACCGTTGCGCAGATGAACGCTCCCCCCGGTCTGAGCCGCCTCTCCAACGCCCAGCCTGGCGTCGGCAACTACGTCTTCGACACCACCGGTGGCGAGGGCATCACCGTCTACGTCGTTGACACCGGTGTCCGCATCGACCACACCGAGTTCGAGGGCCGCGCCACCTGGGGTGTCAACACTGTCGACAACATCGTATGTTTGCTCATGATCATTACTGACACGGACACTTGCTGACTCACTCCCACAGGACGAGGACCAGAACGGTCACGGCTCTCACGTCGCCGGCACCATCGGTGGCCGCACCTTCGGTGTTGCCAAGGCCGCCAACATTGTTGCTGTTAAGGTCCTTGATGGCTCCGGTGCTGGCTCCAACGCCGGTGTCCTCGACGGCATGCAGTTCAGTGAGTTTGCCCTTCACTTTTGACTATCGTTCCACCGGCTGACCAATTTGCAGTCATCAACGACGTCCAGCAGAAGAACCTCCGTGGCAAGGCTGTTATGAACATGTCTCTTGGCGGTCCTCAGTCCCAGGCCGTCAACCGCGCCGTTGCCGCCCTCGCTGATGCCGGTGTCGTCCCCGTCGTCGCCGCCGGCAACGAGAACCAGGATGCCCGCAACACCTCGCCCGCCTCTGCCCCCGAGGCTATCTGCGTCGGTGCCATCGACGCCACCAACGACAACAAGGCCCGCTTCTCCAACTTCGGCCAGGCCGTCGACATCTTCGCCCCCGGAGTTGACGTTCTCTCCGTTGGCGTCCAGTCCAACACCGCCACCAACACCCTCTCCGGCACCTCCATGGCCTCTCCTCACGTTGCCGGTCTTGCCGCCTACCTGATGACCATCGAGGGCCTCAACGACCCCAACGCCGTTGCCCAGCGCATCACCGCTCTGGCCCAGGCCTCCGGCGCCAGCGTCCAGAACAACACCCCCGGCACCACCAACCTGATTGCCAACAACGGTAACCTGTAGTGCGGTTCCCATCGATGCAGATCATAGTTGAGGGCGCGGGGGAGAGCCACGTCAGGCCACGACGAGAGCATTGCCAGGAGTCATGATCTAGGACTTTGGACACAAGGAGCCCACATTTTTTGTCGGTTCAGAGTATTTGGATACAGCAGTCAAAGCACGTTCGAATTTTCATCACGGCATCTGGCGGGGGCTTCGATACCCTAGAGAATCCCGCGCACATAGATGGTGTCGTGACATGGCCGAGGGGAGAGAGACGACCGCTCCGATTTTGGAAGCAAGATACAGAGACGCAGAAAATCACCAAGGAAACAACAGTTCAAAATCTCTCGGAGGCCCAGCCTGCATTTGGAGGAGACGAAGTCGGGAGCGTTTGGTTGACACATTTGTTTGCATTCACGAGGCACATATTGCTAATTCTTTTTTCCTTTACTCGTTCATGTCACCTCGCCACCGCGAGTGTATATACAGCTGCGCATGAGATGATCACGACGGAGGGGGTGGGCGAAGAGAAAAGGGGAATCTCATGAGCATAGCGAGCAGCTAGACCACATGCCTAGGTAGTCGGAATGTCAACGACTGCGCTATGTCACTCAACTGATGCATGGCCGAGGCCGCTTGCCGTGAATGTCTGCCTTGATATACCCACGATTATGGGTCGCCGAATCCTGGCACGGATGCAAGGCTGAGTGAGGGTTTCGTGTTGTGGGCACATCGGCCGACTTTTGAGACCAGAGTGCTGCTGTTAAGAGAATGCCGGACTTACTCGGACGATTTCGCTGTCGATCAGATCAGATCGTCGCAGCTGTGATCGGCGTCATGCGCCCACGGACGTTGTACCTAGGGGGTGAGGCCGGGAAGGCATTGGCGGCTCAGGGTGGCCCGCCAAGTCCACATGTCTTCACGCTCCGACCTCAGGACATTCAGCTCGTCCAGAGGGCCCCCGAGGTTTAGACGAAGTTACACTGCGCCCACCATTGCCGTCTTGAACGGCTTCATCGGGGTATGCACCCGCGCTCGTCCCACGGTACACCTGACCAGATGCGGCGCGGGGCGAGACGCGCTGTGCCCGAGGGGATGTCTCAGGATTCGGAGGGTGCTATTCTCAGCCGGGCACGGATGCTCCCCTCCCCTGATTTGGTAAGAGGTACAGGAATAGAAGAAGAGACGAGACGAGAGAGGTTATTGAGTAATACTGAATGATAATTTCTTCGAAAGACTATGGCAGGTTCATGGCAAGCCGACTTGACTGTGCCGTGCGACTCTACGTGACTCTCGACTACAGGAGTCAACTGTGGCGGGCAGGCTCAGCACTGCCCGCACACAGTCATCACACATATCAAAATGTTTGCAAGCCGATACAATGGGAGCATCCCGTTGAGGGAAGAGACACGCCCGTACCGTACCCGCCCTCGTGAGGACGGGGTCTTTGCGGGGAGGGGTTTGCTATCAGCACTTCTTCGGCGCAACCACAGTCATGGCCACCCCCTCGCGGGGGCGGGACTGGATTGTAATTTGACATCCGTGCTAGTCGGGTACGAGGCAGAGGGGATTCTGCAGCTGCAGCTCTGGGCGTGGGTGGCTGAGACACCGCCACGAGGGGTTACATCAGACATACAGACTGGCGGGGGAACAGCACGTCGGCATCGTACAGCGCAGCCGGGTCCGCGAGGCATGGCCGCGGGGTGGTATTAAAAATACGTACGTAGTGATGATCGCAAGCAACGTGAGAATGCCCCGCGAGCGCTCGCGCGCGGCGGCTCCGCGACCGAGACGCGGCCGCGGGGCGAGGAACAACCGTCAACTCCTTCGTGATATATGTAACATGGCGGGAAATGGCAGCAAGGTGGCATTTTTGTGTGACACACAACGAACCCCCGTTACAGCTCGGGGTGCTCGATGGACGGGACGGCCGCGGCGGAGGAGCCGTCGCCGCCGGTCACGCCGGACCAGTTGTAGCCCTTGTCCGACTTCCAGAGGTTGTCGAACCTGGCGCCGAAGTACCATGCCACACCAATCTAGCGGGGTGTTAGAAGACAAGAACACATTGCGCGGGGAAAAGACTGAGAGCAAAGCGAATTCCTCACCATAATGCCCGAGATGCAGAAGAGCGTCACTATCGTGATGCCCAAGAGCACTGCAGCCTCGCCGGGATCCATCGTGGGCTCCTTGTTCTCCTTCTGCTTGGCGGCAATGCTGAGCTTCTTGGGATCTTGTCTGGGGTACAGGGTGTCGATGAACTGCTCGATCTGTAGACTGTATGTCAGCGATTGTCTGCCCACTAGGAGCGATATACCACCCACCTTGCCGCACTGCACGCTGATCTGGACGAAGTTGGGGTCCCGGGGGTCGTTCTTCTTGTGAATCTTCCTGATGTACTTCTTGAACGTCTCGCACACGACGAACAGGTTTTGTGTCGAGTCGATCATCAGCTGGCAGGCGTCGCCCTTCTTGATCTTGATGTGGCTGTTGAAGATGGCAGGGTTGCGGAAGACGAGCTCCAGCGTGGCAATGGCCATGCTCTGGGGGATGGCGACGAAGTTGAAGACGCTCTGGTCACGCATGCCGGCCATGTAGAAGAGGCAGTCCTCGGCGTGCTTGAGGGCGTTGAGGACCATTTCGGAGGAGCATTCGAGGGCCTTGTTGAGGTTCTCGGGCTTGAAGAGGTCCTCGAAGTTGTCGACGTGCTTGCTCCAGATCTCCTTGGGCCACCACCGCCGGCCGTCCTCGAAGTCCTCGTGGATGTCGCGGATGATGTTGGTCTTCTGGAGGAACTGACCCATGGACTCGGTGAGCTCGGGCCTGTCCTTGAGGCGGGGGTTGGCCAGCTCGCCCTCGACGAAGAGGCGGGTCAGGCCCTCGCCGACGAGGCCGGCGACGTAGTGGCAGTAGAGCTCGTAGTCCTTGACGGAGACAGGACCGTTAGCAGTGAGGTCGGCGTTGACGGCGAAGTCAGCCATGCCGTTGCCCATCTTGATGGTGATATCCTTGATGATATCGTAGTACTTGGGCTGGAGCTTCTTCAGCTCCGTCGCAACGTCGTCGAAGTGGACGAGCAGGTTGCGGTCCTTCTCGTTGGGGCCGTTCTCGGTGAACGTCCAGCCCTCAATCTCCATGTTCTGGTCGAACTTGCGGAGAAGGGGCTCCTTCTTCTCGATGGGGATCGTGGTGTCATCCTCGATGGTGTCGAGCGCGCGCAGGACGAGGTAGAAGAGGCAGATGGGAACGACCAGCTCGGGGTTGAGCTCCTGGATGACCGAGGCAAAGCTGCGGCTCGTCTTGTTGAGGTGTTCATAGCATGCCTGCAGGGTAGGGTCTTCCTTTTCGGGCTTGCGCTGGTGGACCGGGTCGTGCCACATCTTCCTGGAAGGGGGGTTAGCGGAGGCCATGGATATCCCGAAGTAGGGTTGTACGTACCATTGGATGATGGACCGGAGCTGGTTGGGGTGGAAAATGTAGTAGATGACGCCCATGATTGCGGCGGGCCGTCAGCGGCGGCAGAGAGTGCTGGGTGGGAGGAGGTTCGCGAGGTTGAGGAGGTTCCTGCTGGCGAAGGGCAAGGAAGATATGGCAGGAAGCAGAACAGCCAGAGCCGTTGAGAGAACGGTTCCTTTTTAAGCTCGTGGAGGAGGAATGGAAAGTGCGCCAAAGAGTCAGTCGCCCGGGGGTATCACAAGATCTGTTGGCGTTCCGTCTGACGTGAGAAGGAAGAGTTTCGCTGCACCGCGAGCCGTCGCCTGAAACCGCTTGTTTGCGTAGAGAAGATGCTCACGCGGATACAAATGGACAACGTGGACGAGGCAGCGGGAGCTGGAGGGACGTGGTGGGAGGGAAAGAAATCACGTTGCGACAGACCGGCGGTTGGGTCTGGGGGAGGAGATTGAGGAGAAGGGGGCTTGGAAGAATGACTTCTCCACCTGTTGGATGGCCATTCTTCTCATTGTCCTCAGGCGACACCCCGGGTAAAGCAAATTAACCTGACCAATCTGGCGGGACCTGGCAGGCCTTGACGTCGCCCGACGAGGCCGTAGGAGCGCTGGGAGTGGCCGTGGATGCGGGGATGGCGGGTCGTCAGCTCGTTACACCGACGCCCGTGTGCGTTCAGGGGCACAGCGTGGGGACCATAAGCGAGCCAATTGGCCAATCCGACTCTGAGCGAGGAGCCTTTCCGAGGGGAATGCGAACGTGGCTCCTTCGCATCGGCGGAGTTTGGCGGAGAAAGTAGGTCGACACAGCTGCCGCCGGGTGGCACAAGGAAGCTTAACGAAGACGGATGAAGACATCCCCTGGATGACGAAGAGGAGGAAGAAAAAGAAGGAAGAAGGTAGGTAGGTACCCAGGCAAGGTGGTAGAAGATGGTTGAAAGCAACTGACGCACGCTGCTCGCTCTGGGGTTACATGAATGCGCCTATACAGCGCATGCTATGGTTCCGGGTCAGTCTACGATCCCCGCGAATGACACGCGGGATCGGCGACACTGACATGCGGCTCTTCAAGCTTGTCCAACGATGGAAGCCATCAGATTCTCCTCTACTTCAAGTAGTACTACTAGTCTCTCTGGACGATGACCACAGTCACGGCGCCACCGCAATTCTTCCCGTCGTCCTCCGGCTCGGCCTCCTTCACCTTGACATCCTTCTCAGCTCTCTGCATGCAAGCGTGAAGAATCCAACGTACCTGCTGCTGGTAGTTCGCCCAGTGGTTGCTGCAACTATCTTGCCGAATGCCTGGGTCTGTCCCGCAGTGCGCACAGTAGTTAAAGTTCATCGTGCCCGCTCCCCGGCATCGTCGACAGTAGTATGCCGTATTGTCGCTGGCATGATGCAGGCTCTCCCTAACTTTCCCGCAGTTTTGGCACCACATGGCGATCAGGTGTGAAAATTGCTGGACTTGTTGATGCGCTGTAGAGTTTGATAGCAGATGAACTGAGAACATGAGCTTCTGGTTGTGCCGCAAGGAGAGGCCGTCGTCCCTCACCCTTTATCTACTAATCCGAGCCACAAGGTCGAGGCTCCGAAATCTGAGATGCTTTGCCAACACTTACTTGCCAACTCGGCACATCCATCAGAGACACACATCACCAATAGCGAGCATCGTGAAGGTGACACAGCAGCTAGAGGGGGTGCCTAAATTCCAAATCACACATGAGAACACCCAAGGAGCAGGTCTTGTGACGAAAGCCATGAGTGTTGACCACACCCAAATGTTGCTAGATGGCCACAGCCTGATGGGGTTGTCTGGGTGAACGGCTGTGTGGACTTGGTCCATCTCGGAATAATTCGCCCAGGACCTGTTCTCCTTAGATGCCCCTTGAAATGTATACGGCTCCTCTAAGCAGCTCAAAATACTTTCTCCCCAAGTACCAGTTCACTCGAAGAAACGAGGCTGGGGTGAGTAATTCGACGTTGATGCTGTCTCAAATGCCTTGAGGACCTCGGTGGGAGACTATATTGGACGCTCTCAGTGCGCCTGATTGGGCCGGCCGAAAGTACACAAGCTCGTACTGAGCGATCTTCATGAGCGCGAAGGCGACGACAGTCGAGTTCTCCTTTTAGGGGTCCAGACGCCATCGACGCTGGCTGCTAACCACTTCTACTGTCTCGTCTCCCTTGATTGCCAGGCACACACGCTCACTGCATCCAGTGCCGGGAGGAATGTAGGGTGGCTGTTTTGGGGCTCCTTGCGCCGTCTGCCCGTCCGTTCTCGTCACCTGGCCGTCTGTTCACCGGCCAGGAACAGAACATGCCTGAGTTCGTCATACACCGTTCTTGTCAGCATGGTGTAAGTGGCAGTCCGGACCTCGTATTAGACCTCCCGTTACTAGGGCCGCTTCTTCCGTGGCGCTCCTTCTACGGCATGGAAGATATTATTCAGCTGCCTTCAACTCTGATCTTCTCCTTTCTTCCTTTCCCTCTTCTTCTCGTTCATAGCCCATCAAAACCACCCTCTCCGGCCCCTCACCAATTCCATTGATCTCCAGCTTGTCCGACAACCCCTCCACCCAAGCGCAACCTCGCCTGCATTCCATCTGCCCCCCAGACTACAAGCTCCGAGAGCTCTACCGCCACAACTTCCTCCCAGCTATGTCTGCGAGCACCAGCACGAACGGCGCCTCGCGCAACGTCTACCTCATCTGGGGAGGCGAGGGCTGGGTCGCAGGCCACCTCAAGACGCTGCTTGAGAGCCAGGGCAAGAAGGTGTTCACCACAACCATCCGCATGGAGAACCGCGAGTCCGTCCTGGCCGAGCTCGACAGGGTCAAGCCCACCCACGTCCTCAACGCCGCTGGATGTACCGGACGGCCCAATGTCGACTGGTGCGAGGACAACAAGGAGGCCACCATGCGCTCCAATGTCATCGGCACCCTCAACCTGACTGATGCCTGTTTCCTCCGCGGCATTCACTGCACCGTCTTCGCCACGGGGTGTATCTACCAGTACGACGACAAGCACCCTATCAACGGCCCGGGCTACCTCGAGACGGACCCTGCCAACTTCAACGGCAGCTTCTACTCGGAAACCAAGGGCCACGTCGAGGAGGTCATGAAGTACTACAAGAACTGCCTCATCCTGCGCCTCCGCATGCCCGTCAGCGACGACCTGCACCCGCGCAACTTCGTCACCAAGATCAGCAAGTATGAGCGCGTCGTTGACATCCCTAACAGCAATACCCTCCTGCACGACCTGCTGCCCGCCTCCATCTTGATGGCCGAGCACGGCGATACGGGCGTGTATAACTTCACGAACCCCGGCGCCATCTCGCACAACGAGGTGCTGACGCTGTTCCGCGATATCGTCCGCCCCGGGTATAGCTGGAAGAATTTCTCGCTCGAAGAGCAGGCCAAGGTCATCAAGGCCGGCCGCAGCAACTGCAAGCTTGACACGACCAAGCTGGTCAAGAAGCTCAAGGAGTACGGCTACGAGGTGCCAGAGGTGCACGAGGCGTACCGCCAGTGCTTCGAGCGCATGAAGGCTGCCGGCGTGCAGTAGACGGTGTCTGTTGAGGTACAAACAAGTAATCGGCATGTATTAGAATCGAATTCGAGAGCTCAAGCAAAATAAAGCCAGGGTCTTCCCAAAATTGGCATGCAGGATGTGGACAACGTCATCGGTGCATGAGCCTCCCACGACTCGGGAGTCCACGTAATGCCTCGGAGCTGTGAGGAAGATAAGGTGGATCTTCGACGCCACTTGTCCGTGGGCTTGAGGCTGGGTGCACGGGTGCGGCGACACAAGGCAGCCATGGGGGACTCCCTAATAATAGTCGCTGACAGCGCTTTCGGGTGCCGTCGCCCCCTAAGGTTTATAGGGGCTTTGCCGGCGGGGCCGGGACCCGCGGGAGGATGACGGCGGGCAGGCCGCGCTGGCAAGAGTGACTGGGTGCCAAGAGACCGACGTAATTTGGCGGGGCTGCGCAAAAACAATGCTGATCCATGAGGTGGATGCAAATAATCCGCATGTGCTTCCGCTTTGTGCCTGCTTCCACATCATCATCAGCCACGACCCGAAACCTACACCAACACAGCTCCCTCCACGATATCACCAACGCCACCCTGAACATACATACGCACCCGCATACTTTCATTAAGCACAGTCATCGCATCAGGAACCCCCGACAGCCTCTCCGCCCGCAGCCATGGTTGCGGACACCGCATACTACGACGTCCTGGGCGTCAGTCCCACCGCCTCCGACATTGAGATCAAGAAGGCCTACCGCAAGCTCGCCATCGTCCACCACCCCGACAAGAACCCCAACGATCCCACCGCCCACGAGAAGTTCCAGGAGATCGGCGAGGCGTACCAGGTCCTCTCCGACAAGGACCTCCGCCCCGCCTACGACAAGTTCGGCAAGGACCATGCCAAACCTCAAGAGGGCTTCGCCGACCCCGCCGAGTTCTTCTCCAGCATCTTCGGCGGCGATGCCTTCACCGACTGGATCGGCGAGATCAGCCTTATGAAGGACCTGACCGCCACCATGGACATCACCATGAACGAGCAGGAGGAACAGGAGGCCGCTGCCGCCGCCGCCGCCGCCGAAGCTGGTGGTGCTCAGCAGCAACCCGGCCAGCCCGGTCAGACGACTGGCACTACCGGTGCCAACGAGGAGTCCGAGTTCCCCGGAATGGCGGAGGCGATGCGCGAGAGCATGAAGGAGGCAGAGACGCAAAAGCCCGGCGCTCCCCCCGCCTACACCGCCGGTCCCCCGCCGGCAGTCGTCGTCGAGGACGACACGAGTGCGAAGAAGCCTTTCGACGACGGCGAGAAGCCGAAACTGCCCCCTCGCACCCCCTCGCCCAACCCGTCCACCGGCTCCGGCTCCCACAAGATCCCCCTGCGCCCGGCGCTCATGGAGCGGGCCTCCGACGAGGTCTCCTCCTCCGGCCCCGAGACCGAAGAGAGCCTCAAGGCCAAGGAGCGCAAGCGTGGCCTTAGCAAGGAGCAGCGCGAGCAGCTCGCCGCCTACGAGGAGGAGCGCGCCCGCATCCGCAAGGAGCGCGTGGACGTGCTCTCGCGCAAGCTCGTCGACCGCGTCAGCGTCTGGACCGAGACGGACCGCGGCGCGGACGTCACCCACGCGTTCCAGGAGAAGATCCGCCTCGAGACGGAGAACATGAAGATGGAGAGCTTCGGCCTCGACATCCTCCACGCCATCGGCGCGACCTACGTCTCCAAGGCGTCGGCGCTGCTGCGCTCCCAGAAGTTCCTCGGCATCGGCGGCTTCTTCTCCCGCATGCGCGACAAGGGAACCCTCGTCAAGGAGACGTGGGGCACCATCAGCAGCGCCATCGACGCCCAGCAGACCATCGAGGAGATGGCGCGCATGGAGCAGCAGGGCGGCGACGACTGGAGCGACGAGCGCAAGGCCGAGTACGAGCGCCGCGTCACGGGCAAGATCCTCAACGCCGCGTGGCGGGGGAGCAAGTTCGAGATCCAGAGCGTGCTGCGCGAGGTCTGCGACCAGGTGCTGTACGACAAGAAGGTGCCGCTGCAGAAGAGGCTCCAGCGCGCCGAGGCCCTGATGGTCATCGGAGACATCTTCATCAAGGTGCGTTTTCTGTCCCCCTTTTGGTTGCTTCAGCCACTAACTCCGCTTCTTCCAGGCCAAGCGTACCCCCGAGGAGGAGGGCGACTACCTCATCTTCGAGCAGCTCGTCGCCGAGGCCGCCATCAAGAAGGACAAGGAGTCCAAGAAGCGCGGAAAGGACACCAAGGCAGGCCCCGCTGCACCGGCAGACGGCAAGTCTCCGGTCCACGGCGAGGTCCCGCACAAGGCATGAGCTGCCGCGACGAGGGAGCCTTATTGATGACAGAAGCACCGGCTCCGTGGGGGCAACGGTTGACTTGACGATAGAGCGGGCGATGCACGTTGTGGGAGCGGATATATACCAGCGGACTCGGCGCGGCGCGAGTCTGCGTAGAGCTGGTGGACCGCCGGGGCTTGAGCGCCGGCCCCTGGCGGGGAAACGAGGGGTGCTTGATGGATAATACCACTTCGTTCTTGTTCATGCGAGTATTTAGATTTTTCTCGACTATTCTTATTCCACTCTTCACCCTGCCCTGCTGGTGATCTGGTCGGCCTTCTTCGCGTGCGAGTCGAGCGTGACTGGATGCTTCGCGATTACGATTCACTGACAGGCGGTACAACATCATCGCACTTCGGACATGCATATCTTGCCTGAGCTTTGTGGTTGGTATTCGGACACGATTGTGCGCCCCCCAACTACACAGGAGTATCCTATATCCTCTCTGGACGAGGTATCTGCTACGACTACCTCCGATCGTACAGCCAGTCCCCCCCTCCGTCCCAATTTCCATCTAGTGGACAAAACAAAAAAGGCGGGGGTATCTAATGGTACAGATAGTGATGATTTCTTCGTGCCCCGCAGGGTCGAAGAGCGAGTGATGCGCGCGGACAAAAGAGACCAGTTGGTATAATAGGCATGCTGCAGATTTCCTGAGCACGCGTGTTTTGCAAAGATTCTCCCCCCGAACGCCGGTGCCACCACCTTGCTTCCCGGAAGGTGTGGGGGGTTACGCCCATGCAATGCTGTTGTTGTTGGTAATCAGAAAAAGAAAAAAGAAAAGACCGTGATTCCCGTGAGTGGCGAGTGGTGGTGGTGATGGCTGCTCGATGGCAGATAGTGAGTGTGCGGTGGATTACAAGGTAAGTGGGTTGTTTGTGTGGTTGAATATGCGGCCCCTGAGGGGTTTGGTGCGAATGTACGTTCTACCCGCCGTCGACGGGTAACTCAATCCCGCTGTCGCGATCTTGCGGTGGCGGGTCTTTACTCCACGGCGGCACGAGGTTGACCCCGTTCACGAACGCCGGGGCCGGCGGAGGAGGCGGAGGCGGAGGCGTGTCCACTGTGCCGTGGGGTCCCGGCCCCTGAGCGGCGGTGGCTTTGTCGTCGGTCGACTTGGACGGCGTCTGCGCCTCGGCCTCCCCGTCTTCCTCGTCGAGCCGGCTGAGGTCCTGGGTGTCTTCATTCTCGTCATCATACTGCGGCTGGAGCACCCTCGGCGCGAGCTCGACATCGCTCACGCGGACGTGGTACTCGAGCGCCTTCTTGCCCTCCTTGATCAGCTCCTCCGTCCAGTCGAGGCAGCGCTTAATGCTCTGGTTGATCTTTTGGCTGTCGACGAGCAGCTCTCGGTGCTTGCTGAGGTCGAGCTGGAGGCGCTTCTCGTCGCGCTTGCGTCGGCGGTCGGCGGCTTTCAGGCCGGGGCTGGAGTCCGAGTCCGCCTCGGAGGGATCCGTGTCGTACATGGAATCGTCCTCCTCCTCGTCGTCGTCAAGCTCGTCCTCTTCGCTGAGATCTGACAGATCCAGGCCCTCCATCGTGACCGCTGTGCCGACGGTCGAGTCGGAGGGCACCCTGCTCGATGCCATGGATGCCACGGACACCATGGAGAGCCTTCCGGATCTCGAGAGCCGCCGGTACCGCCTCAGCTCTGCCGTCTGTTTTCGAAGCTGGCGCTCCAGGGACCTGTTAATGGCCTCGAGGGAAGCGTTGGTAATCTCCAGATCTTGCACCTTGCGCTCGCGTCGTGCGTTGGCGACGAGGTCATTGAGCGGGTCGCCGGCGTGTGACTTGGTCGGGCTCTGCAGTTCGCTTTGTTCCTTGGACTCTTCGGACTCGGCCGCCGCAAAGTCCTCGGCGGCTTGGATGATGGAGGCCATGGTCATGCCAGGCAAGACCGCAGGCGACGAGGCTTCCGAAGAGGCCTGCGAGGTCTGCGAGGCCATGAACTTGGACATGATCATGGCGTCCCCGGAGCTCACGCTACCGGCACGTGAGTGTGATGAGGGGTGAGGGCTCGTCTCGATGCTGACTCGTCGTTTCGCGGGCGCGAGAGGGCCGAGCTGCTGGGGTGAGGCCAAGGGGGGAGGGCGATTCGGGAGTTGCTGTGAGAGTGTCGGGCCCTTGGGGGCTACGGCGAGCGGTGGGTGTTGTGGCTTCGTTGGGGACGTAGGGTTGGTCATGAGATAAGCCCCGGCGGGCGTGCTGGTGGTTGATCGGGAGATGCCCATCTTGGAGCTCGTGGAGACTGTCGAGCCAGGCCCAGAGGATGATGTCGGCCGGAAAGGAGCCTGCAGGTCGGGCGAGCCATTGGCATAGAAGAACTTGCTCGGCTGGGCTTCGTGTGTAGGGGCAAGCACGGGCGTGAAGCCGGGCGAGGTCACGCCAGGAGAGGTCGGCCTCGTCCGGTCAATGGGGCCCCCATTGGCGTACATGAAGGTCGGGGGTTTATTCGCAGGCGTGGCATGCTGCTTGATGGGTGCGAGCTGCGGCCCGCCACGGGCCTCGTTGGCGTAGAAGAACTTGGAGTCGGTTGAGTCGTGTCTGCTGGGGGCATCCGGGGGCGGACTGAAGGTGACGACGTGTCTCTTAACATGGTCGCTGTCGTAGCCCGAGCGGGTATCCCAATCACTGACTCTCTCTGGGTTCGGGGTGCCGGTGGGCGTGCTGTTGGTGCTGTCGACTCTGCTCTGGCGGGTGCCGGATCGTGGCGTGATGTTATTGTTGCTGAGGAAGGCCGATACGGGGCTGGCAACCTCGTCTCTGGCCGTGGAGCCATTCAGGGCCGAGTGGTCGGTCTTCCGCTGGCGTGCGGCGAGGGGTGTGACGTACGGTTGTTGTGTTTTGCTGGATGCGACCTTTGGGGTCAAGGGCGTCCTGGTCATGGCCTTGGCGGCGGCGGCACTGAGGACGGGTTGTCGAGGAGTGCCGCCGGCCCCTTTATGGTGGTCGTGGGGCGTTGGCATGTCGCTGATGTTGGGTCTGGACTTGCCGGCGATGAAGGGCGTGCGGGTGTGGCTCAGTGCATTTTGATCTCGCGGTCGGAGCGGCGCGCGCGCGGCGGACGAAAGAGTCTGCTGGCGGCGGGCGGTTGACGCAGTTGTTGCGGCTGTGATCCGGGGGTTGAGCCGGACTGTTGTTGTTGTTGTCGTCGTTGTTGTCTTGGTCGTCTTGCGAGGCGGGTCGCGGGGATTGGATTTGCGGGAGACGGAGGAGAGGTCGGAGCGCGCCGAGGAGGCGAGGGCGGATGGCGTGAAGGGCGTCGCGGTTGTGTTGTGGTTGGAGATGTTGGAGTTGAGTGACCGCATCCTCGACGGGCTCGAAACGGTGGTGGTGGTGCTCGAAGCAGGAAAAGAAGGTTCGTCCCAATCCATTGGAGCAGCGGCAGGTCGGTCGGTCGGGCGTCTCCTGAGTGGCCCGCCCGCTCTGGCACCGGGTTCGTCCGCTGTAATTTAGCGGTGGGTGTGACCTGGGTCCTTGGCTTTCAGTGGGCGGACAGTCGGCAGAGACCGGTTATAGGGGATTCAGATCATCCCACTCGTGCATGTTCCGGGTGCAGTCGCGACTCGAAGGATCTTGAAGACGATTCGAACATCAGGAGGAAAAGTCTGCGTCGATATTATTCTGGCTGGCGGTTGACCGTTGCCCGTCCCCGAGTAATAAACACGCCAAATATCAACAAAACAACCGTGTTTCCCGCTCCACGTCACGCAAACCGACCAGCGAGCCCCTCACTGCGGACATGCTAATCTCCATTTGCCAATGTTTATTCATGCGAGCGGGCATGCACAAGACGAACCGGCGCAAATCCTCGGCAGCATACCCCGGCCCCGTGAGCTCGGGTCCCGCGTGCGGGTTCAGCTGGACCTGGGGCGGTACCGGAACAGGGCTAGCGGGATCGCCTCTCTTGAGTCAGTCCGAGATCTGTTCGTCCCTTGGACCTCGAGCTCATCTTTGTTTTTTATTTAAAGGGGCGAGCCAGAGTCTGAGTCGGGGTAATGCTGGACTTATACAGGGTTGAAGGTTGGCGAGAATCATTGCCACGACTTGAAGGGGAGAGATGATAAAAGGAAGAAACGGGCTTCATCAAGATGGACCTGTGGACCTCAACGAGGTGTCTCCCATCATCCACTCCAAGAACCGTCTACCAAAAGCAGCCACTAGTGGGGTGGTTGTGCAGCGCCTGTGCTGGACTATTTCCAGCATTAATAGGAGTGATCCCTGCTTTAATATCACTTCTTCCCAGATTCAGCCGGACAAATTGAGATCTGGTGTCTTTCTTCGAATTCATGGCCAGCTCACATAAGAGGGCGAGGGACATGTCCCAAGGTCAAATGTCTCAAGGTCAAACATCGACATGAACTATGTTGTGAGAAGAAGGCCAGGCATCCTAAAGCCAAGGATTTCAAGCAAGTCTTGCTTGGGCTCTGGCCTCAGAACAAGACCCAAGACTGAGCTCATGTGATCTTGTGTAACACGGCTCAGCTGCTCAGCCTCCAGCCACACTCCTCGTCCACAGCCTGATCCAAGTTCGCGGAAACAAGCTCTTCGGAGCTGCTGCGTCGACTCCTCTCTTTTCTAGCCATATCACAGCATCAAGTGAGGCATGTCTTTTGGGCAATCTGGATGGCCGAAGTCCTCGGGATTGTCTCCGCCGTCATCGGCTTCGCGCCCCTCGTCAAGGGCCTGAAGTCCGGAATCGACATCCTCCGACAAGTCCGCGACAATGCCGGCAAAATTCCCGTCGAGATAGAAAAGCTGACAGATGATCTGTACTGTCTGTTGATGTTTCTGCAGACCCTGGAGCGAACATGTGATGACGGCGACCCGTTCCTGCAGCACTGCAAAAGCTGCTGTGATGAAGTCGCTGAGCATCTCAAGCGGATCGAGGGAAAGTTCTCCGCTGCTTCGGGCAAGAGATTCAAGGCCTTCAGGCAGATCTCGGCAGCCAGGGGCCTGAAGGAGGACTTTGAGAACCTGGACAAGAGCCTCACGCGAGCACAGAGGAGCATGTACCTGTAAGCGCCCATGAGTCCATGAGGATGGCGAATAGACCACATACTCAAGCAATCCCGCAGTGCTTCATCAAGCCATGTTCTCACGGCCGTAGCATCGGCAACAACCGTCCCTGTAATCAACGTGTCAACAAATACAGATGGCTTGGTGGATGAGCCGAGCCCTGAAGCATCAGAGTCGGAGCCCGCAGAGTCGGAAGCCTCGGAAGACGCAGCGGCGACGCATCTCGTCCCAGCCCAGATATTCCCACGCCCAATAACTGTTCGAGGATGCTGGCAGGGCTCTAGGCAGTGTCATTGCTGGCGCCCTAACTACGCAAAAGTCGGAGGTGATTTCTGGCCACTCGAGTACACTCCTGCGGACAGCGATTGCGGCAACAAAAATTGCAGTGCTCGGACACTCGGCGGCTCACTGAAAATCAGGCTCGCGCCGCTCGGTCTTCGATGGTCGATCATCATTCAAGCCCAGGTCGTGCAGCAAGAGGGATTCATTGCCCTGCGGCATGGCTGGGTGGTTGATCGAATAGTGCCATCCGATTCACCTGGCTTTCTCAGTCTTCGCGACTGCTTGAAGAACACATTAAGTTTTGAAAATGCTCGAAACTCCCTTCGTGAACTATCTCGAAACGATCCAACCTTCAGGAATCATGTCGACACAGAGGGCCGATCGTATATCCAGGTATCGTCTATCTAGCACCCCCATTTTGCACCACAACTGACCCGAAATGCCACAGTATTTCTTGACGGCTTCCATCTTTTACACCCCGTATTCAGCAGATGTACCGGCATTGCTACCGAAAATGATCGAACTTTTGGTGTTAGAGCTCAGATTGACCAAAGGCTGGTATGATATCGAGTACGTCAAACGACCCTGAGGCATCCCTGACATGAGAATAACAACTCCTAGCATCCTGGGAATTTTCAGTTTCCTAAATAAGAGGAATCCCGACTATCCACGAAGAAAAGTATTCGATCACCTCGTGAACGTGGGATTTGATCCAATGGACAGCCCGTGGCCTCTTGTCGAGTCTTTTGAACCACGGCAGTGGACATGGGGCTTTAGTGATATATTTCTATTTTCTCATGACCCGTGCTTCGTGGAGTATTTGAGTGTTCTTCCCCAAGAATTCCAAGGTAAGATGAATCGGCCGACTCTGTTCTTCATGGTTGACTCATTGAGCACTTAGGTCACGTTGGAATGACGCTCCTTCATGCCGCTGTTCTCAACGAGTCTGCTGATTCAGTCGAACATTGGGCGCTTCAATCTCCTCGGGATGAAAGAAATTTTCTGGGACAGACGCCGTTACACATGGCGACTCGCAGGCCACACCTTGTGTCTATTCTCGTGGACTCTGGTGCTGACATCGATGCTCAAGATTACTACGGCATTACGCCCCTCATGTACGCTGCTCAGATGGGCGCGGTCGAGTCTGCCAGTATTCTACTCAAAGCGGGAGCAGATGCTTCAAAGAGGTCAACAAACGGCCAGGACTATATCCTCTGGGCAGCTAGGGAGTGCCGCTGGCGTTTCCTGCTCGCCGCTCTGTCATGGACCAAGAAGTCGTCGGGAGATGAGGCAGCCCAGAGTGTGGCCCGGAAGGTGACCGCCCTGTTCGTGGGATTTGGACAAAACCTCGCAGGCAGATACCCGACATTCAAGGACTTCATCGCTGAGTGTGGGACTCCGGACTTCGTTTTCACCATACCTGACAACGGCCCCGAAGGATGCACGCTCCTGTTTTGTACCAAGTCAACGAAGGACGTTGAAGATGTCTTGGCCTCCGGCTTCTCACTGATCAACCATGTCAACAACGAGGGAATGAATGCATTGATGTATTCCCTGCACACGCGGGAAATACGATGCGGCTATGAAGTCCCCGTCGTCAAGGCGCTGCTGGCCGCAGGCTGCGACGTTCAAGCAAAGGATCATCGACAACGCGGAGCGCTCCGCCACGCTTTTGACTTCATCGACAAAGTCAGCTTCGACCCTGACATGGCGGGCCGAGATATCGTTCTGGCATTAGTACAAGCAGGCGCCGATTGCGTGGTTGGTGACAGCTGCAGGTGTCCCTGCTCGCCGCAGGGTTGTCTCCCGCATATCGCGCTTCGGAGAGACGAAGGCATGCGGCTGCCTGCTCTGTCCATTTCGGAGTGGGTTTCCTTGGTGCTAGAGCACAGAGGCACCGGGGAAGCTAGGTCAATCCTCCTCTCGGAGATCAGACGTCTCAAGCATGAGGAGCTGGACATGACACACGTTTGCTGTAGCAGGTATCAGCACAACAGCGAGATCAGATTGGCGGAGGAGGATGTGGACGAGATTATCGAAGAAGAGTCGGACTTTAACGACATTCTGGATCAAGAGATGGATGCCCTCGAGACACTCGATCTCACCGCGCTCAGAGACAGTTGGGTTCGTCAACGGCACGACGCCAATTGAGACGGGATGAGGGGGCTCGGGGAGTGAAGCTGCTGGTTGCTCCGAGTCCTAGTCCACATTGTCTCCGAGTACTGATTCGGCAAATTGAACGAGTATATGTGTATTAGTTGTTTTCTCATAAGGCCTTGGTATAGTGTCTCCTCTCCGTTGAGATGGCCAGCCCCTTGCACGCGACCTCCTCTTCGGACAGGTCGCTCGCCTGGCCCCCCAACGACTCCTGGTCAACCGCTGCGCAGCTCGCAATCATAAAGTGCTCCTTCACAGCGTCCGAGTCGGGCCGCGGTGGCCATTCATCTAACCTCCAGGAGTGGAAGACGGAAGAGTAGGGGTCCCGTTCTGTTTTCTGGCGCTGCAGCGCCTCGGCCGCCGCCTGGAACTGGTCTTTGCGGTCCGCGGGGACGCGCCACCGGGTGATTTCGAGATGGGGCGCGTCGAGCATCGGCGGAGAGCCGCCGGGCGAGGTGGCGTCTGTGAATATGAAGCCCTCCATGACGGTGATGTCCATGGCCGAGGGGTTGTGGTAGGACTCGACGCCGGCGGCGAACTCGACGCCGGCCTCGGAAGTGAACCACTCCTGGCAGACGGCGGAGGAGGGCCACTGGCCGGAGCCGACGATGACCTTAGGGTCCTCGATCTGCTGGTAGAGGGCGAGGCCGCGGTGGGAGGTCAGGGACGGGGGCACCTTGTGGGTTTCGGCGTAGGAGGCGACGAGCTGGTCCTGTGAGTCGAAGAGGGCGTCGAGCTTGTCGAGGAAGTCTGCCGGGATGGTCGCGCCCAGCAGCTCCATGAAGTACATAACAGAGACGGGCATGTCGGCTGATTCTTCCGCGTCCATGGGCACCGAGTTGTTGTTGCGACAGCTCTTTGGAATAGGGTGAGATTATTTCTGCTGGCTGGGTGACATCCGGGGACCGGCGAAGGGGGCAGCACCCGGGATGTGTGGCTTCATTTTGTAGGTCCGGTGTGGCGGGGCTTCTTCATCGTCGCGGTGGGGTCGAGGTCGGATCCGCTAGCTTCAATGCAGCGCCACCGACCGACCGGCTGGTTATCCCCGGGCGCTAGCGGCGCCGTGCCACCATACGGAAGGCCCAAGCACCGCGAATGCCCTCGTTAGTGCGCTGAAGAAGTACCAAATTGACCTCGCGTCCGCATGTTGGTACCCGGAACTTGACATCATGCCAACCGCATGCAGCTTAGGAAGCCAGGGTCTCGAGGGGTATATGCACATCCATTGATTGGGAAATGGCAGGTGCTGGCCGAGAGCGTGTCAAATCTGCTTTTTATTTTTCCCGTTCCCATCCGTTCCCATCTGGCATGCCTGGCCCTGGGCCCAGCCAGTGCATCATCTCCCAGCGGTTTGGGTAGCCCTGTACAAGTAGGCCCCTGGAAAGCACCACCCGACCCCTACAGCTGACCTCCGCGCCTGAATCCATTGAACGGGTTTTGCCAGATCCTCTCCTAGCGGCATGACGATCTGGACTTCCTCATCGCCAGAGACTCCCGTTGGATCTTCGGCCCGTGCTCGACGGCTCCAACGCCTTGATATGTTGGGCATCCAGCTCGCGTCCTGGCGCTATCCATTGATCAGGCGGGCAGAACAGAAGCACGGGTTCGTCTGGTGGCCCGTGAGGATCTCGCACCCGTCTGGCCGTTGTCGATTTGGCGAGGAGTGGTTCAGGCTCGGCGCATCACAGCACGCTCCAGGAAGTCTGAATAGCGAATCCTCCCATCCGTCACAAGGGCAATATATCGGCGCCGCCACGGCCAGCAATGCCGGCAATAGCGCTGGCGACACCAACACCTCCGAAGCTCCGAAAAGTCCGGCTGATGAAGCCGCATGTCGGTGTGTCCCTAACAAGAAAGCTCTCGGACACCAGCCTTATCTCCTGTATTCTCCGCGATCTAGGCACCGAGCGAGACATGCGGCGAGATTGGACTGGCAGGCCGGTCGACGACTGGTAAGGCCTTGCAGGCAGGTTTGTGGATGAGTTCTGCCTGAAGCATCTCGGTGAATTGTGGTGCTGGGATTCGTCCGCTTCGGACGCGACTGTCAGCAACAGCTCCAACCAGATGGTGCTTTCATGCTGTCTTTGTGACTCAGCCTACCGCCAAGCCATGCGACCCGAAGGTGGCTGTTGGCCTGGCCATGGACGAAGATCGGGTATATATTCTGGACTCTCCCCTTCATGTCCTCTGCACCGAGACGTCTGGACACCTTGATTCTGCCAAAGGCTGAGGATCTTTTGGAGCAGACTTCATACTGGAAGTTAGAATCACATCACGTCCCCCTTCCGTCTTCTTTCTCGTTGTCTCTTAGCTAGTGGGTGCTGCTGCTGCGCGATGGACTTTGCACGTCTTCCATTTTGGCGTATTCAGGATGAGGATTCCCGAGCAACATTCGATTCTGAGGGGAACATTGTGTCCGGTTCGGATGACGATGTGACCTTCGACTGCAAAGGGTGGGATGAATGGCAAGATCTCGGCGACGCCATGGAAAGACATCTAGATTGGAGTAACCGAGAGGATACGCCATTCATTTCTGTCTACGGCGACATGGCGTACAGGGATGGTTGGGCTGAGCTTGAGGCCCGGCGTCGGGTTCACGCTGGCAAGAAGAAGGTGACTCTCATCAAGATCGTCCTCGAAGATGGCATGGATGTTCAGTTCCGGCGGGTAGGCCCGCTCATGGAGGAGAAGCTTCGTCGCAGGATTCCTCCTCAGGCTGAGCATATGGCGGAGTACGAGTTTGTCTTTCTACATTGCATCCCTGCCGAGGCCATCGTCGAGCTCATCGAGTTTTCATGAGAGCTGAGTCAGTTTGCTTCAGCGGACCCGATAGTGGCCGTGGGATAAAGGGCAATCTTGAAATGATTTCTGGATCTTTGGGAGTTGACGGAGGACATGGCCTCTGAAGTGTTTGGCGGAGCACCTTTGAGAGAGTTTTCAACCAGCTTGTGGCAAGTTGTTCAACCACTTGGCCAGGGACCATGGGGATATGGGCATGGACGTGAATGGTGTTGACTTTGTGGAGAGGAAAGGATTCCGGTGCAGATTTTTCAAGCAGTCAGGATAGTAATCGACGCGATTTGATATGATTTCTTCTCTGCGCTATTCAACTACAACTATCCATGCAATTCTTTGATCACTCAACGCCACCAGATAGCACGTAGTGCTGATGCAAGTATCCCGACACCCGTCCCATCCCTGACCCCCCATCTTTCTCATAATTCATGACTGACCGCCAAACTCCAGACAAACCCAACCAACCAATATTTTACAGAGAAGGAGCGGCAATGTGCACGGCGATGTTGCCGTTGCCGTGGGCGTAGTGGTCGCCCTGCACGGTGTTGTCGGCGCGCCAGCAGGCGTCCATGACGGCGCCGGCGGCGCGGGCGATGTCGACGCAGGAGGACTCGGTAGGGCCGGAGCTGCCCCTGACGCCGACGATCTGGGCGTTGCCGATGGTGCAGAAGGCGACGTTGGGGCCCTCGACGCGGCACGTGCGGCCATTGGAGGCGAGGTAGTTGATGCAGGCGACGGCGTCGGGGACGGAGGCCGAGCCGATGGAGAGGTGGTTGCAGCGGAGGCGCTTCTCGAGGTCGCGCTTGTTGCTGGTAGGGGGGCCGTGGGCGGCCTGTATGGCCTCCTCGACCGTCTTGTGGGATTCGCCCTTGCTGATGCTGTCGGCCCACTGCTCGAAGGAGAAGGGGACGTCACGGGCGGCGACGGAGGAGGAGGGGGCCTGGGCCGGGAGGGCGGAGATGAGGGGGGCGGCGGCCAGGAGGGCGATGGAGGAGAGGACCTTCATGTTGACCATTTTGACTGAGTTGGACTGAGGGTGGTTGGGGGGTGGTTTGAGGAGTCTGAAGACGGTGTTCTTGGGAGATGATGTTGAAGAGATGTGTCAACGAGGACGTTGAGTGATAGATATAGTAGTGTTGTAGTTGTGGTGGTGAGTGCTTGAGATGATGAGTTGAGATGCTGAGTATGGGATCCAAAGGGGTTATCTCGAGGCAGGTATATATACTCGATTTGAGTCTTCCATGACCAGCCCGAGTCAAATCTATCCTGCCATCAACATAGATGCCCCGTCCCAGAGTCTTCTCAGCATTCCATCGCCCGGGACCGAATCATCACCGGCTCGTGTTGTCGTTGCACAGCCTGAGCAAGACTGAAATAGATGCGGAGTCGAAGTTTCCATCATGAAGTCTCTAGTTCGCCTGTCACTCGCCATGAATTGGTCCCGAGTGTGGAGGACTGATCCTTTGGCATGGACAAGGCTCGACGCTCCGGCCCCATGGCGCCCTGGCCAGCTCATCGTGGGCCAAAGACCAAGAGCTGTGCCGTGTGGGGTTGCTACGCCGTAAGGCTGCGATGCCAGCGGCAGCAATCGGTCGGTGGTATTCAGTCCATGGACCACAAAAGTCCCATCTGCTAGAATCCCATCTAAGTGGTCGTGGTGGCCCTTTTTGGGGGCCGGCAGCGTCGGCTGTGCTGCTCCGCCAGCGTGTAAGGCCGGGCAATTGGCCCGTCAAGACCGGGGAGATGCCTGCTCGCATGCCACGCAGCCTTCTTCTATCTTTACATTGCATTAATTGAAACGCGAAAGTTCGGTCCCGACGGTGTTGCATCGCCCGAGATGCTATTCTGGCTCGGAGGTCTCGGTAGCAGACTTCAGTAACATGAATAATGGTCAACAACCGACCAGAGTAGGGCCGGCCACTTTTCTACCGAGTCGTAGTGAGATGCACCCGAGCTGGCCGTCGACAGCGACACTTTTCCCTGAATGACAGAGTCCAGCGACGCACAAATTCGCTGAAGTCAGGAATGGTGCAACGGAAGAGAGCGCCCGAGAGCAGTGTCAATAAACTTCATTCTCATAAATAATCATGCTAACGTTGAGTGCTCTTAGCATTTCACCGCTTACACCTTGTACTTCCTCACCGTCGAGGGAACGCTCTCCGCGAAGTCCTCCTTGATCTTCTCCAGCATGCCCTCCACCGTCAGCACATCCACGGCAACACCAGCCAGGCCCTTCGCCACGAGGAGCGTTTTCTCGAAGGAGGCCTTGGTGCCGGCGGCGACCTCGAACTCGGCCGTGTGCGGCGCGCCGGCGGGCGCGGTGCCATTCTCGTGGAAGATCTGGAACGAGGGGTGGATCGACGGGAAGTCGTAGCTGACGTTGCCCTGGTCCGTCGAGCCCGAGGGGTCCTTGAGCTTCTCGAGCTCGGGGTCGGGCATCTCCACGCCCAGCTCGCCGAGATACGTGCCGTACGCCTTGGCGAGGATGTCGTTGTTCGCCATGTCGGCGTACCCGCGGGGCCGCATCGTGAAGTTGAGGTCGGCGCCGGTGCCGAGCGCGCCGGCCTCGAAGCAGTTGACGAAGCTCTCCGTGAGCTCCGCGAGCTCCTGCTGCGTCTTGGAGCGGAGCTGGTACGAGCCCGTCGCGAGGTCGGGGATCACGTTGATGCTCGTGCCGCCGGACGTGATGATGCCGTGCATGCGGTCCGTCGGGCGGCGCTGCTGGCGGAGGTAGGCGACGCAGCTGTTGGCGAGGAGGAGGGCGTCCTGGGCGTTAACGCCCTGCCAGGGTGCCGCGGCGGCGTGGGAGGTCTTGCCCTTGAACTCGACGTCGCAGCGGTCCGTGGCGTGGGTGATCATATACTGCGAGTCGGGGCCGTTGCCAGGGTGCGCCATGAGGGAGATGTCGATGTTGGCCTCCTCGAAGACGCCCGCGTCGAGCATGAGAATCTTGCCGCCGAAGGACTCCTCGGCGGGCGTTCCGAAGAGGATGACCTTGCCCGGGAGACTCTCCTGGCGCATGACCTCGGCTGCAGCGAGGGCGCCGCCCAGGGAAGAGGTGGCGATGAGGTTGTGTCCGCAGGCGTGGCCCAGGTTGGGGAGGGCGTCGTACTCGGCGTTGAAGCTGACGACGGGACCGTCGCCGCTTCCCTCGAAGACTGCCATGAAGGCCGTCTCGATGCCCTTGACGGACCGGGTGACGTTCCAGCCATCCTGGCCTTCGAGGAACGTCGTCAGGAGATCGTGGGCGAACTCCTCCTCCCAGCCGAGCTCAGGGTTCTCGTGAATCTGGCTGCTGATGTCCCAGAGGTCGTCGTAAACACTGTCGAGGTATTCATCGATGGCGGCGAAGTGCTTGTTGTCGCCGCCAGGAGTATCGGGGGGAGACGTGCAGTTGGTGGCCGCAATGGCAGGGCTGGCGAGGAGGCCGAGGGCGACGACCGCCCTGCCGGCGTTTGACGTAATCCCAGGCATACCGAGGGAACTGATGGGGAGGTAGGGATGTGAGGTGTGAGGGAGTCGTGAGGTGCTACTTGTCCTGGCCCGCTGCCATTTAGCAGACATCGGCCAGCGCCGACTGTGCCATCCCACTATATACTGCTCTCCTCGCTCTCACTTTTGCGTCCCGATGACAGCACAGAATCAAGACCTCCGATATCGTCTGCCGACCATGCCTTGGCACGTTCCGACAGCATCAACCGATGACCTCAGAGGCCCTGTCAACCGGCAGTGAACCCATCTCCAGCGACCCGCCAAGATAGGCGTGTTGAACTCGACCTGCCCAGAAGGGAAAAGGCGCGGTCTGCGATAGGCTCATTGCGGGCACTTGTATGTCACATCTGGGGTAATACTCCAGCGGACCGGCGCCGAGTGCGCGGCAGATGCTTGTCGGCAAGCAGTGCGTTTGGTTCGAGATCTCCGGTTTACGGCCAGCGCCGAACCTTCTCCGATGCCCACATGGACCCTGGTTATCTTGTTGTGTGTCTTCGGCACATTGCCGAAAGGCCGGACGGGGTTCGGGCGGGGAGGAAGTGGAGGGACGGGTAGCCGTTAGGCTAGACGAGGAAGGAGACGTTGGATATCAGGTGGAGGTGGTTCCATTGAGATGGTGATGTGCAGGTTGGCCGATCATAGTGTCGTGTCGTGTTGCTTGGCACGACATGTTGTGAGAGTTGAGTGGTTTGCGTCGCATTCGCGAGTCAGTCGACCCCGGGACATGGATTTCGGAAATACAACATCCAATGCGGTCTTTTCTTCGACCAGAACGCCCTTTACGTCACGTTGAAAGTCAGACGGTGCGCCCTGCAGTGATTGTCAGTGTGGGAATGAGGCTACTCGAACACCCTCTTCCACACCCAGAGACTCGTGCTGTTGGTGAAGTGCTTGAAGCCCTCGAGCCCCAGTTCCGTCCCGATGCCGCTCTCCTTGTGCCCGCCAAAGGGTATGTTGGGCGCAACGTCAAAGTGAGAGTTGATCCAGACACTGCCAGCACTCAGGCACCGGCCCATCCTCTCTGCCCGCTTGACATCCTTGCTCCAGACCGACGCACCAAGTCCGGTCTCGAGAGCGTTGGCACGGTCGAGCACGTCCTCCTCAGACGACCATTTGAGCAGGGGCACGATAGGGCCGAACGGCTCGTCAGTCACGATGCGTGAGTTGTCAGGCGGGTTGTCGATGATGGCGGGCTCGATGAAGTAGCCCTTGGACGCCTGACGCACGCCGCCCCTGAGGGCTGCTTTCCAGCCGCATTCATCGATCTGGGCAAAAATATCCTTGACGAACTCGTATCTGCCCGATGGTCAGATATCTCGGACGACAAATCGGCGACCTCTCGCCGCGACAACACTTACTGCATGCGGTTCTGGACCGGCCCAACAGCGATGTCAGGCTCGAACCCTCCCCCGGTCTTGATGTGCTTCTGGGTGAAATCCACCATGGCATCCCTGAACTGATCGTAGATCTTCTCATGGACGTAGATCCGCTTCGTAAGCATGCATATCTGTCCGGAATTGAGGAACGACAGCGTCGCAATCTTGGGCATGCATTTGTCGATGTCGACGTCTTCGCAGATGATAGCCGCGTCGTTGCCTCCAAGCTCAAGGACACATCTCTTGAGGGTCTTGGCACAGCTCTCCGCAACTCGCTTGCCGGTTGTAATGGACCCGGTGAAGGTGATCATATCGATGTCGGAGTGGCTGGTCATCCAGGGGCCCAGGCTGTCGTCTCCGCTGAGGACCTGGAACACCCCCGGGGGGAAGACGGACATGCCGATCTCGCCCAGCTTCAGGTCGCAGTATGGTGTGAAAGGCGACGGCTTCATGATGACAGAGTTACCCGTCATGAGCCCGGGGCCGACCTTGCACATGCCCAGGAGGACGGGAAAATTCCAGGGCACGATGGCGCCGCAAACCCCAATCGGATGGAAGGTGGAATACACGACCTTCTCGTCCGTCTCTTCTAGAATCTCGTCTTTGACTTGCATCGTGGCAAAGACCCGCAGCCAATCCAGAGTCATGTTGAGTTCCTGCTGAGCAAGACTCAGGGGCTTGCCCTGTTCCATGACCAGCAGCTTCTCGAGGTCCTGCCGGTTCGCCTCGATGGCGTCCGCGAAGGCCCGGACAAGCTCGGACCGCTCCTCAAAGGTGGTCTTGCTCCATGTCTTGAAGGCCTCGCGCGCGTGCTGGACTGCAACATCGAGCTGCTCCTTGGAAGCGACAGGTACCTCATACAGGGATTCTTCTGTCGCGGGGTCAATGGAGTGACGGGTCACTGATGTTGAAGAGAATTCCCGTTGATGATGTTTCCTGGATAAGCCTGCATCGTTTTAGCCTGGTATAAGTCTCCAGGGGATGTTGCTTACGGTGATATCGATGCGAGGCGCCATGGCAGCTGGGATGGTCTCCGAAACAACGGACGAGCGTGACAAGACCACAGCGACGATGAGATCGATGGCAAGACAGCTTATGAAACTGTTGGGCTGTCCGAACCTTTTGGTTATAACCGTCATCGAGTTCCCAAAATAAACCAGAAGCCTACTACACTAAAGGCAGCTTGATCCTAAACTTGGGTGCCGGTTGCCGATGAGCCCGACACTAAATGCTGAGCGGCTTGTCGATCACCACCTCTGCTGCCGTGCACGCAGCGGCAGGTTTGAGGTGGTTTTGTCGTAACCAATAGCCATGATGCCAATTGGTGCTTGTGGTAATGCGTCGGCGCAGTGACACCCAGAGGTACGAATCGCGAGAAGCCACGCAGGATCCGTGACCGTGAACCGTTGAACGGCACTGATGCGGCGCTATCCTCGTGTATCCTCAACGAAGTGGTACAGGCTTCCGTCATCCGACATACTTGCTGCTGTCCAACTAAGCCATGGGGAACATGCCCATCTCATTCGGGAGGAATCAACTCCACCATGATCAGCCTCCCGGAGAAGGAGAGGGGCTGTCGTTCCCAATGAACGTCATCCGAGTCTGCCGCCAGGCTGGCTGTCTCCTCGACTAGCTTCCACTGCTCTGTGGACGTGTCTTTCTCCAGGTAGCGAAACGTGATGCGGTTGCCGCCGTCCTCGAACACGTACTCTCTCCGCCAGAGTCGCCGCCACTGCTCTTGTGGGGATCCCTCGGCCATATTGGCCTTCTCCACGGTCCGATTTCGATGGGCCAAAGCATAGAGAGCCCGGGAATTCCACAATCCATCGTGGCCCGGGTAGTCTCTCAACTTCCACAAGGCCTCCTCACGCACCAGGGGGTCTCGGCAGGACATCGCCACCGAAAATAACCGCCCGGCCAGACCGCTCTGCAGCGACAACTGGTATGCTGGGTTATCCTCTCCACGCCTGGCTGCTCGCAGAGCCATGTCCACGAGCGATAAGTACTCCCGAAAGAAGGGAGTTTGCGCCTGTAGAAGGCCGAGGTCGATGTACTGACCGGGGTCATCGAAGACGCCTAGATCCATACACTGCAACCGGAGGTGGAAGGCTTTGGTGACAGTAGCTGGCTCGCTGTCAGAAATGAGGATGCTATCGAAGAGCGGCAAGAAGGCTTGAGTCAACGCTTGAGACAAACGCGTTGTTCCACTGCAGAACTCAGTGATCCGAGGATGATCAGGGAAGTTGGCCCAAAAGTCGCTGATCAAGCCCTCGTCGTTCGATGCTAGAATACCTGAGTCGTGGATGATTCTCATCAAAATGCCAGTGAGCCGCCGCTGTCTCTGTTGAGCTGCGGCAATGAATCGCTCAGTCTCCCTAAGACTGTCGAATACGGCCGGTATTCGGTCCAGGATGGCGGTCTTGGGGACTAGCTGACTGACAAGGAGAGGGAAATTCTCCAGCCTTTGTTGCCTGGCTTTGAGTCCTTGTGTGAAGTTTGGCAATGGTGCACTATGACCGAGTCTCCCGCGGAGAATTGATCGTGCTTGGATACCCAGATGAGTGAACACGTCCGCGACTGACTCAAGGATGGGCTTAGGATTAGGGGATAGCCCGTCTATGTGGCGTTGGCATTCTTCATCTGAGAGCATCGCGAGGAGCATAGTCAAACCGTGATTGACATGGTCTAGAGCTGCCGTCCTGTTGCCTCTGAGAGTCTCAAAAATGAGTAACAGAATTGACAGGAACACAGCGTTCTGTATGGTGTTGGTATCTCCTTGGAGCCTCAGGGACCGACTGTAGTAAGCGAGAGCATGGAAGTAATGTGCGTCCACAGGGGTGCTCGGTAGCACGGGCGCCGTTGTCGACTGCAAGGATTTGTGGCCAGATTGGCGATGCCATACGCTCAAAGCACCAATGGCTGTGGCAGCTTGGCGGATAGTGCTGTTATTGCGGGCGAGTTGGGGAAGAGTCACTTCCCACAGATCGCAGTGAGATGCGGCCGAGATCCAGGGCTGTTGCACGAGGTGGACAAACTCCTGAAAGTACATTTGGCCTTTGGCATCTGCGAAATCGAGGGCATCCAGATCAAGCATGAGCTGTACCGTCGGACAAGCGACACGGGCGATCTGTCTCAAGCCCTGTGCGGGTTGGGCCGCGCCGCGGGACCTCTTCTTCCTGGGGGCTATCACATAGCCCTCACAGGTTCTGCGACCTTTGAGACAGTTTAGGCAGTGAGGCTTGGTCTCGTCACATTTGACACGACGACTCTTGCAAGTAAGGCATCCTGTGCGAACTTTGGGAGTACTGGTGCGCGTGTTCCGCGGCTTGTCGTCGATGCCTTGACCAAGGTCCGGGGTCATAATATTCGAATTAGCAGGGGAATCCTGGGGCAGTATCAGTTATTCCTGCGGTCTTGAGTGTCGGTCGATCTTATCACTTACATCTATGGGAGAGAGCACTCCGCTCATGGTTCCTGGGTGTCTCGATGTCTGTTTGCTGGCGATGTGCAAAGCAAAATGAAGGAGAAGGCGTTGGTGTTGATGCTGCCTGGCCGGTGAGACGGCGACGATGAGGCTCGATGACTAATCACGCACGAGCCAAAGCCCGTCCCTCTGCCCCCAGTGAGGTCATCCCGGTTCCTGCCGTCCGGCAACCGATGGGCCCATTGGGAGCTTCCCCCTGGGCGCCAGCTCGTTTTAGCCGAACTTTTCCCTGAGCTTTTTTGTGCATCGGCCGCCCGGTCACGCTCTCACCACCACCTCCATCCCTCCACCAAACAACAGCCTTGTCGGCCACCACATGCCCTCATGTTGCGAACTTCGATTCGATCAGCGAGGGCGCTAGGCCGCAGGCCTTCTGCGGCCCTCGTCGGTCGCCAATGGCAAGCCGCCGCCGTGACCCGGAGGCCATTCGCCGATGTCAAGAAGCCGGATCCTTCCAAGCCCGCGGTCATGCCCGCGTCCGAGACCAACACCACCGACCGATCCGACCTGCCGCCCGCTGGCGAGCCCAAGCCTGCGATTCCCATCGACAGTGTTCCTCTGACGCCCCCCAAGCCCGAGGTCGACCCGAAGCCGCTGTCCGAGACCACCATTCCTCCCCCTCCCCCTCCCCCCAAGAAGAAGGGCTTCTTCAGACGGCTGAGGAACCTTGTCCTCACCCTCACCATTCTCGGCGCGCTGGGTTTCGGCGGCGGTGTCTGGTACTCCAGGGTCAACGACAACTTCCACGACTTCTTCACCGAGTACGTGCCCTACGGCGAGCAGGCCGTGCTCTACCTGGAGGAGAACGAGTTCCGCAAGCGGTTCGCTTCCGTCACGGACAAGATCAAGCCGCGCGACACTGGAGCCCCCGTCAAGATCCCCGCCCAGAGCGGCGCATCCTGGAGGGTTGCCGACAGCAGCGAGCCCACCACCCGCCAGTCCAGCGCCGTCGACAAGGCCAAGGCCGCGAAGGCCGCTGCTGCCCCCAAGCAGGAGCCGAAGCCCGCCGAGGCCCCCAAGCCTGCGCCGCCCGCCGAGGCTCCCAAGGCTCCGGCTGCTGAGCCTGCTCCTGCCAAGGCTGTCGAGGTTCAGGCGCCCGCCGAGCCCGCGTTCAAGGCGCCGGAGGTCAACGAGCCCTCTAGGCTCCCTCCTATCGCCCCCATTGACCCTCTTGCCGTCAACGATGCCGTGGAGCCCCTGGTCCAGGACCTCGTGCACATGCTGAACGACATCATCACTGTCATCAACGCCGACAAGGCCCACGCCCGCTATGGCTCGACAATCGAGAAGGCCAAGGGCGAGCTCGGCAAGGTCGGCGGCAAGATCAAGGATATCAAGTCCGTCGTCGAGAAGAAGGCCGCCGCCGAGGTCCGCGCCAAGGTGGAGGACTTCGACACCGCCTCTGCCGACCTGATCAAGCGCGTCGAGGCCGCCATGGCCAGCCAGGAAGCCAACTGGAGGAACGAGTTCGAGCAGGAGATGCAGAGGGTCAAGGAGAACTACGACGAGCGCGTCAAGCTCCTGCTCGAGCGCGAGCAGCAGCTGAATGACGAGCGCCTCAACAACCGCCTCCTCGAGCAAGCCCTATCCCTGAAGAAGGACTTCACCGGCGAGGTCAAGAAGCGCGTTGAGGAGGAGCGCGACGGCCGCCTCGGCAAGCTAAACGAGCTCTCTGCCGCCGTTGCCGACCTCGAGAAGCTCACCCTTGGATGGAACGATGTCGTGGATTCTACCCAGCAGACCCAGCAGCTGCACGTCGCCGTCGAGGCCGTCCGCTCCAGCCTGGAGAACTCGGCGCACCCCAGGCCCTTCATCCGCGAGCTCGTGGCCCTGAAGGAGATCGCCTCCGACGACCCGGTTGTCGATGCCGCCATTGCCTCCATCAACCCCACGGCTTACCAGCGCGGCCTGCCGACCTCCGCGCAGCTCGTCGACCGCTTCCGCAACGTGGCTTTCGAGGTCCGCAAGGCTTCCCTGCTTCCCGAGGATGCTGGTGTCGCCAGCCACGCCTCGAGCTGGGTGCTGAGCAAGGTGATGTTCAAGAAGCAGGGTCTTGTTGCCGGCGACGATGTCGAGAGCATCCTGACCCGCACTCAGACTTATCTGGAGGAGGGTGACCTGGACGCCGCGGCACGTGAGATGAACGGCCTGCAGGGCTGGGCTAAGACGCTCAGCAAGGACTGGCTGGGCGAGGTGAGGAAGGTGCTGGAGGTGCAGCAGGCTCTGGACGTAAGTTACCACTCTCTCCCTGACATATTTCTCGTGAACATCATGCTAATGGCAACCCAGGTTATCGCGACAGAAGCCCGCCTGCAGAGCTTGAAGGTGGAGTAGAGGAGGCTATACACGAGGAGGGTTTTCCTTTGTCCTGTACATCCGAACCGGTCAAGAGTCGGCCGGAGGTGCTTCTAGATGGGCCGATGGAAAGGCGAGCCCGTGTAAGACATAGCAATAGACTCGTATGATTTGGGGTTCAGTTGCTTTCCCGTCCAGGCGTGTCCCATGTGGTAATGATGAAGTCAACCCGGGGTGATGACTAAGCGATATCGTCTCCAACAACGGGCCCATCCGCTCTCATCTGAGAATCCCCTCCTCGGAGCTGAATATTCGAACCACTGCAGTAGGCCAGAAGCATAATCAGGAAGCTTCTGAGCCCAAACCTTGGCAAGCTGGAATGACTCAGCTGGGGGCTGCCGGACTTCAGCTCTTACGACGTCACCAGCAGATGCGGCCGTCTCCCCTCATCTTCACCCTCCGCACATCTCGGATATCGCTGCTCACCAACTCATCACCACCTCAGTATCTACCTGTCAGACACTTCGGGGCTGTTAATACAAACAGAGCTCGCTACAGACCTCCCAGACACTACCAGTCCGGTCTCAATCCCCGCTCACTATCCACCATGCCTCTCTGGCGCTCATACCAAGACGCCATCGACCAGCTCGACCACCTCATCCCCAATCGGGCCGTCACCTCCCTCTTCGAGAAGCCAGGCGCCTCCAAGGATGGAGACCCCAACCTCCGTGCCATCCCGGAGATGATCGACTGGCTCCGCAAGGCCGGATACAGCCCCTCCGACCTCGCCGCGCTCAAGTGCATCCACGTCGCCGGCACAAAGGGCAAGGGCTCCGTGTGCGCGTACCTGACGTCCATCCTGGCCTCGCAGCCCCAGACGGCGGGGAAGGTCGGGACGTACACGAGCCCGCACCTCGTGTCGCCGCGGGAGCGCATTGCCATCGATGGCGTGCCGCTGTCCAAGGGGGCGTTCGCGCGGTATTTCTTCGAGGTGTGGGACCGATTCACGGAGGCGGCGCGGGCGGAGGGGGCGAAGGACCCCGAGGGCCCCGGGACGAAGCCGTTCTTCTTCCGGTTCATGACCGTCATGGCGTTCCACGTGTTCCTGAAGGAGGGGGTGACGAGCGCGGTGATCGAGGTCGGTATCGGGGGCGCGTATGACGCGACGAACGTGCTGCCGCCCGAGGCGGTGACGGTGGCTGTTATCACGCAGCTGGGTATTGATCATGTGGCGATGCTGGGAGATACGCACGAGAAGATTGCGTGGCACAAGGCGGGCGTGATGAAGGAGGGGAGGGCCGCGGTTGTGAGGCTGGCGGAGGAGCGGGAGGGGGTCGTGGCCGTGCTGAGGGAGAGGGCGAAGGAGTTGAAGGTCAGCGAGCTGATTGAGGTGAGTGACCGCGAGGTCGAGAGCTGGGGCGGCGTCGAAGGGGAGAGGTTGAAGGGAGAGTTCCAGAGGCAGAACCAGGCCCTGGCTGTCCTGGCTGCCGAGGAGCATCTGGCGATCCTCGCGGGTAGGAAGCCGGCGAGGAAGCTGTCGGAGATACCGACGGCCCTGATCGAGCCGCTGAAGGGGGCGTCGTTGCGCGGGAGACACGAGGTCATCGAGGACGCTCGCGGGGTCCGCTGGCTTCTCGACGGAGCGCACACGAAGGAGAGTCTGGCAGAGACGGCAACCTGGCTCGCGGGGGATATCGGAGCATCGCCGCACCGCAAGGTTGTTCTGCTGTTCAACCAGCAGGAGAGAGACGCGAGCAAGCTCCTCATCGGGTTCCTGGGCGACCTGCACAAGGCGGTAGGCAAGGACTCCGTCTTCGAGGCGGCGGTTTTCTCCCGGAACGACCTGACGCTCGCCGATAGCGTTACGGAGGCCGAGCTCAGCGTCCAGAAGAGCTGCTGCGAGACATTTGCGGCGAGCTTCCCCGGCATCCAGGCGGTCATGACGCCGGACCTGACGGATGCGATTCGGCGAGTGACGGCTATCGAGGCGTCCATACGCGGCATGGGCCATGAGACGACAGCACTGGTGACGGGAAGTATGCATCTCGTTGGGAACGTGATCCGTCTGTTGGAGCCTGAGGGTACCGAATGAGCAGGAGTTGAACGGCCTGGATTTGGTGTCTATCTGATTTCCGCGAGGAAAAGTCTAGGGGCCACTAATATGTAATCAGATTGGAATGAAATCAAAGCGCCTCCGCGCCTTCGAGAATCTCCAATGCGCCGCCAACAAGATGTAGGCTCCCGGTGACGAAGGCCTGAACCGTCTCGCCTTCCTTGGTCTCCTTGCTCAAGCTCTGGACATAGTCAAGGGCCTCCTGGATCGTGGGGATCACAGAGATCTTTGCTTTGGGATCCAGGGTCTTCCACTTCTCGGCAAAGCTATGCTGCACCGTCATCGCTGCTATCGCCTTGGGGTCGTACTGGTGGTTGACAAAGTCCTTCTTGTACCCGGTCGAGTACGTGACGTTGGTGCAGAAGATGACATGGTCATACGCAACGTCATCGGCCTGCTTGCTCCCCTCGTACAGCCCGTCAAGGAAGTCGATCGCCTCCGTACGGCCCTGCTGGTTGAACACGAGCGCTCTAGGACCCGGCCTGGGAGCGCTCTCCTCGACGAACCACCTGGACGCCATTTTCAGGCTATCCGTCGTGTGCGCGCCGTCGACGTGCCAGACCACACCCTCGCCGACCTTCACCTCGCACCGTCCGCGCCAATTTACCTGCTCCAGCCCATCGACGAACGTCTGCGGTAAGCTGGCGTCCTGCCTCTTGAACGACGGGTCGATCTTGGCAAGCACCGTCTCTGCGAGTGCCACGGCGAGACTGGCGTTCCTCTTCTGGAAGACGGCATTCGGCCGAATGTTGACCCCCTTTAACCGCGGGTCAACGCCGACGACCTGAATCTCGAGGCCCTTTTCCTCTGCGCGTTCGCGGAGGACGCGCGCCGCTGATTCCGAGGCCTGCTCCATCGCGAATGCCGGGGTTCCGGCCTTGGCGATGCCGCCCTTGTGCCAGGCGATCTTCTCTATCGTGTCGCCAAGGGCGAAGACATGGTCGATGCCGAGGGTTGTGACGCCGGTCGCGACGGGCCGCTCGACAATGTTCGTCGCATCGTATTCGCCGCCGATGCCGGTCTCGAGGATGGCGCACTCGACGCCCTCGCGCATGAAGGCGTGGAGGGCGAGGAGGGTCATGTAGCGGGAGTAGACGGGGCGGGTGCCGGGGAGGGCGAGGTCGGGCAGGGCCGCGGGGCTGGCTCCCAGAAGGTCCCAGACTTCCCAGAAATAGCGGGTGAAGAGGTGTTCCTCGATGGGGCGGGAGTTGATGCGGATGCGCTCGCGGACGGAGATGAGGTGGGGGGAGATGAGGAGGCCGGTCTTTGAAGGGAGGGAGGTGGCGAGGCGCTGGTGGTTGAGGATGGAGTCGGTGAAGGCGCAGGTGGTTCCCTTGCCCTTTGTGCCGGCGACGTGGATTACATTGAGGCGGTTGAGGTCGGACGGCTGGTGGTGAAGCGATGTTAGCTCGGGGTTAGAGGGGAGGGAGGACATGTAGAGAGCGTACGGTGTGGCCGACACGCGCGAGGTAGGCTCGCATCTCGCTGATGGCAGCCTCATCTGGTCGGATGCCGGCCTTGCGGCGGGCCTCGATCACCTCAAAGGGCGTCTGGAGGGAGTTGAGGGCGTCAATGGCATCCTGGGGCTGTTAGTCGAGATATCGAAGCTGGAGCGTGTCGAGGAGAGGCAGAACCGACATTGTAGCTCCTATTGTCGGTTGCCATTGCGCGGGTCAGGGAGGGGCGCAGAACATAAAACTTGGAGAGGAGAGCCTGAGGTCGCCGACACACATGATGCATCAAGACGAGAATCCGCGCATGCGCCGCCTTTGCTGAAGGAATGGGATGCAGGCCGACGTATTTGTCCCGGAGCGGAGGGTTGACGGACGGAGAATTGCCGACTTGGTGGGGTTGGATGCATGAATACAGGAACCCCACTTCGGGCCGGGCCGGCACGAAACAGACTGACAGGCGCCAGCAGCTGCCCCCTTTTAACTGGTCGGCCAGTGTTATCGAGGTCATCCGAACCACTACCACGACATAAAACATCAAGCGATCAGGATCATTTCCGACTCCTCACTCAATACCGAATGCCTTCTCATTACGCTCCAAAGATACGATCCAAACGGCCCTCTCTGTATTGGCTACCAACTTGGCAAGCCGCGATTCCGAGACCTGGCTCTGAGACGAGGTGACGGCAAGCGGCCGAAAGTGTACGGCACATCCTCGATGTCCATCAGTGAGATGGTCGCCAAGGCTGTCCCCTTGCGGCACATCATTTCGCGGTTGGCTGGCCCGTGTCTAGGCTATGTACACCACCACCTGCAGGCCGTACTCGCCAGAAGCAAGTCAGGAGCGAGCAGAGTTGGGGGCGAGGCTTTCTGAGGATCAGGTCAGGCTGGGTGCTGCGCTCGACGCTCCCCTTCCCTCTCCCGCAACCCAGTTCTTCCGAGTGATACAGCGTACACACGCCTCGCATAGTCCAGCGGAAAGGAGCCGGGGGCGGGCGCCGGCGCGGCCGAGGTCGAAGGGTCAAGCAATCAACTCGGGGGGAAACCCGAGCTCGAGAGCAACCAGGCTCCCAGCGAGCTGCATGCGTATTCTCCGCCAATTGAGATGGGCGAACAGGGAGCATATAAGCCGGCGCCGCAGGTGGTTCATGAGATGGATGGGAGCAATTACAGGTAGAGAGAGGTGCCCTGCTAGCGGTCAGGGGCATTCACGAGACACCCGGGTTTGACTAGGGTTTTGGGTGCGCAGCACGCGGAAAATGGGATACATATTGCTACTTGAACTTCATGATGCGCTTTCTGGAGGCTCAGCTCAAGCTCAGCTGGACGGTCACGCCGCCATCGCCAAATTCAACTCGCCATCCTCCACGAGTCTCGGTTGCGCCCTCATTGCTAACGGACCATTCAGTCGAAGATCGCGAATCGATCCAGACAACCACAGCCTCAGCAGTAGGACCGCCAGCAGGCTGGACGATGGACAGGGACACGCTGCCCTCGTCGTACGTGAACTCGTCCACGACGCCGGCGTCGATCTCGACCAAGACCCTCAGCGGGCCGATGTACACGCGCCTCTTGACGGCGTCCCTCGGCTGCACCGTCACGGCGCCGCCGTCCCGGCTGAGAATGCCACCGTACACGACGAGGCCGACCTCGCTGTCGTCGGCCACGTACACGCCACCGTTGAGCGCCATGCCGAGGAAGCCGCCGCCGTAGTCGCCCGTGATGCCGTCCCACTTCTGGGTGTCGGGCCATGCGTGGTAGGCCACGGACGGGAAGCCGTCCTGGTTGATGTTGGAGACGGGCGCGCTGGACCCCGCGTAGCCGACGCGGAGGAGGTACGAGTCGCTGGGGTCGTCGCGGAAGGCGTCGAGGAGGACCTGGGCGTTGAGGCCGGAGCCGTAGTGGTGGATCTGCCTCTCGATGCGGCGCAGCTTGCCGGCGTAGCTGGGTCGTCTTGTCAGGGGATTCTTCCTTCATAGGGGAGAGGGGGGAAGACTCACATGAAGTCCCAGTAGCGGCGGGCACATCCGTTCCAGCCCCAGTGAGGCACCGTGGGCATGTATCCAAGGACGCTGTCGACTGTCTGTGCCGCGGAGTCATCGAGTCCGAAGCGCCTGGCGGAAGAAAAGATTGTCAGCCAAGATCAGGTAGACGATCGATGTTAGGATAGGGGCACTCACTTGGTCCAGTAGTAGACGCCCTCTTGGCCGGTCGAGTCCCAGGCCATCTCACTTCCGTACGGCACCTCCTGCGAGTCCCAGAGCTCGGCGCGCTCCCGCATCCTGCTCTCGAGCCGCGCCGCCATGTCTGTCTCGCCCTCCCTGATCAGGTCCTCCAAGATGCTGCCAAACACTGTCTCACCCATGAGGCCCATGTCGTTGTACCAGATCTCCGAGTCCGTGACTCTGTGGGCGGTACCCCAGGCCCTCTCGAGATACCAGCTCCAGTCCTGGCTGACAAGGTCGGGATAGGCCCTCGCAACGCGGTACAGCGCCCAGTACGCGGCGGCGGGATGGACGTAGTTGTATGCGCGGTCGATGTAGAACGAGTTCTGCCTGTTCCACGAGGTCCAGCTGGAGAAGTCGATGCTGGGATCGTATTCGTAGTCGACGAGGCCCGGGTCGTAGTAGAAGATGGACTTGCGGACGGAGTAGTCCTGGAGCTGGATCTGGCCCCAGACGACCTCGTTGACGAACCGGTCGAGCTTGGCGACCTCGTCGGCGTCGGGCTGGAGGACCTGCTTCATGGCCGCGGCGACGTAGGCGCCGGTGCCGCCCTCGTCGCTGAGGCCGGCGACCCAGCTGCGGGCGTCCTGCTCGACGATGGCGCCCTCTTCGTAGTCGTAGGTCATGATGGAGGGGGCGCGGTGGAAGGGATCGGACTCGTCGGTGAACCAGGCCTCGTTGAAGAGAAACTCACCCATGTCGGCCAGGGCCTGGGACGTAGGCTTGGTGATGAAGTAGTGGATGGTCTGGACCTTGCCGTCCTCGTACTGGACCGTCAGGCGGACACTCCCCCAGTTGGACTCGGCGGACGAGGGGGTGACTGTGAAGCTGCCGTCTCCCTCCTCTTCGACCTCGAGAGCTCCCTCAGGTTGGGAGGAGAAGGCGCTGACGGGAGAATCGGAGTTGAGGAACAGCCGCCCGGGCAAGTCTCTTGCGAGGATGTAGCCAGGGACTCCAAGCGCAGTCGGGGTTCCTGTCTTTCTAACAGCTTCGTCGAAACCCCTGACGCCGTTCTCGACCACGGTGAACCTGACGCCGACTTGGAGGGACTCTCCGGGCTCCAAGGTCCGCGATGTAGGCTCGTTCCATTGACCCTGCTGCGCCGATGACCATTCGTTCTCGGCCCATGCCTTGGACAGAACCTGCCACTCGTAGAAGCCCTCAAAGGTCTGGCTGCCGTAGCCGGTGTCCTGGAACCCGGGCTCGCGCAGGTTGCGGTAGGCCTCAAAGCCCGACTGGGTGCCCTCGAGCGGTGTCACGACCAGTGCGGCGGATGATCCGCGACGAGGGTTTACGGGCGTGACGCGGATCTGCCCGGCGTCAAGGCCGACGTAGGGATCTGAGAGAGAGCAGGACTCCTGCATCCCCACCGGATTTCGCTGGGTGAAGATGCTGTTGAACTCGGCTGGGAAGCCTAAGCTTCCGAGCTCGAGATCAGAGTCGCCCGTGTTCTCGATGGTGAAGCGCAGGCCGAGGTCGCCCTCGACGTTAAGCCATTCACGAGTGATGTTCAGCGGGCTCTCGGACAGGGTAGAGGCGAGGTTCGAGACGGCAAGCTCATCTCCACCGGAGCCCTCTTGGCCACTGACGGGCTGGCGCTGCTGGGCAGAGTCACCAGATGTCCATGAAGAGCTGCCGGCCTCGCGGTAGCGATAGGTGATGTCGCCCCAGTGGTACTGGCCATTGCGGGCGCGGCGGTTGAGATAGTCGAACGGGAGGAAGTCGAATTCCTCGCCCGCCACCCGGAGAGATGCGAGGACGTGGGCATCCCTGACTATGCGGGCGCTGATGGTAGAGGTCTCCAGATCAATGAAGCCATTCCCGAGGCCGAGGCTGTCTTGACCAGCAGCGAAAGGGACAAGAAGGGGGAGGAGGGAGGCAAGAAGTCGCTTGGCAGAAGGGAGAGCCATGGCTGAGAATCAGGCTAGACCGCTACAGACTGCTCTTCAAGACAAGGGAACACATGAGCACGAAGTCACTTCATATACTCGGGGACTCGACAGAGATCCGACTCCAGCCTGGACCTCGAATTATCGTTCCCCACAAAAGAAGCACATCCGGTGCAATGATGAGCCGATACGCGACGAGTCGAGCGGCCTTGCGCTTCCAAGGCCGCCATGGTTACTCCGGCGCAACGTCTGACTGCGGCTTTGTCCCTCGTGATGTGTGATATTGGGGCCCTCAAGGAGTAAAGGGGTTCCCCGGATCTTCCAGAAGCGACCTCACCTGCGCCAAGACGGAACGAACCTTGGATGCGGGGAAGATCGTCGCCGAGTGCGAGCATCTTGGCCCGGCCAATATCTGCCGTTGACGTGTCATTGGAGCGCATCGCTTGTGCCTTGACTGAAGGAACTTGGCTTCGTTGACAACTCTAGTAGACGCATGCAGGACATGCGGAATGATGCAAGTCAGCGTCCGGGGTAGAGACGAAGGAGACGGATGTTCTCACTTACACGGGCCATGGTGGGAGACTTGGGGCGGACCTTGGCCATACTGTTCATCCTATGGTGAGCACCAGGTCCTCTTTCAGGGGCAGAATTAGTCCGTGGAGTTTCCGCTATAGCGTTGTGAGGGGCCGATAGACAAAAGATCTCAGGTTGCCAGGTAGTGTCGGCTGATCTGATGATCACCAAGCACCCGACTCGGTCGTCGATGTAACCTCGACCCCAGTGATCGACCGTTCATGCCACGATTTCGACACCCGTGGATGGCCAAGTTGCGGAGACGAGGAATTGGACAAGCGCTATTGGAGCGTATATCGATTCCATTTAGACAGCTCTACTGCATGCTAAAGTTCCGCTCGCTCGCAGCAGGATTCGCATCATCGTGACAATACATCACGATGCAGTTTTGAGGTGTCATTCATGTCCAGATGGAGGAAGCTCCGGAACACGCGCGTTGAACAGATTCAATCCATGAACTTGCCGACGGAAATCGTCGGCTTTCCCGCATATGACAACACCTTCAGATATTCAGGCTTCGGCTGGAGTTCGCAAAGACCGAGGGTGAGGGACCCTGGCTGTGAGTGTATCAAGTATAGGAGAGAGTCCTGCCGCCGAGTCTATTCAGCATCAGCCGAAGCTATCGGCATAATATATTAAGACACTTCCTCGCCTTCGTGTAGATCTATCTCACTCCCCGTCGAGGCAACACACATCTTTCAGGCTGCTGCCAGACCTTCGCCATGATCAAGTCATCGCTCATCTGCCTTGCGGCGGCATCTAGTCTTTGGGATGTCGCAAACGCCACGCCCTTCGCCCGTCGACAGAGCGGCACGTCGTTTGCCTCTGATGGAAACCCCATCCTGTCTGATGGATCTATCTACTCTGCCGACCCAGCCCCCTTCGTCGTAGGGAATACGGTCTATGTCCTCGCGGGCCGCGACGAAGCCTCTCCAACCACCAACAACTTCATCATGAACCAGTGGCAGATCTTCGAGGCCGACTCCCCCGACCCTGCCGGCGGCGAGTGGACTCTGCACAGCAATGTTGCTCAGCCGCAGCAGATGTTCTCCTGGGCCAACCCCGGAGGCGCGTATGCCTCGCAGATCATCCAGGGTCCAGATGGGCGCTTCTACTTCTACGCCTCGGTCACCCAGAGGAACCCGGGAACGCAGGATGCCTTCAGTGTCGGCGTGGCCGTGTCCGATTCGCCCACGGGCCCCTTCGTCGACGCTCATCCCGAAGGGCCCATCATCTCCCAGCGTGTCCCGGTGCCGAACAACATCCACAACATCGACCCCGTCGTTCTCATCGACGATGACGGCCGCGTCTTTGTCTACTGGGGCTCCTTCAACCAACTCCGGGGCATGGAGCTCGACTCATCCGACATGGTCACCCCTATCGGCGGCATCGTTACGGTCAACACTCTCACAGGATTCTTCGAGGCGCCATGGTTCATGAAAAGGGGACAGACATACTACATGCTCTATGCCGCAAACAATGCCGGCCCCAATTCCCCCTGCACTCCCACGAGCTACCACGCCTGCCTCGCATACGGCACGGCCTCGAGCCCCCTCGGCCCCTGGACTTTCCGGGGTGTCATCTTGCACATCGTCAGCTCGACCACGTCTCATCCCGGAGTCTACGAGCTTGATGGCCAGCACTACCTCGTCTACCACACCGCCGACGCCGAGCTGGGCGGCCACTTCAGGCGCAGCATCGCCTTCGACGTCCTTGAGTTCGACGACTCGACGTCCCCCCCTTCCATCCTGCCCATCGAGCAGACTCTCCGCGAGGAGCTCACCGCCCCGCGCCCCCCGAGCCGCAACATCGCTCCCCTAGCGGAGACGGTCGAGTCGGAGAACGGCACGCCGATCCAGTACTGGGTCGCGGCCCTCAACGACGAGCGCGTCAAGAGCAGCCCCCTGCCGCCGGACTACTGGTCCTCCTGGGCCGGAAACAACTCGCCCCGCGAGAACATCCTGACGTACACCTGGGGCGAGACCGTCCGGCTGAACGGCGTTGCCATAGCGTTCTTCGCCGACGCGCCGGCTGGATCGAGCGTTGGAGTTGCGCCGCCCGCCCAGTGGTGGGTTGAGTACCTCGATGGCGGCGGGACGTGGCGGCGAGTCGCCGCCACGAGCCCCGGCGGGTTCCTGACCGCGGTCACAGATAACCCCCGGGAGGTGAGCTTCGCCACCATCGAGACGACGAGCCTGAGGGCTGTGCTGGTCGCCTCAGGGGGCTCGCCGGGATTCGCGGCCGTTGGGATCAAGGAGTGGTTTGCTTATGCGCCGGAGCCTGTTGTTTGAGCCAGAGATTGCCCGTGGTATATGAATAAGGTAGTTATTCTCAACAGTCTATCAATTAGTATTGATGAGTGGGAGCGGATCTTCCCAACTCTCGCCAGACGTGTAACTACTAGATGACTTTTTCGCAGGAAGAACGTGAAGCACAGGCAAATCCAGCCCGATATCCAACCCAGATCATTACCCGTGGCCCCCATCTCCCAGCCCCAAACTCCATATGCTGTTAAAATCACGCTCAAGGTGGTATCACAAGGTCTCTCTATCATGGTTCCGCAACCCCCTTCAGCACCGGCGAGTCCTCCACCCCCGTGGACCGCACGCTCCTGCCGGCCGTCGAGAACGAGCCCCTGAGCGCATGGCTCCGCGGCGGCGGGTACAGCGCGGTCGGCAGATTCATGTCGTCCTCGCCAAACTCCTCAAAGTCGTCGTCCGTGTCGGTCCCGATGGTCCACGCTCCGCTGGGCTCCCTTCGCATGCCGTAGCCCTCCTCGAGGTGGCGCGGCAGCGACGGCCTCGAGTAGCGGCTCGCCGTCGAGCCGAGGCGCTCGCTCATCTCGCTCTGGACCTTGCTCGCGGGCTGGTAGCGCGGGGACAGGGCACGTTCGATGCGCGCGCTGTTGGCCTCCGTCGCGGCGCTGGAGCTGTGGCTGTGGCTGCCGGCGACGTTGGAGGTGGAGGACTTGTTGCCGCGGAGGGAGGAGAGCTGGCGCTTCGCAGAGCCGATGAGCGGGCGGAGCGTGGGCACGCAGACGCAGATCATGCCGGAGCAGAGCTCGACGACGGCCCAGATGGAGGAGAGGGAGGCGGCGGCCGTGTCGTCCTTGGCGGTCGCGGCGTGCTTGAGCGTGGATATGCGGATGATGCTGATGGCGGTGGTGCTGGGATGTGTCAGTTCAGGGGTTGATGGCGGGTGGTTGGACGATGGATGGACGTACAAGATACCCAGCCCGAAGACACCGATGAGGATGAGCTTCGGCTTCCGGGGCAGGGGCAGGCGGCGGAGCATCGGAATAGGCATGACGAGGATGATGACGTCCGTGACGAGGTTGATGGTGGCGTTGGTGTACCACCAGGGGACCATCTTGATACAGTTCGGCCCACGATAGCCTCCGTTCCAGGCATTCACAGGATTGCTGCAACGGAGGGTGACTGACAGGATCAGGGAGAGGCCGAACAAGAGGTTGAACCAGAAAATGACGTCGCAGAGGCGTTGGAAGCCCGGGAGAGGGAAGATGCGGCGGTACTGGAGCAGGAAGGTCGCCTTGATGGAGGTGACGGAACATTGGTACAGGATGATGGAGACCTTGGACAGGATCGAGGCGATCTTGTGGTCAGCAGGAGGGACACTCGCCGCAGGTTTGCCGATGCCATATCTCGTGCCTTGGCTGTGTTAGTTGTTAAACGTCCCATGAGGGCGAGAGGGGACATACTGAGGGCAATGAGAACCCCTGTAGCCAGCACGAAACACTGTTGAAGGTCAGTCAAGACTCCACGGGATGGCATCTTGAGGCGAATAACATACATATGAGAGCATCGCAGCCCAGTCGTCGACCCCCCACTGCCGCAGCATGAACCGCCGCACATAGAATCTGAGGAATGTCGCTATTGTTGCGAGAGACATAACCGCCACGATGGCGCCCACGATGTTCATCGACAGGTCCGCAGGCTGGCCACGGCGCAGCAGCATCGCGAGAACCGCGCCGAGCGGTTCATTGTCAGAGTCGGCCATCTGTTCTTCGCTCCTCGGTGAGCTGTCAACACATCGGGGATGCTCAGCGTTCGATCCGACGTGGCCGGTGCGACGACGAGGTCATGGTGAGTGGTGACAAGAAAGAGGAAAAAGGGAAACACATCACGAGACCGACCGTCCTCAGCCCTGGATTTCTTCTAGAAACCAAACGTTCTGTGCGAGTGTCCGCCCACGCGGCATGACAGCATCAGAGTTTGGGCTAATTCCTCGTCCGGTCAACTCTGTGGCTCCCCAGCACTGGACGAGCACGACGTCTTGTGACGGCTCCGGCTGGTTGGTGAGCGGATCTTCGGCAGACCGAGACAAGACTCGCAAGGCCAGCGCTACCGGCGACCAACAAGTGGCCGTCGGTGAGCTTTTGGGATCACTAAGCGCCAACGTGGATGGTGACAGGACCCGGTTTCTCGGGATGTTGGAGGGATTTCGAGAGCCTCGAGTCAGGGGACCGAGTCGTGGCGCTGACGCCGTCGAGGCAGCCAGTGCTTGTCCATTGGATGCCCTCGGCATAGGGGAGCTTCATTGGACGGAATATGACTGACTGATCGCCCGGGATGAGCCGGTGAGAGGGCTGATGAGAGACCCTGGGTGTCTATGAGTCTGCAAGAGTCGTGATCTGCACCCATGGAGCGGGCGAGACAACTCGGATTCATCCGCCGAGGACAAAGACGCCAGCTCAAAGCGGCCGAGTCCTCGGTGACAAAGACGTTTAATAATATAGAGGCAAAAGAGTGGAATCAATGAAGAAAGACAAGCAAGTCGCCAGCCACTTTCATGTGATGTCAATTAACAAGACCGACAAAAAGCAAAAGAAATAGTCCTGCGTGAACAGGGAATCGAACCCTGGGCTCCCCGATGGCAACGGAGAATTTTACCACTAAACCATTCACGCTTGTTGGACGGTGTTAGGTGCATCTGGTAGGGACCATGTAGTAAGACGTAGTAAGACGACAGGGATCCCCCTGTTGGCTGCCTGCTGCCTGTTCTGCGGGGCCAAGCTCGTCCCTCATCTTCATCCCTCCTCCACCATCATTGCCGTGTCGATGTTGACGAGAACGGGCAGTCCCTGCAGCGGGAATTTGATACTCGACTGATCCCACTCATGGCTGATGGTTCCTTGGCCTACTGACGTGCAACAAACCCGGCAATTCTGCCTGCCACTGCTCGATGAAATGGCCAGAGATGTCTTCACTGACACACTAACAACTGACCCTCACTGACTGTGACAGTCTACCTACAGCACCCTAAAGATCGGGTACTCGTCGCCCCTGTTCAGGGACACAATGTTGTACGTCGCGTACGACGACCTGTTCTCCGGCTCCAGCGTCACCAGCGCGAACGCCGCGTTCTTCTGCCTCGTGCTCACCCTGTACCCGCCCTTCGGGATCCTTACATCCTTGCGGAACGGCTCGGTCTCGACCGTCGTCTCGGCCACGCCCTCATACTTGCTGGTCGCGACCACGGCCCTCGTGACCCGCAGCACCTCCACGTTGCCGACGAAGTCCTCCTCGAGCTCCTCGACCTCTACGCCCGAGACCCGCAGACGGTCCGCGACGTCCTTGAACGCGCGGGAGAAGACGTACGCCTCCGGCCGGGGGCGCGTCAGGTGCGGGATCGAGGGGGTGTTGTTGTTGAACGTCACGGGGACGTGGACGAGCGTGCCGTCGCGCGCATCGACGAACTCCCACTCCGTCTGGTGCACGCGCGCAGTATCGTTGACAATAATATCGTCCGTGCTCTCGATGAACGCCTGGCGGCCGCCCTCGATGGTCTCGTAGACCTCGCGGAAGTGGTCGACGGCCACCTGGACAATGGTCTCCGCGACGAGCAGGCCGGTGGTTACGCGGCGCTGGAAGTGCTGATCGCCGTGGCGGATCCCGCGCGTCTCGGAGAGGAACGACACCGCCTGCAGGAGGCCGGCGTTGTTGTGGTTGGGCCGGCTGACGGAGCTGGGCTCCGTGAGGACGAGGTTGTCCGTGCCGCCGGGCGCGGTGTAGTACGCGCTCCAGCGCAGGTCGTGGGCCTCGAGGACCGCGCCGATGGTCCGCGTGAACAGGCCCTCGCCGAGCTCGCGGATGGTGTGGTGGATGTTGGGATTCTTCACGTTGGAGATCTGCCCGTCCTGCGCCTTACGGTACTGTCCCGATCCGCCGAGGCGCTGCCCGCCGCCGAGCTCGTGTGCGTCAAGGAAAATGTGAGGGTCGAACTCGGACAGGACCTTCTTGACGTCGATGGTCTGCTGGGACTTGAGGATGGCCTGGTCGCGGTTGGGATCGTAGTTGGACGCGTACTGACGCTGGAAGTAGGCGACGCCGTCAGGGTTGTAGCGCGGCAGCACGACAATCTCCGTCTTGGCCAGAAGCGTCTCAGTCCAGGTGGAATTGGCGTCGAATTTGCCGAGTAGGGCGAGGAGGGCCTGGTCACCACCGGGCTCGTTTCCGTGGACGCCGCCCTGGAGCCAGATGCGCAGCTTGCGGCCACCGGTGCAGTCGTCCTGTTTGGTGCCAGACAGGCGGAGGTACGGAATAGGGCGGTTTTCCTCTGACTCGAGGGCGTTGTCGTAGGTCGCCCAGTCGTTGCGTTCGGCGATCTCGCGGAGGAAGTTGTCTGATACTGTTAGACAGGCCCTTGCCAGTGCTGGGTTGTTGGCATACCTAGGACCTCGATATCCGTTGGGCCACTCGTGCCCTCGGCAAACCCGGCTGGAACCGTGTCCGGGTCCGTGAAGGCCGGGGACAGCAGCTCAATGTCGGGCACATCAGGGAACAGAGCATCGATGTGCTCTGGGTCCTTCTGCAGCGACAGCTGGTTGTCGGCGTAGGCCAGCTGGGCCTTGGCTAAGCCAGCTTGAAGGAGGCCGACGACAATGGCTTGAGTACGCATGGTGCTGGCTTGGCTTACACGAGATGCTCGACGGACGACCGGTTCAGCCTGCCTCTCAAGTTACACATCACGATCAGCTCTCTGCCAGCTCGACCTTTTATCCTCCCCCGAAAGCCCGCGCCTCTTTCATCATTGACCCCAAGGCCCAATATCATGCATTCCGTGACCTATCCCCGCCATCGCGTCAGGCTCGGTCCTCAGCAGAAGAGGTGGAAAACCGGAGAAGCGCAGATGAACCACTGCCAGAATTCTGCGGGATCGTAGCATTCGACGTCTGGGCCTCCAGTCGTCGCACTCAAGTAGGAAGGTCCAAGGCGCAAGCGCGCGGGCAGAGGAGCTTCATGGCGCGGCCAAGCCTCGATCTGCATATTGCATCATCCAGCTTACCGCAGTCGACACCATCTTGGCAGAGGACTTTGGTGAAGAAGATGAGGCATAAGACACTCTGGAATGTCCAGATCATGTCTGCTCCCCTGAAATAATTACCAACACAACTGGGTCGTGGCCAGGGCGTGAGGCGCTCCCCTTGTTCCCCCTCCACCGGGAGGGGTTGACATTTGGCTGGACGGGTTTGGGAGAAGTAAGACCATAAGTATGATGTCTGCGTAATTCAGAGATAGGAAGCATCGTCATGTCGAGGGTAATTAATAGGGGATCGTGAGGATAACAGTGAGTCTCGAGGTAAACAAGAAGAGGCTGTGGCCGTCATTAAGTGTCACCAACATAAAGAGCAGACGGAAGATGAGCGAGAATATTATTATCAGATCAAAATGTATTTGTAACTGACTAGAGAAGAGAGGAAATATTTCACGCTGATATTAGTACAATTTCGTTGTCATCTTGGTGCGACCCTCTGTGCGGCCTGAAAGTCATCGTGTGTAAGTGTCGCTCAGGCCTCGTCCGCAACTTGGGCAACATCACCACCAAACGCCAGAAACCACTCAATCTCAATCATCAATCATGATCACATACCTGTAGAACATACAGAATAAGATGGAAGTATCCAGAGAGGAAATCTAAGTCTTCAGTCAGCATATCTCGCGGCCATCTCGTGACCTCACCCAGTGACCGCCTCACTAGCCCAGCTGGCCAAGTCACGCAGTCACCGACCAAAACACCACGCCGTAGTCACGAGAAGGACAGTCTAGGAGAAAACCGGGCCTCTCCCGCGACGAAATCGCGTTCACAGGGGAGAGATCGGGCGATCGCGGTGCCGATGTCATCGTCGATGAGACGCGTCTGGACGGCTGACAAGACGGCCTTGGTCACTAGCCACCGTTAGCAAAAGACTACGTATCACGTACCGTCGACGGGAAGATCACGGAACGTGTCCCGACACAGATCAAGAAACATATTATACAGTCATTCGAAAGCAAGGCGGGTGGCAAGCGGTGGTCATTACGCTCGTCGTGGTAAGGTACAGGGTATCCGTAGATGAGTACATAAAGCAACGGCATGCCGCGACCCGCTCGGGGTGCGCGCGCGATGCCTGGGTCTTCAGCTCCTCCGACGTCACTGTCTTTACAAGGGGATGCGACGCCGGGGCGGGGTGGCGGGTATGCCCGCGGCCCCTCGTGCTAGTCCAGTCCCCGTCTCCGCCCTCTGTTGGTTCTTGTCCGTAAGGTGTCCGGGAGGGGCTTCGATATGCGGCTTGACGCCTCTTCGGGGCTGCGACGTGTGAGCGCCGCCCGCTCCTGTGTGAGGGCGCTCTTCGGTGTGCGTTGGTGATGTTTCGGTGAGACGTGCAGGGGGGATGGCCTGCGGCGGCATGGTGTTGAGATGTCGAGGTAGGATATGGATGACGATTCAGGTTTGGGGGTGGGCGTTTCAGACTCGATCGAGTCGATGACTGTGTCGATAGTGTCAAACATGTCGCAAGGTAGTTGGGCAGTAGAGAAGTCTTCGTATTCATCGTCAAGATCATCGTCGGTGTGGTGAGGAGTGTCGTTGTGATGTGAGCCATATCCCTCGTCGAGATCGGAGACAGAGGTGGGAAGAGACTCGGTGTTCGCAATGACGATCCCTTCATCGTCAGACAGGTGAGCATCGCGGCCGAAGGCATCGGACTCGGAGCCTGAGAAGGACATGGATCGTGCTGGTGTAAAGTTGCGGAGGCGGTAGTCGTGGTGATGCTCGTCGTCAGTCGCCGAGGAGTCGTCCTCGTGGGAGGTCATGGACCTGGGAGAGGGAGGGAGATCATGACAAGCGACACTCGTCTTGAAGGAAGTGGTGATGCGTCGGAGAGGCTCGCGGGAGACGGGAGCGGCGGCGGCAACGTGCTTCTCTTCATCGTCATCGGCGAAGAGGGAGGGAACGTCGTCGTCGTCGTCAACGCTGCTGTGGTTGGTACTCTCCGACTGGACACTAAACCTGTCAGTGAAGGACGACACGGTCGACGCAGCATCATCATCATGACGGAAACTGTGACGGTCGAGGTATCCCTCAGGCAGGTAGCTGGCGAAGTAACGGACGAGGGAGTCGAGGGAGCGGGTGCGGAAGAGCTGGAGGGCGAGGGACCACTGCTCGGTGCCGATGAGCTTGGGGTTGGCGATGATCTCGAGGGAGGCAGACTCGAGGCAGTCGTTCAGCTCGTCCAGGCGCTGTTGTCTCCGGTCCGCCAGGAGGCGGTGGAACTCGTCCTCGGTGCGGGCTTCGTTGGAGATCTCGAAGACATCATGGTGGAAGGCCTCGGGGTCTTGTATGGTGGAGGATATAGTGTTGTATTGGTCATGGAGCTTGGTGAAGAGGTCGGCCCTCTTCATGCCAAACTTCCAGGCCGGCCAGGAGAAGGCGAGCTCGTCGTCCATGTTGGATGTGGATGTGTTGTTGCCGCCCTTGAGGAGGACGGACTTGGGCAGGGTTCAGGCGATACGTGGTAGTAGAAGCAGTCGTAGAGGCGATCGAGGGCCGTTTAGACCATACAGCCACTCGTGCAGTCCATCGCGGCGAGTCGAATACTGTTGTGAAGGGGAGTCTGTCGTTTGCAGGCAGGGGGGAATGCGTCTTGGTGAGGGCTCGTGGTGATGTCGGGAGTCAGTGTCAGTTTGGGAGAGTGGGACAGGCGAGGACATAGGAAAACGGGCTCCGCGCTCGACCACGAAAGGAAGGGGCCATTGTGGATGGCGAGATTTTGCGACGGGGCCACCCTGCTGACCAGGCATTGGAAGTGGAATGGGGGCTGGCGAAACTAGCGTCAGGCAACACCAATCAAAGTGTTTGTGAGGGTTACATCCAAGGACCTGGCGGCACGCTAACGCCCGCTTTCGGAAGCGATGCATCATCCTGCAGCGCCACCGCTCATCTTGGGGGCCAATCAGCCAGGGACTCGTATCAGCCCGGGCGGGTCGGAAGCATCGAACCCGCCGGTACATGTTTCGAGGAGCGACCAGATGTAGGGCTCAAGTCCCGCCAGTCCTAATTCCCCGCAGATTTATTAGGACTCTCCAGACAAACAAACCCGGAGGGTACCTGGTAAGACTGCATCGCCCAAGTTCCCCGTCGCGTTCGTTGCCGTCGTCGGGCCAGAGTCACTTCGGCCCCCAACCGTTCCTTCGACCTGTGGCTTTCTTGTGGCTTATGACCGCTGAGTTGTGGCTGGAGGCATTCTTTCGTTTCTCGAAGCCATCGCCGACTCTCGACGGCGACAAACTTCGTCAGCAGGACAGATGAGTCCCTCCGAACACCGCCTAACTGGCTTTTGTGTCTCAATACCTAGGAACTGGCGCAATGTACTTCTTTCTGTTAAAAGCGTTCCCACACATTTATTTTCCGTCTGGCCCGGGTCGCTTTTGTTAGCTCCGCGTTGAAGCAGTTGTCGAATCAAGGACAACCCACGACGACTCTATCTCGTCCCATCCGGTCTTTCACTGACCTACCTGCTGGGACCCGGCTTGTCTCTCGAGTTTCGACTCGACTTGATGAGCTGGGAGACAGCAGAGTCGACAGTGAGGGCTTGAGGGCTTCGCATCCATCCAACACTGCCACAGGAGTGACTACGACGAGTCCCTGATCACACCGCCCACTGCGCCTCGCCAGCCAGTAGTGGGAGTGCTATTCCTGTCACTGGGCCCAGTCCGCTGCCTCTCCTCTCCCCGCGCCGCCCATCATCTGGTCCCTCCCCTCTCCTCTCGTGCCCCTTTCTCTCGGCAGCCCTCGCCCTAGGCAGAAGCCGCCTTTCCTCCCGCTGGACAACGGTTCTTCCCGCTTCCATGAGTTCGACTGGACTGCGCGTGTGAGGCTGAACCATCACCAGGACCTCTCCTCCTCCTTGGATTCCCCAGTCACTCCCCGTCGGCCTCTCGCTGCACCTTGTCACGGGCGCCCTTGCAGGTCATCTCGAGACTCTGCTGTCTTCTGTCGTTTTCCACCTGTCGTCTCGGTTGACCTGCATTGGGTGCATTAAAGGCCAGTCGCTCTCTGCGCTCGACCCCTTCGTCGCCTGCTGGACTGGACTGGACTGGACCACCCGCAGCCACCGCCCTCTGCAGTCAGCCCAGGAACCATCAATCATAGTGCTATCTAACGGGTTTTTCTGCTTCCAACGTTTCCACCCCCTGGGTCGTCTTTCCAGCAGCGGGCGCGCCCTCTGGTAACCCATTATCATATTTTCCTCATATACAACATATATGCCCTCTTAGATCTATCCATCTGGCGACCCTGACAGCCCTCTCCTTGTCATACCTCACCAGCACTTACAAGCTGCCTCCCTACTCCTCCTCAGCCCCGGCCCCTTCAGTTCGCGGAGCCCGTGCTTACTGACAAATCGTGTGAGGCCAACGAGGACCCCGCGGTCCACCGGCTCCATCTTCCCACCGGGCTCAAGCTTTCTTACGTTCGTTCCCGCCCGCCCACTCCTTGTCCCTTGTCTTCATTATTTCTTGCGACTCTCCCGGACGACGATCGTGCACCCCGAGTCACCACGCCGTCGACACTCCCCGCCGCGAGACAAGGCCCGGCCTAGGCGCCTCTTGGATGGCTGCCTAGAGTCGCCTACTCCATGGCCATGGGCGACCGTCAGCCCTCCGAGGAGCCGTCGGAGGAGCGCACCGAGCCGTTTTCGCAGTCCGAGATCGAGTGCCGCATCAGGAACATCCGCGCCAACGAGCCCACCGAAGACGACGAGCTTCACTACAACGCCGTCCCTCTGAACCTGCTCAAGGTCGAGGACCACCATCACAAGCAGGGCATCCGCATCCTCGTGCGCCCTCTCACCAGGAGCCGCTCCGTGAGCCCCGGGAACGGGAGCTGTCAGTGGCTCGCCCTCCGCGCCGAGGTCGCATCGCAGGACGAGCCCCAGCACAAGGTCCTCGCCGTCACCCAGACCTCAAAGGACATCAAGTTCTCCGTGCGCATCCCCTCCGAGAACCTCAGCAGCGACGAGATCCCCAGGCCGCCGCTATGGTGCGAGTTGTACTACGACCCCGCCAGCGACAACCAGATCCTCCTCAACAGGTCCGAGGTGCCAATCACCCTCACCGCCCTGTCGCGCGACCCCGTCGGCAACCCCGGGGACAGTTATGAAATCAAGCCCCTCATGACCAAGGCCCTGACGCCGGGCTCATGGCGCATCAGCGTCGAGGACCTCTCGGTGCTCGACTTCAGGGTCCTGCAGAAAGCCCCCCTGTCGCTCCTCCGAAGCGGTCAGCTCGCCATTGAAGACTCATCGGCGTCATCCACCACCAGCAATTACCCCAACTCGTCCGGCAAGAGATCGCTCAACACCGAGGACTCATACGGCGAGAAGAGGGCGCGAATGTCGCAGGACGTGACCGCCACGAAAGAAGATGGCATCATCATGTTCCTCCGCCCAGCCGCCGACCCGCTCGTGTTCCCAATGCCCAAGGCGCAGCCTACCGTAACCAGCCGCGAGCTCGTCTCAGCCAACAGCCACGCCCTCCTCGACGTGCAGCAGGGCGAAACCGTCGAGGTGAACGGCGGCTGCGAGATCGACGAGTACACGGTGACCAAGCGCGACCAGATCGCCGGCACGACGCTCTCGTCCGTCTACACGGCACACTACTCCAACGTCCCCGACGACATCGTGACCGTCAAGGTCCTCAAGACCCGTCCCACCAATGCCGCCGCCCTCGCGGCCCAGAAGCCGCACGAGGCCGAGCGGAACGTCATCCGCCAGGCAGACATGTGGCTCCGCGAGTACCAGTCCCAGGACGACCTCCGCCACGACTCCATCGTCCGCCTCTACGGCGGCGACGCCCGCTTCCTCTCCCTGTATATGGAGCACGTCGACGCCCGCGACCTCGCCGCCCGCAACGTCTGGCGCTCCCCGCACAACGACCTCTTCCAGGGCTCCCGCGCCGACGCCGCCCGCATCCTCCGCGACGTCGCCTCGGCCCTCAACTACCTCCACGGCCGCCGCCTCGTCCACAACGACATCAAGCCCGCCAACGTTCTCTACTCCCCCGACCGCGGCGCCGTCCTCTGCGACTTCGGCCTCTCCACGCCCGCCTCCAGCCCCGCCACGTCCGGCGGCACCCCCTACTACGTGCCCCCCGAGTTCATCGGCAACCGCCAGCGCGGCGCCCCCTCGGACGTCTGGGCCCTCGGCGTCACCATGCTCTACGTCCTCCGCCGCATCCCCTTCCCCGACGCCCGCGTCCGCCAGGCCCACGCCAAGCCCCTCTACTGGATGATCGCGGACGTGAACCGCGGCTCCGCCTCGCGCCAGCAAGGCCCCCGCCCCGGCGGCGCGCGCATGTCCGCCGCCGACCAGATGATGACCTGGCTCGGCGAGGTGCGCGAGGCCGCGAACAGGCTGGACAGGCAGAACGGCATCGAGAGGCTCGTGTACAACATGCTGGTGCCTAACCCGAACCAGCGCATCACGACGGCGAGGATCGTCAGGGACATGAGGGACCTGCTGGACGAGCGGGGGCGGCCGCTCATCATGCGCTAGGGAGGTGTGTGAACAGATGGACGGACACGATTGGATGAGGGGGCGACTTTTATGATGATTTGCATTTTACGTTAGTAGCCATGATAGCTAGAGATACCACTGATTTTCGACGGATCATTCTGGAGAGGGGCCTGCCGGAATATAACGGCGGCATATGACAGAGCACAAAGTACAGGATTGTTAAGAGGAGGACGCATGGCATCATCTCACACGACATGATCATTGGCTTGCATCAAAAAGGCATTGCTGTTTGAATTGGATTGCCACTGCCACAGAGGCAGCAGCCCTGGTATCACCGGAGCCGTTATACACACAAATACATTACGCCCGCCTCATGCAGATGCTCCCGTCATGTTCCCTCTCGAATGTGTCCTGTGCGACACGCGCTTACAGGTTCATGCCGAAGACGACGGCCACGCCGAGGCCGAGGATGGTGGAGATGCTGGCCGCGTTGAAAGCAGCGCCGCTGCCGCCGTCGCCCTCGGCGTCGGCATCGGCGTCCTCGGAGTCGTCAGAGTCGTCACCACCAGAGCCGTGGTTGGAGTGGTCATCGCCGTGGGAGTTTGAGCTGCCGTTGAAGCCGCGCTGGTCCTTGATGATGTACGACTGGGCGTCCTCGTTCACGCACTCGTCAGCAGAGAGGGGCTCGGCTTCCGACGTCAGGCGGATGTCGGCGCACTACATGAGGCAAGCAATGTTAGCGTGCCACGAACACTCGAAAAGTTCGGTGCCTGCAGAGACTTACGTTGTACATGGCGTTGCCCGAGGGGCCGACCTTGACGACCTGGATACTGGCGTTGGTGCCCTCGGGGATGTCCCAGTCGATGTTGATGGGGAGGTGGCGAAGGCACAGAGTACCCTCACCGGTGGTGTTGAGGGGCTGGGGAGTGAGGGAGATGTTGAAGGAGGTGATGTTGCCCTCCTCCTCGAGACCCAGGTTGATGAAGGCGTAGTTGAAGGCGTGGCCGAGAGACAGGGACACGGAGCCGCCGGTCAGGGGCCAGTCGGTGCGGTTGCCAGAGCCGTAGGGGACACCGGCGCCTGAGATGCAAGTTAGCCTTGGTCGCTTGGGAGCATTACGCCCAGTTGGGAGAGGGTCATCGTACAAGGGCGCTCCCACTGGGTGTAGTCGCTCTCGGCATCGAGAGAGTCACCACGCCACTCAGGGTAGACGAGGGTGTAGTGGGCAGCGGCGAGGCCGGCAGCGCTGAGGGCGAGGATGCTCTTGGACAGCATGTTGATTCCTGTGAAGCCTTTGTTTGCTTGAGGTATTGGGGTGGAAGCGAGGCTTGTTGCTGTAAACGCGGGGAGAAGCCGGGCCAAGTACGGTGAGTGCGAGGGGTGAGGAAGGAAGAGAGGATCTGTGAGAGGAAGAAGCCGCCGGGCGAGAATCTTTTATATCTGCACTGGGGAAGCAAGTTCCTCGGGGAGCTTCTTGGCAGAAACAGCGTAGTGAATCAGGGCCCTCACGGCAAGCCGCTCATCGAGGAAGGTGCAAGTGCATCGGTTGGCAGCTTCCGCGAAGCTCTTTACTGCCCCGCGCTGTCGAGCCCTGTCCGACCCAGGACAAACACCGCATGTGCCTCCTTGAGAAGAGCAACATTCCCATATCTCGTCACTGCCCGGCCAATGGGGGTTGCTTCCAGGGCCGCCATTGAGCAAGTTTCTCCTCTGGCCGGTCCCCAATTTCTTGGCAGTAAGATAGCTCACTCGCCATTGCGCGCATTCGGCGACAGCACATCGGATCTCCCTTGTTTCTGGAGCTCTCCGAGCTGCTAGAATTAAGGTGGGAGATCATCCCTCGCCTGCCGAGCGCGGCGTGAGCCTCTCTCGTGCGGCTTGGGCTTTTGATGTGGCGCTATGCCCCGCTAACCCGCTCGTCCCGGGGTAGTGGCCGCCAATCAACGGCCTCCCAGCGCCGAAGGTACAGGGGCCGCCAGGGTCTTGCCGGGGGCTAGCGCGGGCCTCGATGCAGGTATCTTGCTCAAACTCACGCACCGCTATTCCCCTTTGATCTGACGACACTTGCTTTCAAGCTGTGAACCAAAACGTTTCTCTGTGTCTTGCTCCTGGGGATGGCCGGACCGTCTTGATATGAGCAGAGATGCCCATCTCGCGTCTCTTGGCTCTGTAGGCTAATTGCTTGAGAACGTTTCAACTACCTCGATTCGGGATCCGAGGCCGGTTTGCCCCATCGAGGAGAGATGGCAGCGGGCAAGACGCAAGCTGATCTGAGTTCATCCGGTTGCACGGGACGACGGGAACCATGCAGAAGAAGATTGACTGATCGGTTGCCCCTGAATTTCCGTGTACCCTCAGCTGTTCTAATGGTTCCTGTCTCGTTGTCCAACGTGTGATGCCAAAGTGAGACGTTCATCCGCTGTGTCATCAAGCTATGAAAAGAAAAGAAGAAGAATATTAAGTCATGACCCAGAGTATCGAACCACGATTATTCACCGTAATCACCTTCTGAACGAGCCACGCCACTTGGGCACGTGTACTCTGCCCTGCCGGCGGATCTGATAATCGTCCCTGCGACGCTAGAGTATCGGACATCGATGCACTCCGCATGAACTCGGCTGCACTGCCCGATGCCCCTGTTCAATCTTCTACCACCTAGAGCGTTGACGGTACGTACGTATTGGGATGACATATCAGTAAAAGACAGCAAGGACTTATGCCCGGACAATAAAATACAACTCTCCTTCTCCTTATGATCAGGCCTTCGACATCAAGTACGGGGTAGCATGATTATACCAGGGATTTGAGAGCAATGGCTTCACCATGACGAAAAACAAAATAGATGAGGTCGCAGGGCAGATGGTGAGACGACGTGGTAGCGTGAGGTGGACAAGTAGTTGTATTTCAAAATGCTATCAAGAGGACGGATGATATTCGTTTCTATTTTGCATACCATACGCATGTCGTCCACATTACTAGTCTATACTAGATACTGGGCTAAAACAAAACGGAACTACGGAGACAATATATTTACCGTAGAGGGTGGTCCTATTGCTTCTCGACAAGTTTGTTTTTGAACGACTCGCAGCCGTCCGGAGTCATTGACCAAGGACGATGGTTGCGCGTGCGCCAGTGTCCATGTCAACTACACCTTTTCAACGTGTCACAAACACTGGAAAGCTCATTTCACATTTCAACCATGTCGGACCTCTGTACACGGCATGGAAAGCACTGAGCCGGAGCGAGCAAGGCATCTACCGGCCGCCCAGAGTAACAAACTGTGACCCACCCTCCGATTTAGTGGGGCCGCCCGGGTCGGGTCCGGGCCGGGAAGCTTAGCGCCGGGAGCTTAGGTCGGAGGCCTGCATCAGCTGCTGATGGGAGTGAGATATCTTCGCAAGGTTGGCACTCCATTGACAATCTCCAAGGCGATCAACACAGTAATATTGGATGATTGGCCCAATGCACTGGCCATGAGCTGGCGCAAGCGCGGCAGTGGCTGCGGCTGTGCACCAAGGCCATTGATTCTGAGAATCCTCCATCAGAGTCCAGCGTCATGGTGGAGCCTGCTTGCTTCGCTATTGATAACACAATTCAAACCTGAAAGTCAACCCGGGGAGGTATATAATCACCATTGCCCCCTCCAGACATGTAAGCGTGCGCAATTGCATCCGGGGCGCTCATCTCTTCAGAACAGGAGACACTGGCAACCTGGAACATGGAAACTGGGAGGGAGCCTCGGGATGACTCGACGAATTGGCCTCACAGCACTAGCGCAGGCTGTGCGACGCCAATCGGGAGAATCATTGGCCAGATTTCTGCCAAGCGCAGGATGAAGTGGAAATCCGCCGCGGGAGACCAATCCAACAGTAATCGTCAGCAGACTAAGCCCTTCTGGGAAATACTATTTAAGGAGGACAAACCCCAGAGCGTCCAGAAAGGGTTTGGTCTGTATCTCTGTGTGAGCCCGTCTGTTGCCATCTATCGGAATTTGGCCTCAGCGGGTGAGATAGGGCGACCAATCATGGCCCGACAAACCGAGGGTGGCCTCCTCTTAAAGTGCCAGGCAACCGCCCCTCCAGACTCGACGCTTACACCTTCAACCTCATCCTACTCGACTTCGACTTCTCTCGTGATACTCTCTCATACCGCTTCCCCGCCCTCAAAACCTCTTTCAAACCTACCAAACACTTGTCCTTATGACGTCCCACCACATCGACCAACTTGACACCTCGCATTAAGCCCCCCCGCCTCGGCCAAGTCTCGCGACTGTTCGCCTTGTGAGTTGAGAATGTTGCTGACATGCCCGCCCCGTGCCTGTTCTGACCGTCGTCCGACGTGTTTAGTTTACCGGCTTCCGTGACGATTCTGGGAGATCGACTTCGATGGACTTCTGTCTAGATGGAATCCAAACACCGAAAGTCCTCACGCAATCGTCCACGGTTGTCGACCCAAGCCCTGGGTCACCCGCCCAGCATGGCTCCTCATACGAGAATGGTGACAGCCACTCGTCTGTCTTGGTCCAAGATACCCTGAAGGATATCACCCAGCACCAAGCGCACCACGTCGGGAAGGTCGTCGCCGTCCGCGGCAGCAGAATCATCGACCTTCCTGGGTGCTTCCGGGCCCCCGCCCGCCGTGTCAATGTCTTTGAAGACACAGACATGGAATCGGACTCTGAGCCGCGTTCGCAATCCGCCCACTCATCGAGGCCTGTCGGACAGGACCAAATTGGCGCTCTACTGGCCGATAGAGAGCGGCTCGCGAGGACTTGCCAAAGGTTTCTCGACCACGACGCCTACCAATCATGGCTTGATCCCTCTACTTCAACCCGGCATGATGAAGACCAGGGATTCCTGTGGCTCAGAGGAAAAGCAGGCGCTGGAAAGTCTCTATTGCTGAAATTTGAGCACGAAGAGACACGGCGACGATTCGAAGGACAGGACGCTGTTGCGGCCTCGTTCTTCTTCCATGCGCGAGCGTCCCAGCTGGAGAAGTCGGTGGCAGGGCTCCATCGGTCCATGCATTGCCATCTTCTCAATGGATTCCCGGAACTCCGATGCGTCCGGGACCAGGACCCTCGGCTGCCACTCCATCCGGGTGGTTCACAGCACCAGAGGTTTCTGACACTTGGCCAAGGCCCTGCATTGGATCTGAGCTCTTATGCTCGTATTGTACGTTCGGTTTGCTATTTACCATTACAAAAACTGACCCCTTTAGCAGCAGTCTGCAATCTTCGACTATGGGTTTCCTACGGTTCATGTCGACACCGTCCCCCTCTTGCTGGCTACAGCGGAGACAAGCCTTGCAGGTACCCATGGACAGTCTTGCTGCCCGCATTCCGGCTGTGGAAAAAGCATGAAGGACCGCCAGGCCCACATGCTCGCTGCTCACTCTGGCTACAGAGCGCAGAACCGTCCCACACCGAGTTGCAATTCTCACGTCAGAGGCTCTGCCCGGGCTCATGACAAGTACAATCGCACTCGGACGAGCCGCCATGACCAGTATGGTCCTGCTGACAACCGAGATCGCTCAAGCGGCTGCTCAAGCGACTGCTCAAGCGACGGCGTGTGCAGTGGCTCAGACAGGCTTGATGCTTCTGCGGATTTCTCAACGGAAGCCTGCGACTACATCATATGCCTGATGGCGATCGTGGACGAACTCGCCAAGCGAATGAATGACGCGAAAAGCGTAACTACCATTCATTCCCCTGGCGACTTCGCCCATGATCGCATTCAGACGCCTCGTGGTCTTGGGAGCTCTTTTGGGTTTCCAGCGACGCACAACTTGGCCATCCATGGCTAACGTGTGCTGGCGAGATTCGTGTCGGATTTCTTTTCTGGTTGGCAATGGACCTGAGTACGTCATAAAACTTCTCGATCAGTCCGTCTAAACTTGATGGGCTCGAGCCTCGCTCCAACAACACGCAACCAACGCTCTCCGACGCCGCATTCTAGCCGCTTCGCAACCAACGAATCTTTGGACCCTCGACAAAGACTTCTTCCCCAAGAAGTGTTGCCGGTCCCACCCTTCAGCCAGCAAATCGCATCAACCTTCATCATGTACGGCCACGGTACATGGGATGGGTGTGGCTCCGGCGAGCCCACCCAGTCTGATCTTAATATGGCTCTGTTCGACTCACCGCTCTCCGAAATGAACGAGAGCTACGGTGACGAGATAGATCTGAACACGGATTTTTTCGCGGGAGATTTTCATTTCCAACAGGGAGGCTTCCCCCCGCTCAGCGACAGCGTCGACTCGATCGACATGAACGCTCAGCTGGCGGCCTGCTTCGACTTCAACGACCCCCTGCTGTACCCGGAAACTGACCTGGCCTTCGGGCTCGACATGATGGATTTCGACTCCTTCAGCCCGGAGTTCATGGCGCCCGGCCAGGTCGTCAGCTCTGCGGTCAGCTCAGTTGACGCGTCCCCCTTCTCCCGCGTCTCCGACGCCTCGGCCCTGACCGCCGCCACCTCCCCCGCGTCCCCCTGGGAGGGCGGCGCCGCCACTCACCCCTACCACTGCACAACCGACGGCTGCACCAAGACGTTCCGGAAAGAAAGTCAACTCAAGTATGTCTCGTCCCCTGCTGCCCCTCTCCCCGAACGAGCACCTGCTAACGGTTTCCCCAGGCAGCATCAGCGCGTGCACAAGAAGTCTCTCGTATGCCTCATCTGTCGCGCCGAGAACCAGACCGAGCACAAGTTCGCCCAGGTCCGCGACCTCGAGCGCCACCTCCAGGCCCGCCACAAGGATGTGGCCGAGCGCGCCAACGTCCGCTCCGAGACGCGGGAGTGCCCGTCCCCCGGGTGCGACCACCGGGGGCGGCGCGACAACGTCTCGCGGCACTACGAGAGCAAGCACGGTGGGAAGTTGAAGTGGCGGAAGGGCGTTCCGTCGGTGGTTTAAAAAAAGAAGAACGGTCGAGCCTGACCGGGACTCTTGTTGTAGGTACTCTAGCGCGGCGTTTTTGACTCGCACACATCTGTTCGTGTTTGTAGGGATACATTGTTTCGGATACGGAATACACTCTTGACAAATACTTCTTTGCTGATGTGGCGCTGCGTGATGCTCCCCTGCTCGCCTGGCCGGGGAGAAGAAGTCGACGAAGTCTTCGTGGGATGGGCGAAGCCAGACGTGTGACTTACACAGCGTATCCAAACATCACCAAGCTCCCGAGATCCCAGCGACCTCAGAAGGTCCCATCATACGAGCCGCACCCCAGCATGCTGCCAACAGTCCGCTGTGGGGTGAGCGCGTTGGCTCTAGCCCAGCCCTTATACCCTGCATAGCTTGCCTTTCATTTTCTCGGCGAAGGCTTCTTGATCGGTGGCCGCTGGTCGGTCCACTTTTGCTCCAACCATCGATTCACTTGAACCTCCCAATGCCCATGCGCCGGCCGATACGGCAAGAAAGGGGGTCCAAGCAGGAGAGACGGGTCGAGGATCCCTGGGACGAGAAGGCGGCCGAGACCAACAAGGCTTGATTGAGATCGAGCGGTGTGGTTTTCAATACATACAGGGGAGGGAGACTTGGCGCATCACCGAGTCGGGCCGTTGGCTCATGAATCTCTGTCAGGTGAAGGGGGCCGCATGGTGCCCGCACAGGTTCTACCATGATGGGAACCAACGGACGTAAATTATTCGGCTTGTGGGTTGGTTGCCGCACAACAACGCGGTGCTCTGGGAGTGTGGTTTTCTGACTTCGTCCTGGGGAACGGCCCGGAAGAGGCACCCAGGCTGGTGGAGATGCCAGAGACGTACGACGAGCATCAGATGAGGGGCAGGCAGGGCGAAGCTTGTGCGGCAGTAAGCATTGAGGAGTGGACGATAGTAAACAACCGCGGAGCGGCCCGAAGCCCGGGGGGAAGTGCATGGGGCCGTATTGGACCCTGAACGGACCCTAATCTCACCTCGGCGGCTGTGCCGCAGGTGATGCACCTTTGACAACAGTCGAGGCCCTTGGCATTATCTTTATTTTTTCTTGATTACCTATATATTTCTCCTGGCGTGCCCGCGTTCTTGACAGCATCCCCCCGACTTTGCCCCCGGCAAGCACATATTACACTGCAAGGCGCGCCGATCCCCGTCACGCATCAGCGCCCGCGTGCGTGACCATCATCATGCATCTCACCACCACAACTGCTCTCATCTCCCTCTGCCTGACCGCCACGGCCGCAGCCACAGGACCCCTGGATGTCGATTGGCCTGATCCGAGCCAGAAGCTCAACCTGTCCGCCCCGCTGAGCTTCGACTACGAGTATAGCCGGAACAGTCTCTACGATAATACACCCGATTTAGACGTCGTCTTCCACTACATGCGCAACCACACCGAATTGGGCACCTGGACGGAGCCTATACTCATGGACCGCACCCTTACCGGCGGCAACGGGACCGTCACGTGGGATCCATCAGAGCTCCTAGAGCTACTTGAGGAGGAGGGCCATTTCTTGGCGGCCGGCAGAGTACATCGCTTCGAGATGACGCGGCATGAGACCGATTCTGCTTTTGGCATGCTATTTTTTAGCGAGTACTATGCTGTGGAAGCTAGCAAGGCGGTTGATAGTCCTGCGAGTTTGGCGCGGCCGGTGGGCGGCCTGATCCTGCTGGGACTTGGTGTTGCGGCCGCAGTTGTCCTGTGAGGGTGGTGCTTCACTCTGCTTTCGCCTAGCATCTTCCTAATGAAATCCAACTGCTGCTCGGCCGTCCTTCCTTCAATCCGACCCCCTATTTCTGAGACTCGCACCAGCCTCGTCAGCGGCTCGTGACGTCCAGAACTAGGCCACCTGCCCCCTTCATCGACTCGTTCATCGTAACTGTTTGAGGGCAGGTCGGCTCTGTTATGGCTGACCTGCCAATCACTGACAGAGTTCGAAGCCACCGGGGCGTCGGCAGCGTGCTGGTCGGTTCCTCCAGGCGCGCGACATCACTGCCTGGACCAGCCAACAAAGACCTGCGACGCCGCTGAACAGGAAGCAGTGGTGCTACCTTATGCCGCCAGAATCCTCAAGAGTTGCGACTCACATGAACTCGCTCCCTCTTTATGATCACGACCTGGCGGCAGTCAAGGCCGGCCAGGCTGGCTTCTCGCAACGACGCTCGCCAAAGCTGCGCCAAATGGTAACATCCTGGAGAGCCATCGGCCATACCACCGACCTTGGAACCGGCCACCGAAAGCAATTGGAGCGAAGTGTAACGGGGAAAGAAACCCGGCCTTTCACGGCCCGGTGCTGTTTCATTATGCATCGCTGGCTGTCATGCCTCTCTCTCGATTACCTCGCGCTCGACTGAACCCTCTCACGCCCTGCTGCTCTTGCCCGTGTCGATGTCGATCGACAGCTCGGGCACGTGGAACGTCACCGTCGTCGAGGACGAGTACGCCTCGGTGCCCAGACTGAGGTAGCCGAGATAGTCGGACCTGGAGGGGTACGCGGCCGCCGGGTTCGCCTGGAGGGAGAAGAGCGCGTCGACGAGGGGGTGCAGGTCGCCGTGGAACCGCTCCGTCGTGCCGTCCGCGACCCAGGTCAGGACGTTCTGCTTCTGCTGGTTCTGGCCGGTGTACAGTTTGCTGGGGAGGTCAGCGCTACTACTTCTTACCCGGGAGCGACGGTTGATGGAGGCATCGGCAGCTTACAAGTTTGTCCCGTTGATCGTCTCGGTCGTGATCTCGCCGGCGTCCAGGCCGATGGGGTGCGTCGCGGGCCCGATGGCGGCGAACCACACCATGATCTCGTACTTGGCCTTGGTGCTGTTCTTCGAATCGTCCTTGTTCGCGTCCAGGAACATATCCATGGCGACGTTGGCGTTGACGTTGCTCGCGTCGAGGCTGGAGACGTCCGTCTTGGCGACGGTGTCGTTGCCGGTGCCCATGGTCCACTCGAAGTCGAGCTGGATGCCCTTGATGTTGGTCAGGGACTCGGGGAAGACGCCGCCGTCGACCTTGATGTTGGGGAACGCGTGAACGGGCGCGTCCGCCGGGCCGGGCGGGTACTCCCATGTGACGGAGAAGTCGGGTGCTGTCGTCGGTGTGTCGTAGGTCTGGTTGTTGAAGCTCGTGACCTGGAGAGGTGAGCGTGTGCCACCGCCTGGGAGGGATCTTGACGGAGGAAGAGACTTACATTCATGCACAGCCAGCCTGGCGTGCCCTCTGTCCATCCCCACTGGTTGGGATTTACTACGGCTCATCAGCGGCGGTCCGGGGTCAAGGTGAAGCTGGCGGACAGCTCCCGAGAGGGACGACCTACACGTGTACTCCTGTCCCTTGGAGTCTGGATGGATACCGAACGCCTTCTGGCAGTACGTCTCCTGCTTGAAGCCGTTATCCGGGCCATACTCGTCGCCGCCGCCATCGCCGCCGTCGTTGGGGCCGCCGAACAGAGGAGGATCTCCTGTCGCCTTGCGCTGTGCCTGAAGCCCGAACAGGATGCCAAGCGTGATCGCGATCGGAGGGGCTAGCAGGGCCAAGTTGACCAGCCACCGGAGGCTGAAGTGGCCCATGATTGCGAGGGAGATGCGGATAGAAGTACTACGACTGCTACCGCAGAGGGAAACGAGGGACGGTGTAAGTGAACGGGCGAGAAGCTCGACTGGCAGCAGCTTCCAGACGCCTAGCAAAACGATTGAGTGTGTCTACGACCGACAAGGAAAAAGGACAAAGCTAACTAGGTAAGCTGGTAGAAAATGCAAAGAAGGCTGACGAGGAATGCGGAATGTGGAATGTGGTGGGGGGTGGTGCACCCGCGGTGGCCGGATGTGGCTTTCTGGATGGAAACCTTCCATGCATACAAGCCTTCCGACGATTCTCCCTCCCTCGGGGTTCCTGCCCCTCCGGGTTCCGTCATTACTCGATCAACGAGCCTGTTTATTTTTCCTGACGGGCGAAACCTGCGCTGTGTGAGGGACCCAGGCCCGAATCGCGATCGGCCTGCCACGGCCGACCGGCGCTCCCGTTCCCACCAAAGCCAGCATCGACACGAGAATCCCCTGGGAACGGCCACGGCCATTTACGAAGGTCAGTATCATGCAATGGTGGCTATCAAGTGGACTGTGCCGCCACCGGACGCTGGGCCGGATCGGAACTAGATCCGCTCACACCCCTGGGCCTCTGCAGCTGAGGGCGCCGGCCTCTTCAGCGACGCTGCGGCCCGGTGTATACTGTACCTATATCTGAGCGCTCGTGTTCGAGGGGACGCATGTATGTATGACTCGCTGGCGGCCGAAGATAAGGGGGCGCCCCGATGCCGCGTCCGCTTCAGGAACACGAGCGCCGTGGGTTCCGCTAGTGACGAACATGATTCGTTGCTGTTCGCGAGACTAGAGGTGACCGACGCTCGACGACGTGGATTAGAGAGTTTCACGACGGGCGGAAAAATGGGATTTGCCCTCGGTCGGAAATGTTTTCTGATCTGGTTGTTGGGTCTCGGTGGGTGATGGTGCGCCTCCGGGCGCGAATCAGGGGTCGGGGGACGATGAAGAAAAAAAAGGGAACTTGTGAAAACCCAGTTGCCCATTGTGTGGGCTGGCAGCTGGTAAGAAGTTGAGAAGATGACAGCAGAGGCGTTCCCCCTTCCAGCTGCCGCATTCCGTTCTGAGCCACACATCATCTGCTCAGCGCCGCGGGCGGCCGACTCGACTCGTACGAAAAGGGGCCTCACCCAACTTACAAGGGCGGGCTGAGACATGGATTCCACGCGATCTGCCTGCAGGTCCGCCCCCCTTCCAGGGCTGGGCTGTGCTGTGCGCTCCCTGCTCGCAGGGAAACAAGCTTTCACTGACAGAGGGCGGCAGGGGTGCGCTGGGCGGCTCTGCATGCGGCATATACAGCCAAGATAAACGAACGCAGTGGACTGGGGAGCCCCTGGACGGGACTGATTTTACGCCCAACTGGCCGAACTGCTCGTCGGCCGGCCAGTCAGAGCCCCGGATCCAGGAAAAGTCCCAGCAGAGATCCAGCCCTTGGTGGGCTGATGACGATAGATCCTCCGCCTGATCCGAGCGCGCACTCCCACTTACACGAACCGGCCGCCTCGGCACATCCCATCCCACCCCTATGTGTGTACTTTGGTACCAACCGACCATCTCGCCTTCGATGGTGCCTAGCTCGTGTCCGCGGTCTCCGCGGTGGGATGTATTATGGATCTGCTGCAGTGTTCATCGTCGCGACCAGACAGATGGCTCCCGTGCTGCCGCCATTAAGCTTCTGCCGAGGAGGCTGATCTAGCTTTTCCCTTCCTTTACACTTTTTGACATCCTACGCTACCATTCGTTTTACCTCTCCAACCTGCCTTTGTTGAACTGCTAGCCGCCGTCCACCTTCACTCGCTCAGGTGTGCACTTTCGCTGCGGTCGTCTGCCTGTCTCATCATAGATAGTGGTAAGCGCCGGTCAAGCGGCGGCGCAGGAGGGGAATCGATCCCTCATATTCAGCTACACACCCACCCTACGCACGGCAGAGAAGAAGCTTCCGGAAATGACAGGTCAACGCCGGCAGGACTCGTTCGAGTTCGACGTCTTCCAGTACTACGGACACGAGAACAACGGCAACAACAACAACAGCAACGCCTGGCCCCAACCCTACGGACCGCCGGGCTTCTATCACGCTCAGTCGCCGCCCGTCACGCCCTCCATGACCGAGGAGTACCAACAGCACCAGCACCAACACCTTGCCAGGGCGCCGGCAAGACCATCTCATCAGGCACAGGGTAGTATCGAGTACAACCCGACGGGCTGGGCTCCGACGAGGCCGCAGAGGTATAGCGGACAGTCTTCCTTCACGACGGAAACTCCTTGGCAGTCTCGTCCAGCGTCCCCCGGACACTCCCCTGGACAAGGGAGAGGGACGCCACCCGACGGGATCGACGGCCTCCAGCCGCCGAAGAATGTGTTTGACTCTTGGCCATCCACTCCTAACAGCCCGATGGTATGTCTGAACCCCTGTCCGGTCCTCGTGTCTCGCTCTGCGACAAATAAATGGCCTTCACCCGCTGACACTGCCCCGACAGCATCAGAGCCAAGTCAGCCTCGCGGCACTCCTGCCCGGGTCGCCCGCCTTCTCGTCGGACAAGACGCTGGTCAACCATGAGGCCATCACGTACCTCCACGACCGCGACGATGCCGAGATCTGGAAGGGCTGGAAGCGGAACCTCTACAAGCTCACGCCCTTCCTGACCTTCCTCAGCACCGCCTGCTACATCCTCTACCTCTCCCTGCGTATCTTCTGCGTCACATCCGCCCAGAGTGAGCGCAAGACGGTATACGCCGCCGCCTGGGTCTTCATCGCCGTCGAGCTCGCCGTCGCCATTCCGTCTTTGGCGCACAACCTCTGGACCATGTGGGCGCTGAAGAAGCGTCACAGGCCCAGACTCCGGCTGCAGGGTGACGAGGTCCCGACCGTCGATGTGTTCATCACTTGCTGCGGCGAGGATGACGACGTGGTTCTCGACACGATCCGGGGTGCCTGCGATCTCGATTATCCCCAAGACCGGTACAGGGTTGTCGTCTTGGACGACGGTGCGTCTGCGGCCCTGGAGAGCGCCGTCCGTGGTCTCTCGATGATCCATCCGAACATCTTCTACATGGCTCGTGAGAAGGTCCCCGGAAAGCCTCACCACTTCAAGGCCGGTAACCTGAATTATGGCCTCGATGCCGTTCACAACCTGCCGGGCGGCGCGTCTAAGTTCATGGCTGCTCTTGATGCCGATATGGTACCTTATCCCCGTCATTTCTGATATTGGTCTGATCCCATGCTGACAACCTCAGATTCCTGAGCGCGAGTGGCTCCGAGCTATTCTTCCTCATCTCCTGACCGATCCCAAGATGGCCCTCGCCTGCCCTCCTCAGCTGTTCTACAACACGCCCGCATCTGATCCCCTGGCCCAAAGTCTCGACTTCTTCGTTCACGTCATTGAGCCCATCAAGGATGCCATGGGCGTCGCCTGGTGCACCGGGTCCGGATACGTCGTCCGCCGGGAAGCCCTCGATGAGATTGGCAACTTTCCCCTGGGCTCACTCGCGGAGGATGTCGCCACCTCGACCATGATGCTCGGCAAGGGATGGAAGACGGCATACATCCACGAGCCTCTGCAGTTCGGCACCGTTCCCGAAGACTTTGGCGGCCATCTCAAGCAGCGCACTCGCTGGGCCATCGGAACGGTCGACACGTCCCTGAAGCTCAAGTTCTGCCTCTGGGGCGACGCGGTCCGCCAGATGAGCTTCGCCCAGCGCTTCTCCGGCTTCCTCTACGCCACGCTCAGCCTCTACACCATCCTCCTGACAATCTCGCTCTTCGCCATCCCCGTCATCCTCGTCATGGGCAAGCCGCTCGTCGCCTACGCCAACAACACCCAGTTCGTCTGGCTCATCCGCGCGTGCTTCCTCGCCGTCGCGACCAACCGCCTCTGCGAGTTCGCCCTCTTCATTCCCGCCGGCTACCACACCGGCCAGCGAGGCTCCCGGTACCAGCTCTGGATGGCGCCCTACATCGGCCTCTGCATCATCCGCTCCTTCATCCTCCCCAAGTGGCTCGGCGGCCAAGCCCAGGCCTTCAAGCCCACCGGCTCCCTCGGCTCGGCCCTCAACGAGCGCGACGCCGCCACCCGCAAGCGCCTGCCGCGCCGCCTCTTCGCCATCCTCTTCAACTACATGGCCGTCTTCCACCTCTCCTTCGTCTACGTCACCCTCGTCGGCGTCGTCCTCACCACCTTCCGCTGCTTCGTCCGCAACACCACCCTCGTCCCCATCCTCAAGTGCCTCGTCACCCACGCCTTCTGGCCCCCCGTCACCTTCATCTTCATCTGCTCCTCCCTCTGGACGCCCATCGCCTACGCCATCGACCCGCCCACCGTCCCCGAGCGCGAGCACCTCCTCGACCGCGACCCCAAGACCGCCGTCGCCCACCCGACAGCCGCGAGCAAGAAGATCGCGTTCGGCGGGCAGGCGGCGTGGTTCGAGTTCGAGTACACCGCCACGACGATGTGGACCATCTTCGTCTTCGCGGCGTCTTTCTTCCTGTTCTGAGCGGACGAATCTTTTGGGGGATGCCGACTGGACGTTTCGGGATACCAAGAAGTCTGCTGCCAGATGCAGTGGCCTTTTTTCTCTTTTGTCAACGAATGCATCATGTACGAGATACACAATGATAGAACATTTACAGGCGTTTGGGTTTGGGTAGAGGGGCCTCGCCTGTCAAGGCCGATACTAGGAAGGGGGTTTGGGTATTCATACAATATACGTAGCTAATGCTGTCCGATGAACGATTCACTTTTATTCTTCTTCGTGCCCTCCTTGTGTCTTCTTCGTATCGAAGCAAAGGTTGTCGAGGAAATCGTGTCTGCTGTAAATGTCAAGATGGGACGAGAAAGTCCTCTGGCTAACCTGAGTACCCAGCTCGAGACCGCTTCACGAGAGGGCCTATCCGGGAAATTCCACCACAAGGCAAAAGGGACTGAAATCCCATGGTAAGCGCTGGAACTGCTGGAACGACAGGACCTGGGTGACTTCTCTCTGGTAATATCGAGGCACGCAGAGATCGTGGCGTATATCTACTATAGCAATATCGACCGATGCTCTTGATGATCTACTTGCACGTGGGCTTCACCGGCGGGACATCCACCGCCCCGTTGGCCTCCGCGAACGGGTCATTGTCCGGGTCAGTTACCCTGTTGTGCTCCAGGCCCCTCGCCGCGGCGACCGCCACATCCTCGCCAAAGACCTCCGAGACCCAGGCGAATGCCGCGTCGATGCCGGCCGAGACGCCGCTGGACGTGTAGATGTTGCCGTCGACGACCCACCGCGCCTTGGCGACCCAGTAGGTCTTGGGCCCGTGGGCCGTGGTCTCCTTCCATGCCCACTTGTTGGTGGTGGCGTTGCGGCCGTCGAGGAGGCCGGCCTGCGCGAGGAGCCCGGAGCCGGTGCAGATGGAGATGATGTGCTGCAGGCTCGGGTAGACGTCGCGGAGGTAGTTGAGCAGGGCGGCGCGGTGGTCTGGGGAGAGGAAGCGGTTGCCCAGGCCCCCGGGGACGAAGAGCACATCGAGGTCTTGAGGGGGATTGGCGAATGTGTGCGTCGGGAGGACGCTGGTGGCATAGGTCGAGCCCGCGTTGGCTTGCTGGGGGATCAGGGATGAAACGGGGTCCAGGGTGTAAGCGATGAGGGTGAGGTTCAGCGGCCGTCTGATGGACATGTAGAATAGGGATTCGAGCGGGCCAAAGACGTCGAGGTTCTGGAAGCCCGGGAAGAGAACCATGCCGAAGCGGGAGGGAAGAGTGTCATTGTTCGCCTGCGCCGATGCCGTGTCTAGGGCCTGCAGCACCAGCAGCGCCGAGAACCAGGATGCCGGGAACTTCATGGCCAGATCTCTCTCAGAGTTCAAGAACGGATGATGTTGGAATAAGGTGCCCTGATGATGAGCGTGTAGCCTCAGGACTAGGACGAGTCTGGCAAAGGCGCGGATCATCTTATACGACTGCATGGGTTCTAGAGTACCCAGGTACTCGTACTTACCCAGCCAGGTATGGTCCGAACGACCTCGGGGCTTAACCAGGGTGTATGTAGGTTTCATGCCCCCTGATTAGAAAGAACTTGCTCACGTCGTCGCGTGGTGTCCCCAAAGCGGAATCTGGGGGTGCTGCCTCCGGATTGCAGTGCAACCACCGCAAGGAGACCAATGGCAGGCTGAATTCGGAGTACAGCCGCACGCTCGGCGAAGGATTGGTGAGATGGAAGATAAATGACACTGCAGGGTTGTCAAAAATGAACTTGGAAACTTGCTCTGCTTGCTAGTACGGGTCTATTGAGAATCTAATTTTATCCCACTCTCGCCCGGCCGGGAGGACTTCCGAGCCTCGACGCAGATCAAGGGTATGGCGCTCTCTACGCCTTCTTCTCATCAACATGCGCCTCCTCGGCGGTGTCCTCGACGTGCAGGTTGGCGCTCTTGAGGGTGTTCTCGGCCGTGACGATGCCGACGTTGGCGTGCTCGCCGTCGAAGAGCCAGGCGATGTTCTCGAGGGTGCGGCCGCGGGTCTCGGGGTAGGTGAACCAGACGGTGACGAGCATGGCGATGAGGATGACGACGAAGACGAAGTAGTACTTCCACGCGATGGCCTCGAGGGCGATGGGGTTCACGAAGGTGTTGAAGAAGATGGCGCCGAGGGAGGTGATCTGGGAGACGGCGAGACCGCGGGCGCGCAGCTGGTAAGGCCAGATCTCGACGGGGTAGGCGACGACGAGGGGCGTCAGGGCGAGATCGTAGCCGAGGAAGTAGCTGGGAGATGTGTGAGTTGATGGAGTGGTAGCATGGGGAGATCTTCGATCGGCTTACATGAAGAGGAAGGGGACAACGGCAAGTCCGGTGGGACCATGTCCTGTGGCATCAAAGCTGCCGGACAGCCCGGTGACGATGATGTAGGAGACCAACATGATGGAGCCACTGGTCATGAACAGAGTCTTACGGCCGACGCGGTCGACGCAAATGGCAGCAGCAACAGACCAGAAGAGGTTCCAAATCTGGAGACAGGCAGAGATGAGGGTCTGATTGGTGACAGAGGTGATGCCGACAGAGTCGAGAACGATGGCGAGATAGTAGCTGACGACGCCGTTGCCAGCCCACTGGGCGAAGATACCGAGGGTAACAGAAATCCAGAGGCGGTGGCGGTTGCCGCGGGTAGCCCAGAGGTCTGACCAGGAGGTACTCTCCTGGGCGTCCTTCTCGGCGTTGAGCGTCTCCTCGATCTCGGCCATCTCAAAGGCGACCAGGGGAGCGTTCATGTCTCCGCCGCAATGGGACCTGGCCAGGTTCCTGCGAGCCTCGTCTGCGCGGTCGACGGACACGAGCCAACGGGGGGACTCGTCGATCATGATGAGGGCGGGCACAATCATCAAGGGCAGCAGGGCCATGAGGCCGGAGGGGATTCGCCAGGAAGTAGATCCCTCCATGTTCCTGGTGCCGAAAGTCTGGCGAACAACGTATTAGCACTCGCTGGGGCAATGGTTGCTTCACGGGAGCCGCTCAGGGGTAAGCACTTACAGCCCACGCGGCCACAACGGCACCGACGTACCAACCGCAGTTGTAGATGCTGGAAGCAATACCACGGTGGGTGGGGAAGGCGTTCTCGGCAATCAGGAGGGGAGCGCCGATAGAAAGACCCTGGGAGATGCCCATCAACAGGCGGGCGATGATGAAAGCGGTCGAGTTCGGGGCGGCGGTTTGCAGGGCAGTGCCGGCGAACGAGACGATTACGCTGGCCCAGAGACCAAGCTTGCGTCCCCAGCGGTTGCAGATCCAGGCGGCGACGGGGAAGCCAACGCAGGCACCGAGGGAGTAGATGGCGTTGATGAAGCCGAGCCATGCGCCGGTGGGATTGTCCATAAAATCCCGCCACTGGGGTAGCGCCAGATAACCGTTCATGATGCTTCCGTCGAAACTTTTGGGGCTCGTTAGCGGTTGACCTGACTCATCTCGGCGTGGAGAGTTACCCGTTGGAGCTCGTGAAGAGCATGAGAGAGACGACGCAGAAGTTCAGCTTGATGAGGTGACCCTTCTTCCACCAGGGGCCGTCGTTGGGCAGAACACTGGCCAGCTCATGGCCGACGGACTTGGCCTCGCCGGCCGTGGGCTGCTTCATGGCGGAAGACATCGAAGGAGAGGGGAGGGGGTGAAGAGGGCAGGTGAGTGAGGTCGTTGTTGAGGGGGAGTGATCTACAAGATGGCGGCTCCCAGGACCTTATATAGAATGTGTGGGGCGGGACATCGAGCATACATCAGTAACCCCTGAAGAATACATCCGGACTCCAAGTGTGAACCCGAGGATGCTCAGAGCAGTTGGTCAACTACCCATGGACGTCAGGCGACATCGCGACGAGACGGAGCGAGTATGGTGGGCCGCCCGCAAGACAAGGTGACGGGTGATTCAGGGATGTGGACCAACCCCATGGGACCAACGATCCCCGGATATCCCGCGAAAATGGCGGCCAAGCGGCCAAGGTGAGACCGGGTTCGGGGGCAGATCAGCAGGTGAGCGGACCACGACGAAGCACGACAGCATGGCGACCAGGATAATTATGGAGCGGCTCTGCAGGGCTCGGGCCCGATACTGGCGCAGTATGATCAAGGAACGGGGATTCGCGTCGTGTCCGTTGGCTTGGCCTGCTTCGCCATGGCATCTGGAAGCGCCCGCATCAACCCCAGGCGCCCTGGCGCCATTTCCATGACTCGGGGGCTCGGGAAACAGTCGGTCGAGCGAATCGAGTTGACTGCACCTCGGAGATATGTAGAGAATGGCGAGTGCCTGGTATCATACGACGTTCGGGTCTGGCGTCAGTGTCCGAAGGACTTTCGATGAAGTCCAGGTGAGCGACGGAGCAGTGTTGCGATGAGAGCCTACAGCTTCGATTCGAGCGTTTGTCCTCGAGTCCGAGTTCCGACAGATCGCGGCCGTCTCGTTTTCTTCCGGCCCTAACGGCGTCGGCTCGGACTGGCGAAGAGCCGCAAATGCGGCTCCGGCCCTGGACCGGCCAACTCATGTCACCTATCCGTCTGTTCGGCCTTGAAGCCTGGCGCCTGGCTCGTTCAAAGCATGGAAATGCTTGCCAGGCTGATCAGTGCCTTCGATTGTGCCTCCATTCCTCCTCCGTGATAAACGGATCGTGGGCATCAGCTCTCCCAGATTGTCGAGCTCTCTCCGCTCGCCACTCCGGGGCCCCGGACGGACTCCAGAGTGCAAGCTCGGTGTTTCGCACCCGAGTCTCCCTTTGCGCGCATGCCTCAACTCGCAGACCCTCAGTCGTTAGCCGGGGGAGAAAAACGCCCGCCTCCTCCTCCAAGGCTCCAGTTCCCCAGGGGGTTGCTTGTTGCTTGTTTGTTGGCTCCATGACGTCGGCACCTGGATCTGGTATTCGGGCCAAGCCAAGCCACTACCGGACCATCGCCAGCCATCTTGGCGGGAGTGTCCAACGGCAGATGCGTCTCCCTGGGCATGTCGTGAGGCGCCCGCAAGACGTCCTGACGGAGACTCGTGAGCCCATCGAACCCGAGGATTGCTTACCCGATGCTCACATGAGCAAGGCCATCCCAGGAAACAGCCTGTTTAGACATTCAGAACGTCTCGCCATCGGTCCGATTATTGCTCTCCACGAGGAATTAGGCTTGATCAGGCAAGGGTCACCGCTGCGTTGCGGGCCAAGTCCTGTGGTCGGCGGGCACTTGCGGCGAAAGGACGGCTATATCGAGGCTGAACACCGGTAATGCTGCCAGCGCTCCCCCATGGGGTAGCTAAGGGCCAACACCGGGAAAACCACGGTTCAAAGGAAGCAATAATCGGGCGCTAGTGGACATCACGGGTCAGGGGCCAGGGGTAAGAGGACTTGGGGCCGGCCGAATGTGGGCATCCGATAACCTTGTCACTTCCTGCCAGGTTACATGTCAGATGGCGCGAGAAAAGGCAACACGATGTGTTCCGGGAGCTGCCACGGGATGCCGTTTCTCTCGTCTCCTTCCCGCGGGATGCCCGAATCAGCCTGGCTCGAGCTTCATGTCCTGTGCGCTTTGCGAATTGGAGATTGGCTCGGCGGTGCGGAAGTCGTTGAACGAGTCATTGATGGGTATGACGCTGATGCCGGACCATCTCAAGGAAGAGACCCGAGAATCGGCTTACTGCAGGTGCTGCTCGATGGTCGAGCCGTCCATGGTGGTTCTTCAAGACCACGGTAGGTGCACGCGGCCGATACATGGCTTTTGCTCTTCTTGAGTTGTATTCGACGGGAAAAATGAGAATGTGTGAGAAGCGTATCACTCAGAGCAGTCTCGCCAGTTTCCTCGAATCACATTTACTCACTTCTATCATGCGGGCTATGTTCTAACATCTCCGAGAGAAGTAAGTAGAGATTGTCTCTTCATCCCAACAACGCCCCTGAATGATGAATCTGAGCGCCCAGCATGGTGACATGCGGTGCCTCCTAGATGTCGAACAATTCTCCATGGCTTATCCTTCAGAAGATCTCTATGTTATGCGCTTTTCCCTGGGGTCGAGCTTGAATATCTAAGGTACACAAACACCCCTTCGATCACGTTCGGGCCACCTTCTATCCGAAACCGCAAGCTGTCCCGGTCTGAGAGCATCAAATTTTACAAGCCAGCGATCTCTTCGTTCGAGGGTTCTAATAACAAGTTCCTTCATCGTTTTACGACGATTGCATTTCGACCGTAAAATTATCGATGAGGTGGTCAACGTCATAAACCATGTCCTCCATGTACCAGCAAATAACTGTCAACCCTGGAAGGGCTGTATTATGTATCCTCGGAATCATTTCAGACATTATGATGAACCACAAGGTCCTCTTCGTCGACTTTCCTAGCCTTGGTCGCGATCCCAACTGGCCTGTAAGACTTCCGATCGGATGTGTACTTGAGATTCAAACTGCGAGGACCCCACGAACACTCATTTGTCGTGAAGCTTGCAAACATCGGTGCAGTCATGAAGAAGCATACTAACATTGTCCAAGACTTTCTTCTGAGGGGTGATGATGATTCGACTGTAGTGTCAACGACATCCTGATCATTTGAGCAGTGAGTATCACTCGTCCTACGGCATTCGGGGGGACACAGAAAACGCCACAATGCTACACAGCGAGCAACACACAAATCGACAGCGCAAACTACGTCAGGTCGGTCACACTGACGGCCAAACCAATAATACAATCTCATCGAAATTTGTTTTGAATCTCAATCGACAAGAATCCCGGAGCATCGGGGCCCAATTTGTACTCAGGAGAGCCGAGTCCCTCACGACTTATCACATCCCCCGTGGTGTCAGATCGGAGCCCCATCCCCCGGAGCACATCATCCACTCGCTTCTCGGAGACATTTTACCCATCTTGCCAGCCCCCCGAAGCCACCCCGATGCACCTCCTGCAGCCCCCGAAGCTTAGCTGCCCCCGCAGAGAGCCGCAGCCGACGACAATCATGAGAACGCAGCTAGGGAACGCCAAGCTTCGCCACATACACGCCCGAGAGTTGAGCGTAGACAAGCCGTCCTAAAATTTCATCCATGTCGCTATTCAGTTTCCATCATGATCACAGGGAAAGTCACGGGAACGTCACGGCTGGAAGCAGTCTGTATAAGGAGCTCTTCAATATGCACGCGCTATTCTATGTACCAAGTATTGACATGATCTCACTAGATACACAGCCAGCACGAGGGAGAACGAGAGCAGCCCATCAATGCCATCTCTTTCTGCAGCATGCTGCTCACCCCGACAGACCCATCAGCATACCAAGCACAGCCCTGCCTGTTCTCCGTCTCGTCGGGGAGGGGGTTGGATCGCGGTACTTCTGCCGCTCAGACCGGGCAGAAGCGGCCGGCGAAGCCATCTCAGCCATGGCGGCGAGCCGCTTACTGGCGGCCGTTGCCGTTGTAGGCGATGCGGTTGGGGGAGCCGTTGAGGGCGGGGCTGGAGGCGATGCGGCCGGTGGTGGCAAGGGCGATGATGCGGGCCTTGACGGCGCTGGCGGCACGGACGTTCTCGAGGGTCTGGAGGTACAGGGCGAGACCGGCGACGTGGGGAGAGGCCATGGAGGTGCCGGAGATGCTGTTGGTGGCGCTGTCGCTGGTGTGCCAGGCGGACAGGATGCCGGTGCCGGGGGCGAAGATGTCGACGGCGGCACCCCAGTTGGAGAAGGTCGAGCGGCGCCAGGCGGAGTCGATGGAGCCGACGGTGAGGGCGCCGGAGGCAGAGGCGGGGGAGACGTTGGCGGCGTTCTGGTTCTCGTTGCCGGCGGCGACGACGGAGAGGACACCGGCGCTGAAGGCGGAGTCGACAGCGTTGTTGAAGGCAGAAGAGACGGGGCCGCCGAGGGACAGGTTGATAACGGCGCTGCCAGTGCGGCCACGGGTGCGGATGTCGTTGACGGCCCAGTTGTAGCCGTTCAGGATGATGGAGGTAGACGAAGAGCTGCCAATGAAGACCTTGACGGAGATGACGCTGGCGCGCTTGGCAACGCCGTGGGTCGAGCCGGCAATGGTACCAGCAACGTGGGTGCCGTGACCGTTCGAGTCGACGTGGGAGCCGCCGGCAGCGTTGAAGCCGAGGGAGGCACGGCCGCCGCTGAACTGAGAGTGGGTGGTACGGATACCAGTGTCGACGACGTAGCCGAAGCCGCCAACACCAGCGGAGTCGTCGTAGACGTAAGTGGTGGTGGGGTTGCGGGAGGAGATGGTTCCAAGACCCCAGGGAGCGCCGGTCTGCTGGGTCAGGGCGAAGATGGTCCAGACCTGGTCGGCCTCGACCTCGGCGACCTATGGGCTTGTAAGTGGGAGGTTCTCTAGGGGTTGACTCGTGTGACAAGGGCTTACCTCAGGGCTGTTCTTGATCTTCTCGATGGTCTCCTCGTCGAACTTGCCGGAGTAGGCGTGGAAGTCCTCAATGTCGAAGTGCTTGTCGACACCGGGGAAGTCACGCTTGTTCAGGGAGCGAGCGTGGATGTCGTTGACCCACTCAAGGTGAGAGTCGAGGTCGCGCTTCTCGATGCCCTCCTTGAGGGTGACGATGTAGGCGTTCTCGATGGTGGAACCGACGGTTCCGTAGCGGGTGGCCTCCTCGCGGCGCTCCTCCTGCTGGACAGGGGCAGCGAGGCCGCCGGCGGGCAGAAGGGCCGCGGCGAGGACGGCGAGAGTCTGGAAGTTGACCATGTTGATGATGATTGCAGATGAACCAGAAGAGCTAGGCAAGAGATGGCTGAGACAAGGCTGAGATGGGCAGTTGGCTTGATGAGGAGGAGAGAAGAAATGATGGCTTTGGAGGCCGGCTGATGTTGCTTATATACCTTTTGCCATGTCCCCTGGGCCGGGACTTGAGGGGTTAACCTTCATGATGCCAGTGCCGCGCTGGACGGGCCGCTCGGCAAGAGGGGCAGGTAAGAACATGGCGTCAATGGTGTCGTGATGCACGATGGAGCTACGTGGTCTGCCGTCGTACAGCGCTAGAATGGCTTCATGTCTTGTGAAAGCCAGGTTTCGGCCAGATCCAGCAAGTGGCCAAGGTCAGGGCAGCTGCCTCATCCAGGAAGGAAGGAGATGATGCCAACGGCGCATAGATGTCGTCGATAAGCCGATGCAAAATGGGGAAGGAGAAGGAGGCTGCTGCCACACGGCCAGGGACGAGTAGCCGCCGCCGCCCAGCGGCTGTGCATGTGAGCATGAAAGAGGAAGCTGGCATGGCGAAGACGTTAGGCCCGGCAGCAGCAGCAGCAGCGTGGGGAGGGAACCCGTCGTCGTGCGTATGCGGAGGGATCACGTTCAGTTCTGCTCAGGCGGTGACAAGGGGTTGCGTTGAAGAAAGCGCGTCGACATCGCGAGCAGCCCACTCTGGAGAGGAGCCCAGCGCTGAGCCAAGAAGTCCGGCGGCAGGGTGAAAGGGTATCACATGGAAGCCAGTGGTGCCAGTTCGTCTGGATGTCAGGTAGTTGAAAGATGGAGGTCGCACGGGGTGGGTACAATGGTGGGAAGGAGAGGTCACCGCGTACAAAGTTGCATGCAAGTGACCTTGAACGTTGGCTGCGGGTACCTGATGATGTAGGCAGGCCCCGGCAGTTCTGACTGGATGCTCCCGTTGGCCGGAGAAACGACGCAGGCTGAGGGCCCCTACCCCTGAGCGAGAATCAAGGACTGGACTAGCGGCCTGATGTGGCGTCGGTATCGAGCAAGTTCCAGGGTCTAGCGACCAGAACGCGGAGCCGAGAGTGTGTTGCGCATGGCGGGCGGTACCCTGGCGCCCAGGGCGCGAAGGCTAAGAAGACGTCTCTGGATGATGTGTTTCTTCAAAGCCGTTGCTCACTACAGACCTGCGAGCCAGACCCTGAGATGTGAGTTAGAAGGAGATCATCATCTTGCCGAAGCGAAGGGTAGCCCAAGAAGAAGATCCGGTTGCTCCCGTAGCATGAGCGTTGATCATCCGGCTCGTGGGCAAGGTGAATTTCGAGGGCCCTTGGCTGGTCCAGCAAGCGCACGACCAGAGCGGAACCGATGCTGATCACAACCAGGAATTGCGCTCAGGCGATGATGAAAACCGGATGCAAGAGTGTCGAACAGCTCAGGCAGTGTTGCGCAAGACGGCTGATATCTTCGCCTTCCTTTTTGGGACGAACGCCCACTAGACGTGGCCATGATGATCGGCAGTGGGTTCCAGACCTAGAGAGGGTCCAGCCCAATGAGCACGATCAGATGGCGGCCAAGAGCGACGGAGAGTTGGAGGGTCGCAGTCGAGCGCTGCACTTTGGCCGTAGCCTCCCGCCAGAGCTCCGTGATAGGTTCATCAGGCCTCTGGTGACCCTCAAGCTTTGGGGCCGTTCGTGGGGTCGTTCTCGTGGGCTGTCTTGGGGTTGAGGAGCAGTGCGCAGGGGATCCCTTGATGCGCGTCGCGTGTGGTGGCTCGCAGCATGTAATAAGATCACTTGATAAGGCATGGATGGGCTGCTCGGGGGGGTCGCCCCGAAGAAGAAGGCCGAAGACGACGAGCTAGAGAGCCGGCGCTTGTGGTGGTTGTCAGTGTCTCAGGAACGGTGTTGCGTGAAGATGATGGATGGATGAAAGAGGAAGAACGCACAGGACAGGCGTCGCAACTGAGATGTCCCCCCAATTGGACGCGGTACGTACCTTTCCGGGGCAGGATCGAATGCCCCTGGATGCCCCGCTTTCGGTCCGCTCCCTTCAATATACCGATTGGACCATCTACAGGAATCTCGGCACTTCTTATCTCGCGACCCCAGGCCAGACCGCGAGATCCAGGGGCTAGGTATGAAGCTCTGGTTCACGGAGAGGCTTGGTCGGCTGGTTCAGGCTCTTCTGGCTGCCATGTTGAGGAGTGTTACTTAGGTTCTCTTAGTATATCCAGGCTATCATTCTTGGGTAATTGGACGCCCGACGTCGTTGAGCGGTGAACAGCAGTTGCACCTAGCACGCATAGCGCGCAACCGATTGCTGACGGTTCATCGGATGGAGCACTGCAATTGCTCAAGCTCCCCGCTGGGGACCCGCCACAATGCAACGGCAGACGACGCCCACAGGAGCCTGGGCCCACTGTAGCTCCCTGCTACAGCGCTAATCCCAACGACGTTATCTCTTGGCCTTCTGCGCCATCGCCCATGGGATTCCTTCCAAGATGATCATCACAACACCACCACGAATGCTGCCGCACCACCATCACGACCATGTTTACAGGACTGGCAAGCCTCCGTCGCCTTCTACTCTGAGGCAGATGCTTCTAGCGCGATCCTGTGTAACATTTCTTCAGCCATCTCTAGCCGTTCCTGACCGAGGAGCCTTCTGGAATCACCTCATGCTCCCTGTCCTCCCCCCACGCCATGCGAGGTGCGGCCCGTGGCATGACGCCACGCCGATGCCTTGAGCACGATCAGGGCACCTGGATTCTAGACTCGGGCGCTGGTGCTTACTCGTCAACGTCAATCCCGGCCGCATCTTCACGCCGGCGAAGCGCGGAGACGTGGCCTGGTACATCGAACAACCCGATGAACCGTCTTGAGAGCGCCGACACCGTCGTTTCATCAGTTGTAAAATCAAAGGGTCTTCGGAGAACCAAGCTTTGAGCTTCCATCGCTGGGTTGCACTCAATCCGCCCATCGCAACATCCATATCCTCCGAGTTGCAGGTGACGCATTTCCACCTCCAAATGTGAGAATGTCTGAATCTAGCAGGTGGTTAGATACTCCCAAGTCAACTTGAATGACGCCAGACGATGATCCCATTCGTCCAGCGAGTGGACGCCAACCCGTCATCGCACATTGGGCACCTTTGCGGCCACCAAGTCGCGGTATTATCAGACGACGATGGCCTCTCCCAAGCCTCCGTGATACACCCCTACCAGGCTGTGCCTCTCGAGTGCTCGGCCCCACGGCTTCCCGCTGCGCATCGTGGACGACTCGGCAAATCGCTCTCATTGCTTGGCATCTTTGTTGCAAGTTCGCCTGCATATGATGCCAACACCGAGGCCCTGGCTCATCTTCTTCACCGCGCCCGCCTCGGCACCTGCCTAATTCATCGAGATCCAAGCATCATTGCCGGCCACCCGCCGCCCCTCTTCCCCTACCCCAGGCTGAGACCTTTTGGCCCCCATTCTTTCTTGGTGGTCTGACGTGCATGATTCGAGGTAATTCAGGGGCCCCTGGGGCTAAAGTGGTGGGCAGGACGGAGGCCGAGATCTCCTTGTCGACATGCACGGCTCGCACGCCCCAGGCACACATGTTTGCGTGGTGTTCTCCCCTCGCCTGGAGTCAGCATTTTTCATCGGCGGCTGGATCTTGTGAGCCTGGAGCACGACTCACCGAGATGAGATTGATTTTGTCAGACGCTGTCATTCTCCGAGCGTCGCACATACCCGTCGATCCCAACTTTAGGTGTTTGGTGCGACTCGACTTGTGCATCACCGCACGTCATTCTATCGACTTTCCAGAACGCCACAGTTGACGTACAATGAAATACGCGAATGCCAAAATGCATAATTGGCCTGGTGCAACCCTCCTCAGGCGTGGCGTGCTTGATGCCAGATTGTCGACAGATGCTAATATTCCCAATCCACCTGTCTTGGAGGGCCAATGGGTATGAACCAAAACCGCTGCGGAAATTCGAGACGTTTCGAACAGGGCCAAATGGAAGCCCGGCTGCAGGAGTGCCTCCTTTGGGCATGCGAGTATCTAGTGTTTGCATGTGCTCAGTGCAACGCCCAACGCGCAATCCAAGCCGTTGCCTGGTGCTGAGAACCTCGGTATCGAAGACGGTAACATCTCCGAGGAGGCGTCTTGTTCGGTATACAAATGGCAGTATGGCAGATCCGTGGCTCTCATGGCAAAGTCTCACGCCTGCCCCTAACGGAACAACGGAACACAAAGCCTCTCGAGGGCGGCGTCGAACGCTACCCCTGGAAGTTGGAGTACTAGCTAACGCTGTATACCATCTCCCTCGACAACAATCAGCAGGGATATTCTACTATTAAGGCCAGGCAGAGACGATGACTGGATGAAGCGAATGGATCCGGAGAACACTGCTAAGGCAGGGCACCGAGGGGCCTTCGAAGCTACTTGATTGCGAAAGTGAGAATGAGATTAATAATCGCACTCGTCTAAATCCGATCTTTCCCACATCCCATGTCTTAGATCGGCCGCCGGCATCATAATATCTCTATATGCCGCGGATAAAATACCGTCCGTGCAGGAAAGTGAGACAGGTTGCGGGCGATCAGGTACGCTCAACGTCTAACTCGGCCGGCGGCCCAGAGGGCGCTAGAGCTTTCCCGAATAGGGTGTGAGAATATGTCCTGCAGCGGCCGGTGTGAGACCTTCTCGGCAGCATTCGGGGTGCTCGTGGTGGTTGGGTGCGACCCTCACCGCCGAGAAGCGGCTCGTTGCCGGCGCGGTCATCGACCTGTCGACAACGGAGAAGAGGATCCGCGACAGCCACGGGACATGAGGGGGGCATGAACTCAGTGAGACGGAAACTGGTCGAAACATTGCCGAGGGGTGCCTCACTGCCTGTCAGGGCCAGCGGCAACAACTGCGGCCAGCAGCGGTTTCGGACATCAGGAAATGTGGGAACTGCTGGATGGATCTATGACGAGGGCCCCCGGGGATGGAAAGGGGACCAGATTTCAGCAATCTTTTTACGCTAGATCCAGTACTTGTAAGTCAATACTACTGCTGTTAGACTTCTATTGACCTCTTCACTCTGTTGGTATACGCGCGGCCCCTGACACTGTTGGATGGGTGATAACCGGTATGTTAAGTTTGTTTAGAGGGATGCGTAAATGCATGGTATCTGTGAATATGATGAGAGACGGTTGAGAGAAATGAACATGATTTTTCACTTGATCCTTCTTTTGCGAGACATGCTGGACACCTGGGTGAGAGTCTTCAACGGGGGTGTAGCCCGGGCCCGCGGGTCTCCAGGTCCGGGGCCGTTTCATCGGCGCGGCCCGGAGTGGGGACCCGCCGCCGATCCCGCGTCCTTGTACTCCTCGGAGCGAGTGCCATCTATGGATGCTGGAATTCCTGAAAGATGCACCATTTACTATCTGCTGTTGGCGGCCAGACAGTCAGTAGGCTACCCCTGAACTCTCGGGATGCTCTTGTGTAACCCGACGAGTGCCATCTCCGAACTGGTATTTTGGTGGGGCGAATCGGATAAGGCAGGGCTGCTACCAGAACGTCCGGAGCTTGACGGGATTTTGCGCGTCTTCTCGTATTCCACTCCCGGGCATCCCCGATCCAAGCAGCTGCGCCCCTGATCCCATTCGGACGCTTTTTTCATGGGTATCCCGAAGTGATCGGATTTCAGGGAAACGAAACGGCCCGTTAGCCACACCCGGCCACGGCCCTACGGGGGCGCTAGCGCCGGAGTCTTGTTCAATACCGAGCCGCGGAGCTTCTTCAAGATCTAAACCTCCGGCCTTCACTCCTGTCGACTGTACGGGCAATCCGGCGCTGTTCAGCGCCAGCAATATAAGAGACTGAGTTCCTGCTGAAAAGCTCTGCATCGAACATGGAGCTTCCCATTCTCACTGTATTGCCTTTAATTACACCCTAGCTCGATTTACCTCGTGTCCATTTCAAACCACCCTCTGAACGCCGCCCAAGGCCTAGAAGCATGAGCACCGACAAATTCAAAGTCATTGTCATCGGTGGTGGGCCGGTTGGCCTCACGGCTGCGCACTCGCTCCACCTGGCTGGCATCGATTTCGTGGTTCTCGAGAGACGGACCACTGTCATCGAGGATTTGGGAGCGAGCTTGGTCCTCACATCACCCAACCTGCGGGTCATGCATCAGTTCGGTATTCTAGAGGAATTGCTCGCCGTCGGCGAGGAATTAACACACAGCCGAACATTCGACAAGGACGGGAATGTCTTGCACGACAGCACAGCCATCCAAACGCTGCGCAAAAAGTTAGTCTACAGCCCCGAGTTACGCCCCTCTGGTCGGATTATTAACGTGCAGCCAGCCACGGCATGGCTCCTGTTGCTTTCCACCGCGCACAGCTCGTGGAGGTTTTGTACAACGGTCTGCCCGATTCCGCAAAGTCGAAGGTCCTCCTCGGGAAGAAACTGTCCGATATCCAGTCGGATGACCAAGGGGTATTGGTAACTTGCGAGGACGGGAGCGCGTACGAGGGCTCGGTTGCCATCGGGGCAGACGGCGTCCACAGCAAAACACGCCAACTCATGCGCAAGCTCGCCTTGCAAGCAGACCCTTCGCGCCAGTGGGACCCGGAGCAGCCATTCTCCTCTACCTACAGATGTCTCTGGTGTAGTTTCCCTCGGCCTTCCGATCCTGGACAAGGTTTCGACACGCAGCACAAGGACAACAGCCTCATGTACCTCACTGGTCGGGACCGTGGATGGATCTTCCTCTACCAGAAACTTCCGCAGACGTCTCGGGAGCGGGCGTCATACACGGATAGCGACATCGAGGCCTACGTCGCGGAGTTCAAAGATTTCCCAGTGACCGATCATCTCAAGGTCAAGGACGTGTGGCAGAAACGACTCACCGCCGGCATGTCGAACCTCGAGGAAGGATTGGCCGCCCACTGGAGCTGGGGGCGGATCGTCCTTGCTGGAGACGCGGCCCACAAGTTCACTCCTAACGCGGGGCTTGGTTTCAATACGGGCATCCAGGACGTCGTCACTCTGTGCAACGGCCTTCGGATCCTTCAACACACCTTCTCCGAGAGCCCACAGTCCGCTACTCAGCGCATGTCGCTGCTCACCCGTTTCTTCGACGAATATCAGGCGGAGAGGAAGGGCATCATTCCGCCGGATGCGGCCCGTTCCGCAATGTTGACAAGAACCCAGGCCTGGGCAAACCCGATATACTACCTTTTGGCAAGGTACGTCATGACTAGCAGATTCATTGAGTACGTCATGTTTGAGTATCTTGCCAAGCGATCAATGAAGAAGGGGCTCATCTTGAACTACGTCGACAAGGATGAGCCCATGAAGGGTCTCGTGGAGTGGGACCATCCCCTGAATGGGCTGGATGAGAAGCCGCAGCCGAAGGTCTGAGAACTAGCAGTGGCGGTGTATTTATAGGTGTCTTCTGATTCCGTTCTGTTTTTCCTCCGTACAGCTTAGACTAGTAGACTATATAGAATAGAGTGTAGTGCGCCTCACTCGTTCCGCCCTATCCATTGCGGCCTGTCCCAGTCGGACCAGCTCAACAACGAATGCACCAAAATGGGGAAACCACCGGTCGCTACTCATAGTGGTTGACCGTGTACTAAGCTCTTTAACCAGGCCTGACGAAGAGCGGATCAGGTCCAAATCTTCCACTGCCAATGGGCCTAGAGGGTCCAGCAGTAAGTTGCAGAAGATGTTCAGTACCGCTGCAACCGGGTAGAATAGCATCAGCCTGAGAGTCAGGTTAGCCTAGACACTCAGGTAATGAAGAATTGGCGCTTTCTCAGCTCGGGGCATGCGGGCTTACTGGGCTCCGTCTTTCACGACACTGTCAAGGATCAATCGAACGTGGTTCAGCGTCGCCCGGCTCGCGTGCAGTGATATGGCAGTGCTGCTGCTGATCCCTCGCAGCTGATCGGTGGCCTCCTCCGCGCGAGTCCACTTTCGACAACGGCCAGCGGCCTGATGAATGATGGATAGGAGATGGAGGTAGTGGAATTGCAGAAGCCTCATCCGTATCTTGACATGAAGACTGGCGTCCGGGTCGTCGAAACGCTGCAGATTCTGCTCGCCACTGAGCGTGGGCCGCTCGGCTTCCGGAATGGACATGCGCCAGCGTTCCAGTTCGTCATCCAGCTCACGGACAGAACGGAGGGTCTCGGCATCAGTCTTCCTGAGAGCTGAGGCGGAGTACAGGCCCTTGCAGGTATGGGACTTGATGATTGCCAACTGCAAATCCGGAACCCCGAAGCCAGTACCTCCATACGAAACCCTCGGGTCCAATATCAAGTCGGCGTTTGACTCACAGGCCATGGGGTCATCATCCACGGCAGGCAGCGTGAGATCGCAGTAGTCATTGTCGAAGGTCGGGGGGCGACCTGTTCGAAGACTTATCTCCGCATCAAAAAAGTAAGCCTTCCAAAACAGGCGTCGGAGATGTTGTCCGGTTAACTTGCGGATATCTTCTCCATCTGTGCCGGCTCGCTCGAATCTATGAACAGGTTGGACGTGGGCGCCGAGCGCAAAAAGATGTCGACATCCTATGGCATGGTAAACGAGGCCTTGCTCTTCTCTGCCGTGGAAAAAAGAGTAAACGGTCTATGATTTCGAGTGTAAGTCATGGCCTGTAGCTGAGGAGTGCGAGGGACTATTGCTCACCAGCATGAGAAATGTTTGAGCCGATGAGACATCTGGATCTCCGAGGATGCGCCCAATCAATGGTGTGAGTTTGTTCGCACAGTCCGTCTCCTCAACCGCAGGATTTGAGCGCCATTCAGGTTGGCATTGGATGATGAAGAGCATGAATGCAAGGACATGGGCCTTGGCAGCTGTCCTGGGAGCGCACGGAATACCGTAGGCGACGTCAAGTGTGTTTTTGAAAAGTATCGGATCAACGAGGGAGAAGGTCCTCGAAAAGCTGGTCGAGTAGTAGAGTGCGAAGAAATGCTCTACGGTTCGTCGTTGAGGAAGGGCAGGGTCACCTCCATCTGCGGGAGGCAAAGAACGCAACCCTTCAGCCAGGTGTAGGGAGTCCGGCTGGCTCAAGCTTGCTTGCCAAGCGGGGCCGATGCTGCATACCGTGTCAAGGGAATCCTTTAGACCGGTGTGCTCCTGTATCCAGGCACGACCGGTCTCTGAAACAAATGGGATGCCGGTGAAGGACCCAATCTGGCCCACAAAGTGCCCCGCAAAGTGAATCTTCGCGTGTGCAAGTTGGTCGACCGGCTGAGAGGGTGTTTGGGAGGCGCCAGGCAAGTGCTGTTCGGAACTTGGGAGCCCGCCCGAGATATGAATGTCGTGCTTGGCAGACGAGAGAGCGCGCTCTATCCTCTCTATCCGCTGACTGAGAGACTCTCCCGAAGACTGGCCACCCGACGAGATCCGGGTACGGTTGGAAGCGCGGTTGAGATGGTCAAAGGTGCACGGGATGCTATTGTGTTTGCACCGATCGCATGGGGGCCGGGGCCCGCAGCATTGGACCTAAGTTGTTTCGTGAGTGAGGAACATTCAGGCCAGTTTGCAGCAAAGAGACCCTGTTGACAGGGTTCTGGTGGGCTAGGGGAGATAGAAGAGAGATTGAACACACCTTCCGCTTGTGACAGGCATCGCAAGCTGCCTTTTGCGGCATGGTTCTCACTGCAGCAAGAGCTAAAGCGGTCGGTCTTTGAAGAGGTGACGGTGCACCGAGGGAAGAGGGTCGGGATCGCCAGGTCATGTCGTGGTGCAGATGACCCCGGCTCCATATCTGGTCACCGATCTGTTCACCGACAGTGGAAATGACGCAGTAGTACTAACTAGTACATGAGTAATCTACCTCCTTACTAGTAGTTAGCACCTTACTAACGGGTTGCATAGCAAGTAGTCTACCCTGATCCCATTCGCCCTGCATGCTTGACTTATTTTTTTCATATCCGTAGATACTACCTAAAGGTGACCTTTCGACGAACATATCGACAGCGACTTGGACATCCGACATCTACTCCGTGCGCCTGCACCTTGACGCGCTGCTTAATGGATGTATCTGAACTCTGGGTGAAGATGGCCGAGGGTGGCCACCTTGTCTGGCGAGGCCTCAAGGCGGTAATCACGCCCTCCCTCTTCGCGCTTCTTGTTCTCGCGCTTCTGGTAAAGCACCAGCGCCAACGCGGAGAGGATGACGGTGGCCGCAGTGGCCGTGTTCAGTGCGTTGCCGATACGGTAGCCATTCTTGGCGTCCGTGTTGATGTAGCTCCAAGTGGCGGTGATGGATCCTGTGGACGTGGTCAGTCAAGTAAAGCATTGCCGGTGGGTGGTGAGGGCTCTGGACTCACCGATGTTCGCCAGCCCCGAGACAGCGCCGTTGGCGACGTTGCGGACCGTGTCGGGCGCGGCGTTGGCGAGCGTCCAGCCGAGAACGAGGGCACCGAAGCTGTAGCCGCCAGCCGTGTTGAGGAAGATCGCGGCAAAACGCGCCTCCACGTTGCTCGAGGCCAGCCAGATGGAATAACCCACGACGTTCAGGCCCGCACAGACGGCGATGGCGACACCGTGCTTGCGGGTCTTCATCGTGATATACGAGACGACGAGACCAACCATCATTCCCACCACGGGCGGCGCCGCGGACAGCAGCTGGATCTGGACTGTAGTGCGGTCGGGGAAGTTGAGCCGCAGGATGGTGGCAGTGAAGATGGACAGGCCCTGGACCGTAATTTGATCGCAGATGTAGATCCAGGCGCCGACCAGGACGTTCACGTTGACCACGCCTCGCTTGACGAGCGACCAAGACATCTTCTCGTTGTGGTCGCGGATGGCCGGCTGGTCGTGGAAGATGCGCGCGACGGCCAGGGCGCGCTCGTCCTCGTTGAAGATGCGCGTCTTGGACGGGTCCGCGGGGAACAGGTACAGAGACACGATGCCGATGACGATGGTGAGGATACTGAGGTTTGTCAGCTGGCTCTCTTCCCAAGGGACAACCCGGCGGCTGGAAGGCGGCCGCACTCACCCCTCGACCAAAAAGATGTTCCTCCATCCGCTGATGCTCCCGATGTGCCCGATGGCCAGGAGCGCGGATGCGAACAGCCCACCGAAGCCGCCAGCCAAGCCGGCGGCAGCCAACATGAAGAACGACACTCGAGTCGTCACTTCATGGCGACGATAGTATCGCGAGATGACGTAGCTGAGTCCTGGAAACTGGAAAGACTCGGTGAGACCCAGCAGCAGTCTGATGGCATAGAAACTGGCCTCGTTGTTGATGAAGGCCGTGGCGAGGGTGACGATGCCGAAAGAAATGCAACTCAGGGGCAGCACGATGAAGCCAAATTTCTTGACGCTCAGGGCAGCCGGGATGTCGGCGAAGAAGTAGATGGCGTAGTAGAGACATGCGCCGATATTGAAGCCGTAGGTGCCAAGCCCCAGATCGGCCTCCATACCGGCCACTTTGGCGTTACCAAGGTTGGTCCGGTCGAGGAAGGTCAGGAAGTACATGAGGAAGACCATGGGAAGCACGCGGAGATCCTGCTTCCGGACGAGCTGGGCTTCGCTGACGGGGTCGATGACATAGTCGTGGCCGGCCTCAGCGTCGAGGACCTCGCCAGTCTTCGCGCCGAGCTTCTCGTTGTCGGCACGCTCCATGGCGGAGCTCGAGTCAGCCTTTTCATTCATGGTCGGCTGGGTCTTGGGAGGGATCAATGGCCTCTCTCACTTGGTCCCTGTGGTTGTCGACTCGTCCACCCTTGGCAGCCATGATCACCCTGTCTATTTGTACTTTTCTGTTCTGTCCCCGGACTCCTGATAAGACGCCCAGAAACGCCCGCAAGTGTGGATATGTTCAAAAGTAACTGCGTGGTTCTCCGAGGGTTCTTTCGATGGGACATTCGACCAGAAAGACCAAACACAGACCCCAGCCGACAATCACCCAGGCTGCGGCCCGGGGTTTTGCTGGGATTGCAGTGCGTATAGAAGCACCCCGGCAGACAGAGCCTGCGGACACTGTGTCTTCCGGCCCTTTTGTTCTCGAATTTACACCGAAGTCGTCCGTGAGATAACACTGTGCTCGGAATGGGACCAAGTGGAACCTGAGATAGTGACACGACTTTTTTATGACGGAGATCCACGGATCTTTATTAGCGACCGGGCCACGTGCGATGAATGAACTATTTAGTACTAAGCTTATTTTACAGCTATTATTACAGCACCTAGCAATTCAGGGACTGATAGGGCTGCCTGGTTCGGGCGGATTTGTCCCGTGTGGAGGGTGTCGATCCGGCTAATGTGGACTCACTCATGCCGCTGTGATAGCCCCTGCGCCTTCCCTCTGGGCATCGGTTAAGCCGTCGGGGAATTCGAGGATGAGGCTCAAAGTTTCAAGTCAGGTTTAGTATACCTGGCTCAATCGATAGACTAGGGATTACTATGCGAGTTAGAACTCAATCTTGAACATGGATCGTTCTACAGTGCATGAATAATCGCTCCAGCCCAGTGGTCTTTTAACCCTACTTGACAGGATCCCAGTCGTAGCCTCCTCTGTGCAGCAATATGGATGAGCAGTAATGGAACTTTCAAACCTTAGTGGTCTCTAAATGTTCTGGCTCCAGTCTCCAGGAAGTGAAGATGCTTGCGGGGCGGGCGATCTCAGCTTCACATTGATCCGTGTGTGGTTGCTGCTATCGACGCATCATGTGAGTCTTCATCCAGATCCACAGACAATCCCAGTGTGCGCCGCTGCCGAGGGACTCATTTGCAGCGCAATGACGGGCACTGTCCAGGCATCTATCTCACTGGACGGGACCACGCTCTAAACAGGAACTCTACAGGTCTGGACTAAAAGCTCCAGAAACACACGGGAGAAAATAAAACCCCGGATTTTTGAAGACTCCGAATCCACACATCTTGCTTGCTGTGGAGTCATGGTAGAATGGGGTCCAGCCGCCTGTGAACAGTTGCCTGCCATCCATACTAGTACATGATACAAGCCTCCCGGCATGGACATCCTTCGGGTTTCTTTCTCTGGACTGGATTCAACGAATGTTTCCATTCCAGCGCTGGGCGTTGGCCCAGTCATAGACGTTCCCGGCACAATTCATCTCCCATACATCACTTGACTGGCTTGTCACCTTACAGTGCGATGGTGTTTGTTCCATTCAGTCAATTTAAAAAGTGACTACATGCGGTTTTTTCTTTGCAGTTACATAAGATCCAGACCCTTCCCTGGTATTATCGGAGCTCTTCGTCCTGAGCGCGCCCTTGTGGTTCCGAGGCGCGACGCCAGCCACACCCATGCTCAAGCTCTTCCACCGGTGGAAATCGAGCTGAACACGGAAGATTGCAGGACTTGAGAGGGAATGATGGTGGTTCCTGGAGCCATAGCTTAGTGCTACGTTGTTGCAAAGATCCTGTTAGCTCGACGATTCTTTCACCAGCTTGGTCTTGGTCTGGATGGTACTCACGGTGCAGGAGTTGCAGCCGCAAGAGGCGCAGTCGCCGGCGCAGCCGGAGGAGCAAGAGTTGCAAGAGCTAGAGACGAATCGTCAGTGCATGTTTCGATGGTGGATGGAGGTTCTCCGGCCAACACGGCCGCGGTTGGCCGAGATGGAGCTTGTGCGTGGTGTATCCGAAGATGGTGTTCAGGGGGCAGGACGCACCAGGGAGACATGTTGTCGGTTTGGTTGGAGCTGAAAAAGCTGTTGGAGATTGTGTGAATTCTGTTGTCTGATTGAGTTTGAGATGCGGATGATTCTATTCCAGACAGCTTCGAGGGCCGCGCTCACGGGGTATTTATACCCATTTTCGCTATCGACGTCCAGCTGCACCTCCCACACCACCACGCGCGATCCGCATGCGCTGGTCGACCCCCATCCGGGTCGGATAGCAACCTGAGTGGCCTCTGGCCGATGGCAATATCGCCCAGCATGCGGCGTGACCGCCACGTTGTCCCCCCATCACCACGAGGCGCCTGTGCAAGACGCGGGACGAGGCGAGGCTAAGGGACGACTATTGACCACACATCACCCGATGCTGTCGTATGATTCGACGGGTTAAGAGCTGCTGGGAGCGGGGTTTTTAGAGATAATGGACGTCACAATAGCATGCAGTCATGGTGCCGCCGCACGCGGCTGGACTGGGAAAGGCCAGAGACGGAAAGCCGAGACCATGGGAGGATGTGATTGGTATGTTGGGCCTGGGAGACGGGTACACGGCCGCAGAAAGGGTGGGAGGCAGGCAGTGCAGGGAGTGCAGGTGGTGTCGGGGGCCGGGAGGAGACGTCCACGGCCAAGGCTCGTGGGATGTACGTGGAGACGTGACGGGCGATGATCATGCCGGGAGGGATGCGGTACACTCCACTCTCGGTCTGGCTTGCAGCCTGGACCGACATGCGGCGCGGGATGATGGAGGTTGGGCTCGGCATGTGACTGGAAGGTTGGTCCCCTGGAGCAGTGAGGAGAGCGGCCGACCAAGGGAGCTGTGAAATGACATGATCAAGAAGACGTATAGAAAGGGGAGAGTGTCGTCGTACAGAGAATGGGGATGGGTGTCGTGAGTGCTGGTGATGGGAACTGCCTCGACGCCATCCGGTGTCGTGAACTCAGCCCGAGGTGAGGGCACCGAGGAGGCAGGCGGCAGCCGCGGCAGCCAGATCGCCTTTTGGGCGCGACGACAGGCAGAGTTGCCCGCACTAACATCTCTAGCCCGACGACTAGGTCTGGTTGGGTGCGACAGGCAACTCCTCGGGCTTCATGGGACAAGGAACATGGTGATCGCCGAGGCGCTTGAGGGGCTTGTCGCGGCGACACCGGCCAAGGAGAGCGGACGACGGGCAAAGTGCGCGGGCGATGAGGGCGGAAAATGACACAGAGATGACAGAAGGGAAGCCCCCACGGTAGGGGATGGCGAGAAGAGCGGGCAGAGTCGGCAGAGATTGGCCGGGATGGCCAGTCCGCAGTGAAAAGCAAGAGGGGAGAAGGGGAGAGAGAGGGAATGAGGAAAGAGAGAGAACTGATCAGCCCGGTTCGGGTTTCCGAGCGGCCGTGGTCGATGTTTGCCTGCTGGAGATATCTCAGGCTGTCAGGTCGAGATGGCTTGGCCTCGAGCGCGGGTGGCCGCGGGATATTCAACCCAGAGAGTTCATGCGAGAGAGAGAGACGTTGAGGACGGCATCAGAGCGAGCTTCAAGAGGGGAGTTCCAAGGGAAACGCCAGGAGAGGCGCGTCCTCTCTTTATACAGCGAGCGACTCAGGCGGTGTAGAGCCGATCGAATGGACAAATGGAGAAATCAGCTCAATTGTCTCATCCGGGCTCAATCAAGACAGACCACGGACGGCGACGAGAAAGAGCAGGAGAGACGGGGGACGAAGAGGGTGGTGATAGTTGGTTTGGGCAGCCATCAGGGTAGGGCCATCAGGGTTCTGCTTCTCTCTGCACCCATCAGGGTTCTCGCCGTCGACAGCCAGTGAGGTTGGAGGAAATCGCCCTCTACATGCTGTACGACATCACCAACGTCGCATCGTGGTGTTGAGGCCTCTTTTCGACGTCGGAAGCCCTAAAGGGGGGCAAAAGGGGGAGAGATAGTCATTTAAGGGGTCATGAGTCGCATGAGAAGTGCGCTTCAGTCTCATCGAAGCACCAGACGGGCGAGCAAGGACACACGGGGAGGAGCAGAGATGATATTCAAATGGTAAAACGTCGCTTGCCTGATTGATTCTGGCGACGCATCAAGAATCATTTGAGACCCTTATCCAACAGCCCAGTCGATTGTCTGTCTGGAGACGAGGAGACTGCCCCTAGCCCCTGAACACTATGTGAGCCAGCCAGCGCATACTCATAACTACAACGCCCCCTGTAAATCAAATATTACAACTCGGGTTGTTAAAGTGACTTGGCCGTTTTTCAAACAATTTTGTATTTGCTTATTGAAGATTGTCGGCCCCCTTTGTATATCCTGACCTGGCCCGTGCCTTGTCTGCTCGGCGGTCTGCTGGTCTCAGCTCCCGATCCCAAATTCAAACAAAACAAATCGCCCAACCATCATCTCCTTATCCTAAAAGCCTTTAATGGCAAGTCCTGTTGGATCATATGTTGATTCCACTCGGAGGGCTCCCTCCCTACTCTCTGTTGTGCCTTATTCGATGATACTAGCATCCATCGACTATCAGCACAGCGGCCTTCCAGAGTTACTCGATCACACAACTAGCAACGAGATTGTCTTCGCCAGCACATCCCCGACAGAAATAATATTCAGGAGCAAGGCATCCTGACTATGTATTTATCACAGGTCCCTGGCCAAGCGAAATCGAGTCGCGACGCTGCCCCTTCACCACCGACTCCCTCCCCGTCGACCAGCAAAATCGAACACGGCTTCCGACAACGATCGGACCCTCAGACATTATATCGGAGGATAGAATGGCTCGGAGTTGCCTTCACACTCTGTCCCAGGCTCAGGAAGCGTCCCATGCTGGAAATACTCGCGGATGTAGTCTTCCGAACACTTGGACGGCGCGGCGAGGAACGTGTGCTTGAGAGGAAAATTGTCAGCGGGCGCTCCTCCGTCACGAAAAGCCATGGCACACATACCCCCAGGGAGTTCTGCTGCAGAACGACAGACCCCGCAAATCCGGCCGAGTTGATCTTCGCGCTGACCATGGGCGTGATGGCGTCGCCGATGTTGTTGAGGTACAGGATCGGGTGCCTCGTCGTCTCGTTGAAGTCGCCTGCCGCACGTCAGTCGAGTCCACAAACACGCGAAGTTTCTGCCGTACCGCTGTATCGCATCTTCGGCGTCGTCGTGCGGCCAACGCATCGGAAGATGTTCTCGGCGTTGGCGGCGCCCGTGGACGGGCTCCATTCCAGCAAGTCGTCGATTCTCTCCACGACCTGTTCTACGGTGTCGTTGCCCCCTTCAGACCAGTCGGCGCAGCGCATGAACGGATATGCGTCCCTTGTTGCGTACGGCATGCCGGGCAGTGGCTCGAACGGCGAGACAGCCGCTCCGCAGGCCGAGGAGGACGATCCGGCAGGGTTGTACCATTCATAGAACGGCCGCCCGTCGCCCTTGTCTAGCGCAGCGAGGATGTTGGCGAAGTAGGGCCATTCGAAGTACGGCTGGTACAGGGCATCGCGGAGGTACGTCTTGACCTTGGACCACGTAACGAGGTATGGCAGCGATGGGCCGCCGGCGCACTTGTTGTGGGCGACGACGATGGGTCTCTTCTTCAGGGAGGCGAACAGGTTGGCCAGCTTCTCCTCGATGGCCTCTGGCGACGACTCGTAAAACGCGCACATGTCAGGGCCTACCTTGTGGCAGTTGGAGTAGAAGGCGTCCATGGCGATCTCGGTCTCATTGAGGAAGTTCCTGTGCTTGCCCTGGAACCACTCGAGGTACCCGACGTTGGCGTCGCTCAGCAAGCGCTCGACCCTGTCGGGGAACATGGCCGCAAAGACGCCGCCGATGACGGTGCCGTAACTGAAGCCCCAGTAGCGGAGGTTCTTGTGGCTTCCCTGGTTGACGATCTCGAGCATGTCCCTGGCGATGTAGGAGGTTCCGGAGTGCTCCAGCAAGCCGGTCTTGCGAACGTTCTTCTCGCAGAGCCGCGAGTACGCGACGGCCCTGGCGTAGAGGAGGCCTTCGATCCCCTCGAAGGCAGTGGGTAGGCCTGGGCTCTGCAGCTCCCATGCCTTTTCATCCTCGGGCGAGTCGAAGCACTGGTATCTGGGAGTAGACGCGCCGACTGTGATCTGTCAGTACATGTAAGTTGAGGGACTCCTCCGACTGCTGAAATCGCTTACTTCCGCGAGGATCGAACGAAACCAGGTCCTGCACCAAATCAGCATCTGCCCTCGGATATTCCTGTCGACGAAAAGCATACATGGTTATCTCCAACAACACTCTGGATGTACTTGCCGTACATCCTGAGGACGAAGTTACCAGAGCCTCCGGTACCCTGGAAACTTGTCAGCTGTGCTCATCATGAGACGAATCACGGGCCAAGACGTACACCCGGGTTCAAGATGACAGGCCCAAGGTAGTCGGTCTTGTTCACCGCGGGTATGCGAGTGATGGCCAGAACGACTCTCTGGTCATCGCTCGGGTCTACCCAGTCCATGGGAACCTGTTCACATGGTCAGTCCCTCGATTACATGTATGTATCACTGTCACCACACCCGGCCATACTGACATCGAGCCTGGCACAGTCCAATCGGCCCTCACATTGGCCGTTGCAGTCGAAGCACGGGTGCCATTCCAACGTCCTGCTGGGCTCGATCTATGCGGCATGTCAGCAATCGCCCACACATTCTGCCATCACGGCGAGCTCCCCGCACTCACATCGGTCCAGGCCCAGTCGGCGCCCTCGCTCGTTTGCGCAACGGCGATCGCGCCAAGGGACAGCGTCCAAAACGTGACTCCCGTACTGAACAGCATCGTCTCGGCGGCGCAGGTTGCGGATGCGGGATCCAGTGAGTACTGCATGGTGGAGGACTTGCACTCATTTAAAGCTTCCCCCAGTTCGCCTCGTCCTCATTCATCCTGGAGATGCCAAGGGTGCAGCGTCTCTCCGGCGATAGCATTGTCAGGATCCATCCCTGCGGAACACACCGAAGAATCCGGGGAAAAGAGTAATCACGATAGCCTATTCGAGGACCATTCCCAAGGGTGGCTGGTGGCATGACCGATCGAGAGCGCGGACAGGCCCGATAGCGTAGATAGGGAGATGGTGGGTTCACTGAAGTCCCAAGGGCCTGGTCGCGTAAGATAGGCTCCTCGCCTTAGCCAGGGGATACCCCAGATGTCGCCCGGGGCCACATGGCGATTCCAGAGCGCCGGAACGATAGCCAGGGTTGGCGATGGGTCGGGGATGTTAGTAGGTTATCCCGAGGAGGAGCATTTTCTACTGTAAATAGGATCAGCTTGTATCATCTTGCCGACGCCCCATCCGCCGCTTCCAGGCGAGCGAATGACCCTTCTGCCATTACGAGGTACCAAAGGTCTCTCATTTCCCTTCATCCCCAACCGATGGTCGGACTTGACATCCGAGTCTCATTTAACAAACATCCGGCTCTTATCAGCGGACTTCATCTTCTGACAGCTTTCATTGATGCATAGACGGGCAGAGTTACGGGCCGAAGTCCTGGTCGCGGTAGCTCTCTCGGCCATCTTTCATCGCGCCATGAACACGGGCCACTCTTGAGATTGTACGCGCCCAGGACTGCTAAAAACACGACATGTGGCCAGAACCTGTGAGCCCCATTGCGGACTCACAGTCTTGGCGCGGTCCCGAGTCGAAGCACAAGCCAAGGCTTCCCCCTCCAGGGCCGGGGAAATCATCACATAGCGGTACCCGGCACCGCCGGCATTCTCACCCGATCTTTGACGTCCCACGGCCTGTAAAGTAGTCCGGCGCAAAGGTCACTGGAATTCAATGTGATAGAAAGAAACTTAGGAGCCCAAGGCCACGTGAGAGCTGCGAGGCCTATAATACACCTTAGACTACTAAAAGAATTGGATACTGGATACCGAATAGTACTATGGTGTACAATATGTATGTGTCTCTCTGAATACATGACAAGTCACCCTGAAGCGTATGTCGGACCCGCAGGCGTCACTGTGGCCCAGAAATGTGCGAGGGCGCCTCGTGGCGCTTTTAGGTGACACTGAGTGCCCAGGGCAACACGAAATACTGGCGACACAGTAGATGAATCTCACTCATGTTATGGAACGGCCTGTAAAGTCCACATGTTCAATTTTGAATTATACAACATCTAATCCGAAAAGGCCATATCTTCAAAAGATGTACGGTCGGTAGAAAGGTAAGTAAATGTGCAATCGCAAGCATCAGCCATGAGTCCGTCTCGGCATGTCATCCTCTCCTTCTATGCGGCAAACAAGCAGCGCAGTACCAGGGGCATCGAGCGGCCACCCTTAGTACTGCTGCGGGTTCTTCTTGATGATGAGCGAGTCGGAGTAGTCGTCCGTGGTGAGGTCGACGTTGAGGTCGAGGACCTTGGTGTCGACGATGTACAGGCAGTTGTTGACCTCGACGCCGCGAGCAAGGGAAACACCGGCGCAGTCGTAGATCTGGCCCAGCTCGACAGAGACCTCGAGGGCGTCGGTCTCGCAGCGCTTCAGGCAGTCGTCGAGGTCCTTGGCGGGGCACTTGGTGGCCTTCTTGTGCTTGTCGTCGATCTTCTTGCCGCACTTGACGTCGAACTCGCGGTCGAACTTCTTCTTGGTCTTCTCGAGCTGCTCCTTGTTGTTGCCGCCGCCCTTGCCCTTGCCGCCGAGGATGCCGCCAAAGAGATCACCGACAGTCTTGCCGACATCGCTGAGGACCTTTCCGATAGCGCCGCCGAGAATGACCTTGAGGTCAAGGCCGAGGAGCTTGCCGAGGACGGTGATGTCGTTCTCGCTGAACACCTTGAGGTCGACGGTATCGAGGAGATTCAGCTTGACGATGGGCTTAGCGCACTGAGCAGGAGGAGGATAGGTCTTGCCGGGGCCCTTTCCGGGACCCTTGCCCTTGCCCGGGTGGTTGTAGTCGTCATCGTCGTGGCCGTAGTCCTTGCCGGGACCCTTTCCCTTGCCAGGATGGTTGTAGTCATCGTCGTGGCCGTAGTCCTTGCCAGGTCCCTTACCCTTGCCGGGCTTGTTGTAGTCGTCGTCGTCATGACCATAGTCCTTGCCGGGGCCCTT